>LR990852.1:17850873-18400316 GCA_905163395.2 Endotricha flammealis | reverse complement strand
AAGGGTTTATTAAGTAGTCTTTATAAAAAAAAATATATAGCCTATGTTACACGGGGGTAAAGCTTCTCAAAGGTGATAGAATTTTTGAAATCGGTCCAGTATTTTAAGAGTTTATTCGTTACAAACAAATAAACAAATCTTTCCTCTTTTAATATTAGTAAAGAAATAGATGGATATAACCTGTCATATAGAAGAAATAACATAACTTGGTCTAGTGATGAACTGCGAGATAGACCATCTGGGGCCTTTCAACCCTTATTATGGCGAAGCTTGACTCAGAATATTCCAATATTGGACATATTACATGCTGCCTGCACGCTCACTCCTCAACGGGATGAGAGAAGAATACAAATTATTATCAACTAACATTTTTGCGTTCAATACATAAACATATTATTTTTTTCATGAATGTCTTGAAGATATAATTAAATGTCATTGAGTTCTATGTGAATGGATTAGACTAATTCTAGTTTTTTACATTAAAATCATTATTAATATTTTTAAAACCAAATTACGTACGTACCAAAATACTAATATTATAAAGAGGAAAGATTTGATTGTTTGTTTGTTTGTTTGAATTGAATAGGCTCCGAAACTACTAGACCGTTTTCAAATATTCTTTTACCAATAGACTGCTACATTATCAGGGAGTGACATAGCCTATAGCCTTTCCCGAAATTAAATATGGTTCCCACGGGAACGGGTCCGGAACTTCACGCGGACGAAGTCGCGGGCAAAAAAGCTTGTATCTAATATATTTAGAGGAAAAACCCGGACTGGAAGAAATATCCAACTCAAACACTGTAACGTTTTATAAACTTATTTTTCTGCATTGTATGCACCCGCGATGTGATAGTGAATAATAATATTTGTTTGAAGCGTTTGTAACAATGAAAATACGGTTTAACAAATTCGAAACCTAGTGTTTTTGAAGTAATTGATAATATTATTCATTCATTTCCGCTCGTCTGTCCGGCACATCCCACTATCCCTATTATGAATCTCCATTATTAGAGATTGTGGTATTTTTTCCCCGCTACTCCATTACTTATAGAAATTTGATAACCAGAAGTATTGGCAGAATTACCAGCGGAAAATAATACGAAAAAGAACATGCAAACTTGTACAAACAAAGTTGTCCATAATATTTACCGATAACAATTAACTAAATCTAAAATCTACTGTTTCTTCTAAACAAACATAATAATCACCGAACATTGGAGCTAGAGTTGCACTTCCATTATTATTATTTATTGCAATAGTGGTCATTCGTGAAGACGAAACAAAATTGCATATAACAATGCAAAATGAATGGAAATGGCTAGTGAGATCAAAATTTATTGTAACAGTATTTCCTCCGTGGATGTACCGCGACTGTCTAATCAAATCTTTTTGTATAGCCTGCGGCGTTGAAGTGCTGGCGAACGCTCGTTTTTAAAAACACACATTTCTTGTTATCAAAAGCGACAGTATTTTTATTGTAGTTTGAGGTTTTAATTTTTTGTTATTTCATGAAAATTGCTATAGTTTTCGTGAAACATCTAGGTAGTTGCGTGTCCAACGATCCATTTTTGTTTGGTTGAGAGTAAAATGAGTACGTAACAAACATACTTTTACATTTAGGTAGGGTAAGTGCCTAGTCACGGTACATGCTTAGTGGTGGGACACATCATTTTCATTCGGATTTCAAAAGAACGTGAATGCGATTTTGTTGTCAATAATAATCTTAGATAAATGCGAATTCCATATAGCTTTAAATATTACAGATTTCTAACAACGAACAGTCGGACCTTAGCGAAATTATAAGGGTTTCTTGTTAATGTAAGGAACCCTAAAAATGGTGTTAATATTGAAGATTCGAAATAATACAGTACCTATAAATATTATCTAAGTATCAGACGTATTCCTCGAGGGGGCGGACATTATCTAAGTGCAGCCAGCTATTCAGACCGTATTTAAGTTATATGGGTTTCTAGGTCACTGTGTTACTATTATACAGTTTTTAAAACCTATCTCTTTTGTAAAGTAAATATCAAATTGTTTGTTAATGACTTAAACAAACGGATATCATGTGGGTATTCAATTATAAAAAATGTCTCGCACTAAGAGTATATTTTAATTTGTTTTTAATGAAAATATTATAATTGATAACACAATTGTGGTTAACCCCACGGAAAACATCGCATCAATAATAGCAATAGCTGGCATTTTGCCTATCAACTGTTGAATGAGGCTTTGAGATAAGCCATTTTGTAGTGGCACCAGCATCGAATTTAACACTAATTATTAACGCGAAAATTTGTGTATATGGTTGTATGCAATAGGGAATATATTATGCAGGCACTGCATTTTTATTTTGTTTATTAAATTAAAATCATTTACATCTTTATTACGTAGAAAAAAAATATAAATAGGCTTGAAAATAGTCCATTTATTTTTCAAAGTGCAATAAAATTGAAAACATTGAATAAAATTGAGCCGTACAAACGCTTTTGATGACGTCATTATTCATGTCCCGTCTTTGTAGAAGCGTATCAGTTACTTGACATTTACGCCGATGAATGGAATGACAATGTCCATTGATTCGTTTCGTTCGACCAGTGGTGACGCGGTTTGTAGATATGAATTTCCGTTTTTAACTTCATATTCAATATTTTCTGGGTTAAAATAATAAATATCCAAAAAATAACCTTTTAAGTATAATGCTAAGACATTAAGGTATCGCTCGAGTAAGCGATGCGATCATCGCGGGTTCATAAGCGTGCGCATAAGCGTCGCGCGATTGTCAGTTAGGACACATATTCGAGTTCAATATGTTTGATCGCGAGTTCGTACGAGTAAAATTCGCGCGAACCAACGATGATCGCGCATTCGCGTCCTATTGCCCTACAATGCCTAAAGAATCTATAAAAAGATATTTTAGACTAATAAATTTTTTATGTATATTCCATAATGCATACAGCCATAATTATCATGTACTAACGAAACCCGTGCAACTTCGTTTGCGTGAATATTCTAAAAAAAGAACTCAGCTCGCCACACCAAACGAATAAAGCCGTTATTGCAAAAAGTAAATTTTACAGGAACGCCAAAAAACACTAAAATTGTCTTTACGCCTCTTGTAGTTGAGCAATTATAAATTAAATGGTATCGTTGGGTAGGGAAAAAATTGTGCTTTAATATGTCATATATAATACTGAAAAATATACAATAATAATTACAATAAACATGAAAAACTAAAATACTTTTAAATTCGTCTAAATTTATTAATTTGTTTTTTTTGGGTCTTCACTTACGGCTTTATTCGTCTGAAATGTTAGCAAGGTGCTGTTTGTAATAAATTCAAATCGACGTTTTTAAAGGTATTTTTAAACCTAATGACACCGTGTAATAAACTTATGCGCTGATATTCGTGTACAAATATGATATCACAAAATGTTATAATAAATGTTTATCCTCCTTTTTACTCTCTCAAAGTTTGTCAGCAGAACAATGCAAAAAGTAGGGTAACCTTTAGCTTTTTTTAAATTAATTAAGTAAAACAAGATATAAGTGATTTATTTTATTATTATTACAATCACTAATTATTATTTTAACATATATATTTGTCCAAAAACAAAAAAACGCCGCCAAAACTGGCTAAATCTGAAACTAAACATAGATTACTCATAAATTACTTATTTTTCAGAAAAACATATTTTTTTCACACTTTAATAGAAGAAAAGCCTTATTATATAATACTTTTATTGAAAAGCTTATATTTTAAGTAGGATAAGTTTAATCAACAACTGTTTTGGTCCCTAATTTGTCAATGAATTAATGCTCAACTTTATTGCTTACATAGTTTTTGGCTAAAAATATGATAACACAATACAATAACTTATACTATAGGGTCTTTCAAAAGATGTTTACGACCTATGAGGGGATGATTCCATTGCTCAAATACAACAACTTTTCTTATTTGACCAACCATCAAAATCTCACAAACAAACTTCTTTACCAGACCAGCTAGCTCATTACGATTTTGTATGGGGAAGCCAAAACTTTTTTTGCCATAGTGAAGGGACATGTTTTTTGACCACGATCGACTATATATCTAACTAACTAAGCTTGCTTCATTAGCTGCATTAGCTTCTTTTTGGTGTTGCGACTGTTAACCGCTGTTTTTGCTATTTGGGCTCTCCTGACAACTTCCAATCAACAATCACCATCGTCACATATTTGCAATCTCAAGTACACGAATTTGTGCACTACATCTAGATCGTGCAGTTCGTGCGTTCGTTGTAGTGTTCCCTCTCTATCCACGATGAGTTTTGTTTTTGACCGGTTGATGAGTAGGCCATATTCGGTATAACTTATTTTGCTGATACTGGACACGAATTCAGCTAATTCCGCTTCAGAGGAGCCTATTTTAGTGGTCGGCAAACCGCAGATTACTAAGCAAATAGCCTCCTACGCGTATGCCTCCTTCCCAGTTGTCCAATACCCTTCTCATTATGTGTTCACCGATTAAATTGAACAGTTGCGGTGACAAAATGCAACAATGACGTACTCCTCTCCCAGGATGAAAAGGGTGTGACGAGTCGTCCTCTAACCTGACCTTCGACTTGCTGGTCAGATACAGGTTTTGCACGAGAAAGGTGAGATGATCCGGAATACCCATATCATTCATAACACCGAACAATTTGCCCCAGTTGATGCAATCGAATCCTTTAGCGTAGTCAATAAAGCAGAAGGCATCGCTGATGTTATGTTCTCTGCACTTCTCAATCAAACTGTCTGATGTTCAATATTGTTCTCTTGTGCCCCTACCTCTGATAAATCCTGCTTGCTCCTTGGATACCTGCTGAGTTGTATATGCTTCTACTTTCCTATTCAGGATTCTCAAGAGGACTTTACTGGCGTGGGAAATAAGTGAAATGGTGCGATAGTTTTCACATTTGCGTGTCGATCCCTTCATGTGTAGAGGAACCACAATCAACTCAATCCAGTCTTCTGGCCATTGTCCTGTTCGCCAGACTGTTTGACATATTGAATGCATAAGTGACTCTTTTTTCCACCATAAGATTCAGCATTTGAGCTGTTATCCCGTCACCACTGCAAGCCTTAGGTTTCAGTTTGCAGACTGCCTCTTCTATCTCCTGTCTAAGGATGTCAGGTTCCTTAACGGCATAATCCCACAAGTTCCTCTCCGCGTTGTTCTCACAAAATAGATTTTGACAATATATTCTCCACCTGTTCTCCAGGACTGCCATCTTATTGGACAACAGTTATCCCAGCTTCACTTTGAATAGATCATTGTTTCGGCTTGAAGTCTTTTGCAAGGCACTTGACTTTACGGACCATAATTATCTCTAGTGCGGGCTGTTTCCGAACATGTCTCTACCTCTCCGCAGATGTTATTATTATAGGCATCTCTGTCTATCCTACATAGTCTCTGAGCTGTTCTATGCGCTTCAGCGTACAAGGCACGGTGCTCGTCAGTATTCAGGCCAGTTTCTTTGAGCGCCTTTCTTTCATTGACTTTGTTCCATGCCACTGCACTCATCCACTCGACCTTAGGAGCCTTAGTGCAATATCATAATATAATTATTTCATTAGCAATTCATACACGACTAGCTTGTGCCTGTGGCTTCGCCCGCGTGGCCTACTAACAATTAAGTAGCATATTTTTCTTCAGAAACAAATTCCGGTACGGTCCGGTTCAGTCTCGTCCGGTCGGTCTGGTCCGGACGGTCCGGTCCTTATAAGGAACCTACCTACATGCCAAATTTGGAATCTCCAGACCCAGTGGTATACACTGTGCGTCGATATACCCTCCCAACTTCGTTTGCGTATATTTCGCTTTCCCGTGGGAATTTTGAAAAATCGTTTCTTAGTACACCCCTAGACGTCGTAAGGAACCTACATTCCAAATTTGAAATTTCTAGACCCAGCGGTTTGGTCTGTGCGTTGATATATAGTCAGTCAGGACTTGAATTTTATTTATTTATTTATTTATTTAACTTTATTGACCACAATACAAAAGTACTGATACAATAGGCGGACTTAATGCTAAATTGCATTCTCTACCAGTCAACCATAGGGAAGTTTTATATTATAGACTAGCTTCCGCCCGCGGCTTCGCCCGCGTGGCCTAGTAATAATTAGCATATCTTTCTTCAGAAACAAATTCCGGTTCGGCACGGCCCGGTACGGTACGGTTCCATCCGGTCCGATCAGGTCCGGTCAATCCGGTCCGGTCCGTTCCAGTCGGTTCGGACCTTATAAGGACCCTGCATGCCAAATTTGGAATCTCTAGACCCAGCGGTTTGGGCTGTGCGTCCCCTCGCAACTTCGTTTGCGTATATCTCGCTTTCTTTTCGCTTGGGAATTTTGAAAAATCGTTTCTTAGTACATCCCCAGACGTCGTAAGGAACCTACATGTCAAATTTAATATACAGTCGCAACTTTGTTTGCTTATATCTCAGTTTCCCGTGGGAATTTTGAAAAATCCTTAATAGTTAATATAGTTAAGTCAGTCAGTCAGTCAGGACTTTGAATTTTATCTATGAGAAAAAATCCGGTCCGGTCCGGTTCGATCCGGTCCGGCACGGCCCGTCTTCCAGACCAATCAGGTCTGAGCCGTTCCGGTCCGGTCCGGTCCGTTACGGTCCGGTCCGGTCCGGTCGGTCTGGACCTTATAAGGACCCTACATGTCAAATTTGGCATCTCTAGACCCAGCTGTTTGGGCTGTGCGTCCCCTCGCAACTTCGTATGCGTATATCTCGCTTTCCCGTGGGAATTTTGAAAAATCCTTTCTTAGTACATCCCTAGACGTCGTCAGGAACCTACATGCCAAATTTGGAATTTCTAGACCCAGCGGTTTGGGCTGTGCGTTGATATACCCTCGCAATTTCGTTTGCGTATATCTCGGTTTCCCATAGGAATTTTGAAAAATCCTTTCTTAGTACACCCCTAGACGTCGTAAGGAACCTACAGTCCAAATTTGGAATCTCTAGAC
This sequence comes from Endotricha flammealis, assembly GCA_905163395.2. NCBI lineage: Eukaryota > Metazoa > Arthropoda > Insecta > Lepidoptera > Pyralidae > Endotricha > Endotricha flammealis. The sequence goes on along the minus strand of LR990852.1, from coordinate 18,393,313 downwards.
CCACCGGTTTGGGCTGTGCGTTGATATATAGTTAAGTCAGTCAGGACTTTGAATTTTATATATATAGATTACTTAATAACACATTACAGTTTGGATCAAAATAATATAAAATTGTTTGATTACTTACATTACAATGATGGTTGTAATTTCATAAGAATAAAACAGTTTTAATCTAATACTAACTAGTTTTGCGTAGGATTTCGGACGAATAAAGTTGTATTAGAATGATACTCTGTTATTCTTCCAATCAATGACTTTCTCTCGGGACATAAGGTAAAATAATAACTTTGTTCGCCTAAGCTTTTGATTATATTTTTCGGTAGAAAAAATTAAAAGTAAAAAAATATATTTAAAAACAAGCTTTTATTTAATTGCGCTAAAAAGAATAAAATAAACTTTTCTTTTAAAGTTTTAACTATCAACTTATAACGTCATTACACAATTTATATGACATAAAAGCTTGTCGCGAGATTTAATTACTAACATTTACTCGTAGTACGAATAAATGTTAGTTCGATAATTATGTTTTCCTAAACAGGTAAATCTCGCGACAAGCTTTTATGTCATATAAATTGTGTAATGACGTTATAAGTTGATAGTTAAAATTTTAAAAGAAAAGTTTATTTTATTCTTTTTAGCGCAATTAAATAAAAGCTTGTTTTTAAATATATTTTTTTACTTTTAATTTATTTTTTACTTTTTAGTTATCACTGGACAGGTTTCGCAGTGCCATCTATTGTCGAGGGGCGGTACTTGTCTAATGAATTTATTTGTTACTAGCGAAACCCGCGCAATTTCGTTTGCGTGTATCCCGCTTTCCCGTGGGAATTTTTAAATTTTTCTCTCCGTAAGAACCATCCTCGTACTTCAAGGAATATTCTAAAAAAAAAATCAGCCAAATCGGTCAAGCCGTTTTCATGTTATGTCGTGACAACGGAAAACGGGTTTCATTTTTATATATATAGATAGATAACTAGCACCAGCAATTTGAATACCTATATAATTTCCTGATTTTACTACAGTCACCCTGCGACAAACTAAACGGGTTTATGTACCCATCAAAAATAAAATACCGACCAAGGGCAAGTAGAACTCGCGCATGAGGGTTCCTTCCCATAATCATACTAGTCATCATCATCATCATCATATCAACCCATAATCATCCCACTGCTGGTCTCAGGTCTCCCTTCAATCGAAGGTGATTAGAGCGTACTCTGCCACGCTGCTCCAATGCGGATTGGCAGAGGTCGGTGTTTTCAAACCGCCCTAAGGCCACCGACTTGGCTTAACGACTGTCATCTATCGACAACAGCCGGGACCGACGGCTTAACGTGCCCTCCGAAGCACGAAGAAGCTCGACATAACGAAACCCATCCAAACGCTGGCTAGGGTCACCGTCGCTTAACTTGTGTGTTCATATTAGAGTGTGACACACAGCGACGCCATCGAGCTCCTCATACTAGTCATACTATCATACTAATATTATAAATGAGAAAGTGAGTTTGTTTGTTTGTTATTCCTTCACGGCTTGACTAATCAGTTGATCATTATGAAAATTTGTATATGTCAGGGGTACAGAGCCCAACATAGGCTACCTTTTTACCCGTGAAAGTATGTCAATCCAAAGGGAAAATATTTTTTCTACTATAAAGGGCGCTGTATGGGATGCTATCGGCCAACAGATGGCGCCACAAGTCGCGCTATGGGTTGTTTTGTTGTCAAACGAGATCTATGTCATAAAATTAACGCGAGCGAAGCCGCGAGGAAAAGCTAGTAATAGATAAAATACATTTTAATTCATAACCGGTATAAAAGAGCCATGTACCAATGTAAAATGTACCAAGGGTAGGGTCACATTATATTGGTTGTTTAAAGAAGAAGAAGTAACTACAAATTTACGATTTTCAGATTTATTCCTGTACTTGTACTACATCATCTTGTTTCTTGCCAAATTTCATGATTCTAGGACAACCGGAAGTACCCTATAGGTTTTTGGTCGGAACTGTTTTATACGAAAAACGGAACACAAAAGGCTGTATCGTAATTTTGTTATCATAATATTGTATTGTCATCTGATCTACAGTTTTAAGCAAAATTTCAGCTCAATCGGTCTACGGGAAGTGGTTCAAATTTTCGTTCCAAGATTCCACCCTTACATACATACATACATTCATACATACAGGTCAAGTTAAATAAAAGCTTTTAATAAAAGCTTTTAAAAAGACGTCAAACGCTTTTAATTACACTATTTGCAGTAAAAAAATCTGAAAAAAATTCAGGTGATGTATTAAGGTCCGTAGATTTTAAATAAGCAAAAAAAAATTTTTTTGGTAACGTGCTATTACTGCTTTATTCGTTTGGTGTGACGAGCTGTTCTCGAGATTTACGCATAGTAACACATTTAGCGATTCATTTTTATATAATAGATAGATGGGTGGAAGTTGTTTTTACTCTTTCACACAAAATTACAATAGGTTTGTTTGAATTTGGTACACAGGTAGTTTATAACCTTTTTAGGGTTCCGTAGGAAACAACATAACCCTTATAGTTTCGCCATGTCCGTCTGTCCGTCCGCGGTCTAACGCCTAGACGCTTAATGCTGACGACCTCCGTGGCGTAATGGTTACCACGCCAGACCGCCACCCAGGAGGTCCCGGGTTCGATCCCCGGTCGGGTCATGATGAAAAACGAACTTTTTCTGATTGGCCTCGGGGTCTTGGATGTTTATCTATATATGTATTTGTTAAAAAATATAATATCGTTGAGTTAGTATCCCATAACACAAGTCTCGAACTTACTTTGGGGCTAGCTCAATCTGTATAAATTGTCCCTATATATTTATTTATTATTTATTTGGTATATATACACATATTAATAATGCTAACAAAGTGTGTGGGAAGAAATTTTTTCGATACAATGATCCGTTTCGGTATTATTTACATTTAACCTGCCAATTTTCGTTTAACATGGTATATCCGAATATCTGAATCTCCCTATATCCGAAAGTCGTGTGTTTAGAAAATTTGGAAAAATTCATGGTTAACCTTCAATGAAAACTATTACGGTAAAGTAGGCTTTACTAAAGCGCTGCGCCTGCCGCGTGACCGAGACGTAGTTATTGAATAATAGCCGACGAACTAATAAAATAAAATTTCTTTGATGAAAACTTACAAATGTGATAGAATGTGATATTAGACTCAATTGCAAGCAAGCAAAGCACATCGAATACGGAACCCTACAGTGTGCGTGGCCCGACATGCACTTAACCGTTTTTTTATTTATAGTCAGGACAATGCATTATTCATGAGGTCTGTCGGGTTCTTCCCTCCCAATGACACGTGAGGGACATACTGAATAAAACCGGACTGACTACTTTCTCCGCCATATGACAGTGCAGGGCTGTTTGAACTGACGATACTTCCGCAACCAGCAGGCAGGTAGTTTCATACGATTAAAGTTTACAATATGGAATGGATGTAAAAATCGAATTTACAGAGGAAACCGCGGGCATCAGCTAGATTAACCACAATTTACAGGTCCTCTTCAAAAATAAAAACATATTCAAAAAAGTAAACAATTTTTTATATTAGAGAACGGTTTCGCCAATTCATAACCAATACATAACGTCATACTATTTAAAATTCAGCGTTTTTTATTTGCAATTTAACCTCATTTTTAACTATACAACATGGCGTGACCGGAAAAAAATAATCACTGGAAACATGAATATTGTTTCGTTTCTTACCAAGGTTTTTAAAATTAAAGTATACCTTTACATAGTATCAAATGGCTTCCCGCTATCTGTAGGTCTGTCCGATCCTTATTAGATCTTTGTAACTACGCAACGGATTATGATGCGAGGAAGGTTTATTATACATTATAAATGCATACAAGGATTTTCTGAAATTCCCACGGGAAAGCGGGCTACACGCAAAGGAAGTTGCAGGTTTCTCTAGACCTTAATAATTATCTGCTATAATTAGCATTACCTATTTGTTTATATTCTAAGGCAAATTCTAAGGCAAAAGCGCTCTGTACAAAATATGTAGTCTTGTATTAATATTTTTAAACGATATAATCATTATAATTTTGTTATAAAATTTTGATGAAGTACCAAAAAACTAAAATTATTGTAACAATATGATTAAAACCATATTGTTGGTTTTAACAGCCACCATTTTACGCGCTTGATTTGACCTCAAAAGGCAATATACGAATTGTAGAGCTAACACCTTCCGTTGTCGTGGTGTGGATCTTCCCCTGTGACGTCACATTTTCACGAACTGTCAACTCGTCAAGTTTTTATATATTATTTTCATAAACAAAAGAAATTTTAATTAAAAGGTATTGAAGTTAGACATAAAATTCAGAAGCAATAAACAAAAATGTTTGAACTTTTGAATTTAATGCATTTCCCTATTCGAAAAGGTTTGCATTGAGATATGAAAAATTTTGCAATATCCGTGCACACGTTTTGTTTGTATGGTGGCTTTGGTGCTAATAAACACGACGAATACGACTGACGAACCTTTTTAAGCCGCGTTCGTCGCCTGCTGCAGAGTCTGCTCTATGTCAATTGAGTTTTGGATACATTGTTTGTATCCATACGATCCATATACATATTAAAGTTTGGCATATTGGTTTATAGAAATAACAAATGTACAGTTAAACATTCTCCTAACATTGCTTAACTTTCTGAACGATTTGAATGTGCGGATCATTAACTAGTAAATGATAAAAAATTTACAACTGAAAAAATAATTTAGTGTTCATTTTCCATATTTAGATACGAACCAGGTATTTAGGTTCCTTAAATTCTGCGGGATTACTGTTTATTCAAATATTTATACCAAGTTATGTATTGTAAGTGACTCGCAAGTACGGTACTGGTTTTAAAAAAAATCCATAACAAAGGGAATTATAGAGGCAGTTAATGATACCATTATTAATAATAACATTATTCATAGTAAATAATAAATAAATAAATCTTTATTTCGTATAGTCGATGTAAGTATATTATTTTGAATGCTATATTTGCAACACCAAAGCATAACTTCACGTCAAAGGAAAGTTGTGCTGCAAATTATGCTGTAAAGTACGTATAATGACGCATATATGAAAGACAAGATTAATTTGGCTAATCAAACTAACGAGCTTCTGTGTTAGAGATTAACTTATCGTGTGGAGCTGTATAAAATATTTTATTTAAATATTGTATAATTAATTACTTTATAATAATAATCTAGCAAGAGGCTAGTAGAAAAAAATATTTAAAAATTTTGTCAGTAAATTAACAAATGCACGTTTGGAAAGTTCCAGCGAAATAAAAAGCAAGATAGCAGCAAATATTATATTATTATTTAAAACCTCTGTAACTTGACAGTTGACTTTAAATTACTATAACTTATATAATAGGTTTAACTAAATTATAAACTGCTATCGTGATAACAAGCGGTATAGTATCTTAGTGCAACTTAGTCTTATGCGATTTCGACTTTGCCGATCGAAAATAGAAATAGACCGTGTTGAACAAACCCCGTTTTTCGTATCAATCATAACATCTTGAGAGACTATAACAAATGAACACTTAAGTATATTAACTACGACGAAGACGCTTGGAAAACGCATGTGTGGCGGGGCGTGTACATCAAAATATCATCTGCTAACGAGCGATATAGAAAGCCAAATCTCTCTTACAAAAGCCACTTTTTTCGGCAGGTGCTGTTCCTAATTGTCCTTGAATTTAGTTTTGTTGGATGGTTATTTCGTTTCGAGTACAAAATTACTTATACCTGTTTTCACAAACGCCTTCTAACGTATTCATAGGAATAACTTTGTATAACATAAGATTATTTCTTCCTACGCTAGGAGGCTTTGGTATTATTCTGCTATAACCTTAGTTATTAAAATCTCTATGTCAAAGGGGTATCCACAATTCAAATCGGTTCGTTAAAAAACCTATTTTGCTGACTGAAAAAGGCGTGACTCGCGAATGATATCGTTGAATTAATTGAGTTTCAAGCCTGTGGAATCGTATTTTTTTTACATAGGTATATAAACCTGTGTAGTCACGTAGGCGGATCACATAGTATACATCGCTTATTACCCAGCGATGCATGTTTTATCTCTTTGAGACCTTGTTATCAATCGATGTATACACGACTGCCTATCATGAGTATTGGAAGATATTATTTCTAAAGTTTATGTGACTCTGTGACTTGTCACGATGCGATCGCATTGTGACAATTTATGCCATTTGGTAGTCAAGTGATTGAAAAATGTTCACGTCTGCTTTCAAAGGCATCGAAAGTCCTTTGTTTCGCGTCTACAACCTGTAGGTATCCGGCGTCAGTTTAGTGACTTCTAAATCGACCATGGAATATTTTGTCCAGAGGGTGGGATATTCATGAGGGGCCACGAAGTCTTTGCCTTTCTAACGAACAGGAAATTTAACGTTGGACTGAAGTTGATTTACCCATATAATATACTAGAGAAACCCGCGCAACTTGGTTTGCGTGTATCCCTCTTTCCCGTGGGAATTTCAAAAAAATCTTTCTTATCGGTTGCCTGCGTCCTACACCAAACTTTTCAGAACACACCCAAGTTTCAGGTCTCTACGGTCAAGACACAACATTTTATATGTATAGATTAGAGTTAATCTGTTTCTTACATACGTATAAAAACGTGAAAATATTTGAACTTATTTACTGTTTCTTACTTTTTAGGGTTCCGTAGTAAACTACAAGAAACCCATATATTTATATAGTCCTCCTTGACGTATGTATCCGTCTATCGCGAACCTTGGCAATTTCTATTATGCGAGCGAAGGTGACTGGTATAGCCAAACTTCGTCTAAAAGTCCTATTGCGATATAAAGTATGTATTGCAAATTGCAATGGCTGCGGTATCTTTCGGTCAACTTCGGCCTAGTTTGAGACTCACATGATCTAAAGCTAAACACTAAGATCGCTGTGTACAAAGCAATCGTCCTAGGTTTGTTTGTTTTGCTTTACGCTACTGAAACCTGGTGTCTTTACAAAGGAACCCTTTAAGGAAGGAATAGTTTCGTCATATCCGTCTGTCTGTCCGTGGTCTAACGCCTAGACGCTTAATACTAGAAAATTGTTTTGGCATGTATACACATATTATCAATGATATACAAAGTGGTAGAACTAACTAGTGAAAATGATTTTTTTTCGCGCCATCCCGATTTTGTGTGTCGTTAGGTCTCTTAAAAATATTGGGGGAGTAAGAAGATCATTTTTCGATACAATGACCCGTTTCGGAATTATTTACATATAACGTGTCAATTTTCGTTTTGTACGGTCCCCCCCCCCCCCCCATCTATCTCCGAAAGTCCTTTGTTTAGAAATTTTAACAAAAATCTTGATAGTAGTTCGTATGCTGAACCTTCAATAAAAACTATTACGGGTATAAAATATAAATATGCATGTCTAGGTTAAGGCATATACATATAATATGAGCCAATGTATTAAGACTAAGTAATGTACTGAGTTGCTCGAAATAAACGTATTATTATTATTTATCACCACGATTATCATGCAAAAGTTTTATTCCGGAAATCACCTTGATAACGGAAGCCGTGGGCATACGTAAAACCGCATGTGTCCGCTAGTGTTCAAAATGTTTTGTGGTAATCAACAACATGGTCATGTCATGTGTACAGAATTAATTATTTAATGCAAGTAATAAATTAACAAAACCACTACACGATAATTTAAAGTGCTCAGATAGGTATCCAATATTTTTAACCATGCTTTAAATTATAATTAAGTATAATATATTTGATCAATCTGTTATTAAAATATGTGAGTTTCGAGGATCGAAATATTTCATCGACGTACGCAATGCAAGTCATAAAAATTATGTGGAAAAACCGCAGACAAGTATCGGCGATAAAAGTTAACCACAAATTATATATATTAATAGATGCATCTGAGAAATATTTCATATTGTGTAATTCAGTAAAAGGTATTCAGGCAAGCTGGATTATCTCTAGAGGGCGGCCTAGGTCTGACTAAAATTAAAATGACGATGATGAAGTTAGATTTTTATAAGATTCTGTGACCGAAGTCTCCGCCGACCCCTTGTGCGTTGGCAGTTGTTTATTATTTGAATTGAGAGTTTCAACGTTCTAGGTAGATTTGAAAAATGATATTTGCTACTTGCTCAGGGAATCAAACGCCTAGCCAAATGGCAGACGTAATATGGAAAGAAAAGGGGGTTATTGGTAGTCGTAAAGTATAAAAGAGGCTAAGGAATGAGCCTTGGAAAGGATACAGTAGAAATGTAACCATCACTACCTACACCGACAAGAAATAAACTGAAAGTCTAAAAATAATCTTCAAAACTGAACTTTAGTAAGTAATCTAACATCTGTTTTCACAAACGCCTCCTAGCCCTAGCGTAGGAATAACCTAACTGGAACAAAATTGGATGATTTTTTATTACATAGGGTTATCCCTATAGCTTTTTTTAAATATTAAAGTATTTGAAACAGCTTTTGTCTCAATGACCTATTATTTTTGTCTATTGACATTAAAATAATCCCGTTCGAAAGTCAATATTACTAAACTTTCTGATTGATTCGGCAACCCAAAGTAAAAACTATTGAAGCCAGAAATATTGAATTTGAAAGTTTCCCTTAAAGAGTATGGAGTATTATGAGTAAGGATTTATGGGTACTCCGTTGGGAATAGAAAAATGGAGCAACAAATACATTAATACTATTCAAATAATATTATATAAATAAAGCATTAATTGGTTATCAAGAACAAACACGTAGAACGGCAGCAGAAATAATATTAATTGGACTCCACAGCTTTTAAAATAATAATAGATTGTATTTAATGAAATAAAGTAAGTACTACAACGATCTATGAACTAAGAAAACAATGAATAGAAGGTTTTAAAGCAATTAAACCAACCTATTTGAACGGAATAGACGGCAGTATTTACGATTGAATAGAATTCATATTCAATACCGTAGCACTTTCCTTGAGCGGATTTTAAAAAAGGAATAAATACAAAAAAGAATGAAATAGAAATATTATAATTAAAGCAAAATTAAATTCACGTCCGATAAATAAAATTGAAAGATGAAGAGAGAACTTTTCTATAAGTGTTTGGGGAGGAAATTCTGCGAGCTAATATTTAAATTGTATTTGATGTTTTGTGTCACTGTGGACGATTAGCTGAATGCTTACTTTGGCTTTGTAAATAATGGAAGTTCGGAACTTCCCGAAAATTTAACAATAACTTGGAATAAATTCAGTTGATTCTTAAAAATACAATACCAGCGTATCAGTTGTATGAGCAAGATAGCGCATGAGATCAATGTGGTTTCGACAATTTTAGTCACAGATTTTGCTTTGTATCTAAACTTACATTCCGGGAAACGAAGGGTTTTAGATAAATGAGTTGTTTGTATGGACTAGTTAGGAGATAAATTTTGTGTCCATCTCTTCATCATCTGTTACTCTAACAGATAGTCTACTAGAGGCAAGCATGAGCATAAGTACATTAAATTTTTTGGTTTTTGTTTAGTTCGGTTTTTGTAGTCGATTAGTCTCGAAATCGATGCGTCATAAGGAATTTTGGATACATGGTGATAGCTGTTTAATTAACTACGGGTATAACTTTTTGATTCATACTCAAATATTAAGATTGTTAAATAATTGTCAATAAACATTTACCACAAGGCGGCAATAGCAATACCTCAATTTCAACCATGTTTTTGTTGTTCAAGCCTCTCTACTTAAACATTCAGTTCAGTTTGAAATGAGACTAGTAACTAGTACTTACTGTCTATGTGAAGGGAATAAATTATACCTTTTATTTCGTTTTAGTTATAAATATTATTTATTTGAAAAAATACTCAGGACGTCAGGACCGAGAAACGGTTGAATGTGTAAACTAATATTCGTTTTAGGATTACTTTTCAATTGAACCGGATACCTACCACGTTTTGTTTGAATGACTCACGAACTCTATATACGGACCTTCCTAACATTTTCGATCAACATAACAAAACAATTAAATTAGGATAAAGTAAGGGAGAAAAATGCAGGCCGCTATCAACAGTTGCACTGGAAGCGTTTGGGGGAGGTTTATGTCCAGCAGTGGACTTCTTGTGGCTATGATGATGATAATGAAGGGAAAAGTGGGGGAGAGGGAAGTGGGGAGAAGAGAAGGAAGGAAATGGAGAGAAGAGAGTCGGTTAAGAGGGTAAGAGGGGAACGCGCGACAATAGGTGTATATACGCTTCAATTAAAATCTCTTGGCCTTGGGAATTTCTAAGAGCTTTATATCAACTACCTACGTCAAGACGTTGTCGGTTATGATGGATTAACCGACAAAATATATTTGGATGAGATTCATGTGAGAACGACATGTGATATACTTTCTAGGATGAGCATAAGCGTATAGTGATGACCGTACAAGTTTGAGTAGTTAGCAGAATCGAAGACTCTGATAGCATACAATATCAAGTTTAATGGTTATTGCGTCGCTCAAGCACCGCTTCACGTGCACGGCAAACTTTACAATAATGTGAGACAATAGGTACAGATAACAGCAATGGTATCATCATACTAATATTATAAATTAGAAAGTGACTTTGTTTATTTGTTATTCCTTCACGGCTTGACTAAGCAGCCGATCATTATGAAAATTTGTATACATATTGTCAGGGGTACAGAGCCCAACATAGGCGAATTTTTAATCGGAAAATAAAAAAAATAATATGCTTATGTACAATTCTGCAGCCAACGAATCTTTATCATCCGACTATTCGTTCCAAATGAGAATAGTAAAGAAAAGGAAAAGGTATATTTAGTAGTGAAAAAAGTAGTAGTAGTTAGTTAGATATTATTTAATATGTAATTGGACTGATTTATTCTTCTCATTTGTATTTTCACATGTTTATACCATTTTAAAAAGAGCAAGTGCTAAGATTCTTGCCTGTTCTTCATAGCACAAATCTGCCGTGAACAGGTGGAAAAAATATGACGATTCGAAAGAGCTGGTACTTAATAGGCCTATGTGAATAAAAATATTTGACTTTGACTTTGGATTGTGTGATTTGTAGCTTTTACTTTCGTAGCTGGCAACAATGGCTTCTTAAACATCAAAAGTAATTTCATAGGACTACATGGAAACCAGTTTACTGGGCTACTGGTGTCTGCTGCGGTCAGGTGTCTTTACGTAATTGCAATAGACAATGACAAACTTATACATTGGACACGACACGCAGAGGAAACCCATTGCAGAGAACATTTTAACGTAATCTTATGGTAGTTTAGTGTCAAGTAGAGTCCTCTATTTCAAATCGTATTGTGGCGTAGTGATACTACTACGAACATACGACGATAGAACGCAACGAAATTTCAGTTTATGAGTCTTATCTTAAAAACTCGAAGCTCACTGAAAAGGTACTACACAAATATCTGTATATATTTGTGTAGTTACAATAAAAATAGAACTGGGTGTCCGGATAAAAAGGGAACTGAATTGCAATAGTATTTCTGTGAACGGCGCTCTTTCTAGTTTTAGCCAGCCAATAAAGAATGTATGAATAAGTTCCCAGTACAAAATTGCTCGGAAAATTGAATAAGAAAATAAAGAAATGATTTTACGTTCATAGCAGGCGACACTCTAATTGGCAATTTATGTGGTATGAGTTGGGTTGACAAGGACAGTTGAAGTGTCATTGTAAGTACTACAAGTAAACGAATCAAAGCCCGCCTATTGTATTCCTATTTGGCGTATAGTGAAACTTAGCACACTTAACAACTTCTGTTTAAGTTTTAGTCAAGTATTTCAAAGAGTATTGTGTAGCTGATTTGGTTTAAGGATCCAAGAATCTTAAGATCATTTCAAACCTTTTTCTGCCCACTGCTGAGCACAAACGTCTCTTTTTAACCGACTTCAAAAAAGGAGGAGGTTCTATGTTTCATTGTATATTTTTTTTTTTTTTTTTTTGTATGTCCGCCGATTACTCCGTCAATTCTTGACCGATTTTCAATATTCTTTTTTTATTCGAAAGTGCATACTCCCAAGTTGGTCCCATTGTCACCAAGTCAGGATCTGATGATGGGATCCCAGCCAAATCGAGGGCAACCCTCAGATTTTATAGGCACGTACAACGCGTTACTTATGTTTTCGTAAGTTATTCATGTTTTTACGTCTGGAAGTCATCATCCCATGTTGGTGAGGTGATGATGGAAGGTACAACTCTTAAACGGATAGGAGTTAGAGGATGATTCTTTAAGTATTGTAGGTATGTATTAGATTAGACCATTTGTTTTTTTTTCCATCATAACTTGTCACCAAATCAGGATCTGATGATGGGATCCCAGGTAAATCGAGGGCACTCCTTAAATTTGGTAGGCACGTACAACGCGTTACTTATGTTTTCGTTAGCTATTCATGTATTTAAGTCTGGAGTCATCATCCCATGTTGGTGAGGTGATAATGGAAGGTACAACTCCTAAACGGATAGGAGTTAGAGGATAATTCTTTAAATATTGTAGGTATATATTAGACCGTTGATTATCATGATGGGAACACGTGTAAACAAGTGACTCTTGAGTGACGATATTAGGAGGCTTACTATACCATAAAATTGAAATTCAAGCACCAGCTATTAGCACCGAAGAGGAAAAGGTTGCTTCACACCATGAATTGCAGTATAGTGTATTATGAAAGTGAAATCGCTTATTCAGAGAGTAGGCCTTCTCAAGTTATAATGTTACACATAGTCACAATTCGTATCAATGTTAATAGTAGTTAATACGAATAGCTTATATATGTCGTCTCGTATGCAGATCAGTCAATCCGGCCGATCGACATCTGCCGGTATATCGAATCTGTCAAATTTTCATATGGGAACTTTTGGTTAGGTTAGGTTAGACTTGTGATTATTTATCAACAGCCGAGCGAGCGAAGCGAGCGAGGCTCGACATAGTATTCGAAAAGGACTGCTAAAAAGTGAGCTAAAAGTGATGTGTACAAACAAACAGACAAACAAACAGACAGTACTTATACAGACATACCAGGGTTTACTGTTTCTATCAGACTTCTAAAAAACCGCTGTATAAAATGCACTAAAAAGTATTAAATAAAAAAATTTTATAAAAAAAAAATAAACCGACTTCAAAAATTAATTTAAATAATATATAATTTCATGTGCTAGGTACCTACTGTTCTAATTGAAGTCGGTGCCAACCAAACGAAATATTACCTAGGCCACATGCATGAATGGAAGGCTGTTTACGACGAGTACGGGTGATCGCGTCGGCGTGGCACCGACTTCAATTAGAACAGTAGGTACCTAGCACATGAAATTATATATTATTTAAATTAATTTTTGAAGTCGGTTTATTTTTTTTTTATAAAATTTTTTTATGTATGATATTCTTGATCCTGTTCTCGGCAAGTTAAATTGTGTTGAGTCAAATCTGTGGAGTTGTAGCTTGAAAACGTATGCCTCCCTTAAATTGAAGGGAGACCTGTGTTCTTGCGGTGGGATGAATATGGGTCGATATAATTACGCTTTTAACAGAGAATTTATTTTGTGCCTACAGGTTGTCTGATATAAAGATATAATTTTATAGATTAGATTTAACAGAGTACCTAAGAGTACCTGCCTTATCACCCACTCTATTCAAAATGCGCCTATGAGTAATGAATATGTTTGTTTTGCAAATAATTGTTAGATTTTTGTCTTGAAAATGTAGATGTAAAGGCGCTGTCCCACTGCTGCGCACGAAGAGGCTACGCACGTGTGTTAAGCTTTGCTTTGCAAGAGGATGTACGTGATTGTTTCCACTGCAACCCACGGACACGTTAACTATCAAGTGACGTCATTGATACACGCGTGGCTTGCTTAACATAGCTCAACGCTGTCAACGCCATGCACGCAGTGAATGCGGTACACAGCTTGTTCCACAAAGCATGCACAACGCTGCGCACGCTGTGGAAACGTAGACCCACGTAGTCATCCACGCAGCTGTAATGTGCCACGTGGCCCACGTGTTTTAATAATTCGTCAGTTCTATTTTACAAGCCGTAAACAGAGTCCTGTATTTTTTTTTATGAGGTTTTAGTTTTGAGAGGTTTTTGAAAAGCCCTCCTCATTCGTGTATTTATGAGCAAAGAGTTTTTTATGAGTCACTGGCCACTTTAATGAAACATTTTGACGGCTTGACGCGAATCTGCTGTCAGTAGTGACAGTTAATAAATTGAATCTGGACCTATGTTGTGTTCCCACAGCTTCGGAAGAATTCGGGCAAGACGCGACACTAGTGCCCCTACGGCATGAGGGCGGCATGAGGTGAACGATTTCAAAACTTTTGTATGCAAAATGTTATAGCGCCCCTAGCGGCATGAGGTGAACGGAGGTTGCCAAGTCATTGTATGAGAAACGTCAAGAGCTGTGGGTATTAGTCTTCTATAGTAATTGTTACTAGTTAAACGCCTCTAAAAATATTGCAATTGTACAAAACCACACATTGTTTTGTGTGTATGATTCTCATTCCTCTTCTCTTAGGCTTACGCCATCTAGTCCCAAACTAAGCAACTAAGCTTGTACTATGGGTACTTGATTGCGGATAAATAAACTTAAATACCTACTCTATTTTATGTTAATAAATACTTGTTATGCAAGGTTATACATAGAAAAACCCAGACCAAGGCAAACAGACATGTTCATGCACACAAATATTTGCTTTGCGCAGGATTCTAACCCGCGGCGCTTGGGATAAAGTGACCATTGCTAGCCACTCGACCATCGGGCCTGTCAATCTTTAAAAAGACCTATAAAGATATTGCAAAACCAGCTGAATCGTGTTTCTAATAATGTTTATTCACTCAATGAATCAGAAAAAATATTGTAACAAAACTGTTATTACGTAACTCATTTCATCATTATTTTTAAGATACCCCATAAAAACAGTTCAAAGTGAAACGATAGGCGCGTGATTTTCATTCTTTTTAAATTTGAGGGCTCATATTATGTTTTCTGGTAACTCTAACCGACAAAATATCAATTTAAAAGTAAGCTACAAACAGTTAAAATAAGAATAAAAATATAAAATGACCGATTGATCCATTAAAAAAAAGTTACAGTACTTCAAGTTCAGAAAGGAAGAAAGTTTGGTGAAAATAAAATAAAAAAACTATGGGCCCTAGGTAATTTTTTTTTGGCTCAGCAAGTAGCAGAACATCTCGCCTTTCTATCATTATCCCATGTTAATTCCTTCACCAAACACCCTGTAAATCGTGTCATCCCACTTTCTCGTGGGAATTTCAAAAAATCCTTTATTATCGGATGCTTACGTCATACAAAGAACACACCCAATAAATTTCAGGGCTCTTCGATCAGCGGTTTAGGCTGTGCGTCAGTCATTCAGGACTATTAACCATTTTATATGTATTGATAGTTATAATAAATTCATTATTACTTTAATTTATTTATGCGATCCCCGAGAAACTTCGTTTGTATGTATTTATGCACAGCAGCGCCATCTACTTTATAAAGTGCCATTGACTAACAGACTTTTGGCCAAATCCTACGGGGATCGCGTACTTTTCGCGGTAAAACGTACCCTATGTGTTTGTAATACATCATACCTCAGTGTTGATCCAAGGTATTAGCTACCAACATACTAAATATCATGAAAATGGCCCAGCCATTTAAAAGCGTGAAGTAACAAAAATACTCACAACCTTTCACCTTTATAATATTGCCCATGATTATGAATATACACCCAAAATATAAATATATAGATATTTTTAATATAGTTATTGGTTGTTACTGTATCCAATCTGAATTCTAGGGCACTGGCAATATTCGATAAAACTCGTACATTATGTGGAGACACGTTTTGCATTGTAAATGTATGCCTGCGAATCGTTAAGTATTTTTATGGAAAAAATGTAGTTGAGATGTTATACACAAATTACAAAAGAGTTATTTTACAAAAAATTTATAATATTTACATAAAAATAGTTAATAAAAAAAAATATAGACAAAATAATGAATAAACTAATAATAATAATGTATATACTTAATACATATATGCAAAATATATTGAAATAAAGTACCTATCTCTATATTAAATCGTTTTACTAGGTACCTATGTCATATTTACTGGTGAAAATTAATTTAAGATAAGAAGTTTAGGATGTATAATAGGATAAGGATTAGAGCAAGTTGATGAAAACGGGCAAGAAACCTTTATAGTTTCGCCATGTCCGTCTGTACGTGCATCCGTTCGCACCTAGACTATTTATCTACACTAATACAACTACTACACTAATATAAAGAGTAAAAATTTGTATTTTTGTGTGTGTGTGTATGTATGTTTGTAATGAATAAACTCAAAAACTACAATGCCGATTTCAAAAATTCTTTCACCATTAGAAAGTTACATTCATCCTGAGTAACTAATAGTCTATATTTATTTCTAAATAGGGAAACCCGTGCGAAGCCGGGGCGGGGCGCTAATCATACTTATTCTATATTAATATTATAATTGAGAATGTGAGTTTGTTTGTTTATTTGTTTGTTTGTTATTCCTTCACGGCTTGACTAATCGGTCGATCATGAAAATTGTATATGTATTGTCAGGGGTACAGAGCCATAGGCTACTTTTTATCCCATGAAAGTATGTCATTTCAATGGGAAAATATTTTTCTACTATAGAGGGCACTGTATCGGATTGGCTATCGGTCAACAGATGGCGCCACAAGTAGCGCTATGGGTTGTTTTGTTGCCAAACGAGATCTAAGTCATAAAATTAACAGCTAGCGAAGCCGCGCGGAAAAGCTAGTATTTTATATTTATATATCAGATAGGGCTCAAAAAACAAGCCTGGCTTACGTTTGGAACAGGTGGAGCAGAGTGAATGATAATTCAATGTATTTATTTATTAATAAATTGTCTAGTGATCGTACCCGCGCCCTCTGCCTATCAATCATGCTCTGTCAACTAAGCTACCGGGTAATTAAGGTTACATGTACGTGCCACGTAGGAAATATTAAAAGTTTGTGCTTATCAATATTTTCTTAACTTTATTTATACTTGAATAGGACCTTGGAGAAACTATTTGTTATTTGTCACTAATGATTTCGACGCAGACATAGTTACAGTGTATAAATATTTTGTGTGTATTTTTTCAAGCAATTTGTATCTGTTTAATAATTCATACAAATTATTCTGTTGAATTACGAAATAACATTTCAAGGGCAGAATAAAATTTAACTTTATTTTATGAAAGTTCACATTAAACAGGCTTAATATAAATAATTCGGTAGTATAATAAAGAGCTGTTAATGTGGTACGTAGTCGAAAGTGTAAAATACACGTGCTCAAAATTTTATTGTGATTGTTGACTTGTTATTCATGAAATAAAATTTCTCTATCTGTCTGTTTTAAGCGCACATCTTTAAAGTTACAGAACGGATTTTAAAATTGCTTTCGCAGGATAATAGAGTTATGTCCGTTTTTTTTACTGACGCCTCTACATGGCACAAATTGTATTACATTTGTATGACATACGGTTATTCGTACACTAGGAGGCGTTAGTGGAAGTCATCATTAGTCCTGGAGCATAATATACCTAGCCTTTTTTATTTCAATAGAAAGTCAGATTAAATTGTTATCGTATGATATGCGAGACGTAATAGCCTCGTGACTTGCTCATTCTTATTTTGAAAGGCACGAGTTTAAAGCTTAAAACGAATTCTTTACTTTTGAACTCTACAGACTTCTAGATTCCTTGTCGACTGTCTAGCAAAAATAAAGAACTTTTCTTTGCCTTAATAATCCTTCAGAATTCACCATTTTCGCATTTAGGAGCTCAGTGTAGTATAAGTAAATGCAGGAATGTTAGGTAATTCTATGTTAAAAAGTTTTAGCTTCATGACACCTTAACTATGACAAAATATTTCCTGGTATAAGTTAAAATACGGATGAATTCAACTTTTACAACTATTCTCATATTAAACAAGTTAAACTCTAGTTCCACTTACGCGCTATCTCGCTCATATCAAATATGAAATGAGCAAGACGTGGTGAAATCACAACTGTTTTTATTACGAGCTGTTTCATTCACTACCTCTACTCCCAAAGTATTTAAAGTAAATATACACAAGTGAAGTGAATACAAAACAACAAAATCGTTCCAAACTACGCTTTTACCTGGAGCATAGATTGATACGTTATTTTGATAATAGTGTATACGGTCTATGCTTCGTCCATTAGGGAGCTCCCTCAAACATCGAATACAGGTTGAGTGCTTGTTGAGTAATTCTCAGGGGTACCATAATAATATCGATCTAATCTTCGTTCACATCCACAGATATCATGACAAGTGACGGAATATACAGAAATATGACCATATTAATACTATTGCGATCTTGGACGATAAAATCCAACATGTATGTATCCAGAGAGCGAAGAGGGAGAAGAGGGGAAAAGAGGGAGAATGGGGGATTGAGCAGTGTTGTGTGTGAAGGAAAGTGGGGGAAGGGAGCCGGAACTCAGGAACCATGAATGTTTGGACTGTTACAAAAATAATCTCAATTATAATACAAAAGTTACCGCATTAAAATAAAAATATTCTTGTGATTTTACTATCCCGAAATCATCATGAAATCTGGCTTCACTGAAAACTGAGGCCAGATTTCAAGAGTGTATCTGACGAGAAGGCGACCGTTCACATAAAACAATATTTATAAAACAAAATACGCACTAATAAGCGTTAAATTATAATTAAATTAAAGATGTATGTCGTTATTATTTTTTTATTCCAAATTTAAATACCAAATCTGCATTATATTTATGCTTTCTGCGTAACCGAAAGTATTTCGCATACCGAGCACCGGTCAATATACCTACCCCATTGATTGACCAATGAAAACGAGCACTATGGAATGTGCTACACAAATCTCTCACACCAAACACGGATCAGAACGACCAATGAAAACGAGTCAGTTTATTCCAAAATTAACTGTTGGTTCCGGACAAAGCATTGAACGATTGAAATCGTTTAAAAGGTACAGGTATGGTATTTTTTATTGCATCCAGCATATTAAAGGATATTTCAGAAAAAAAAGTATCTGGAATTTATAAATCACTAATAATCTATATATATAAAATTCAAAGTCCTGACTGACTGACTTAACTATATATCAACGCACAGCCCAAACCGGTGGGTCTAGAGATTCCAAATTTGGACCGTAGGTTCCTTACGACGTCTAGGGGTGTACTAAGAAAGGATTTTTCAAAATTCCTACGGGAAACCGAGATATACGCAAACGAAGTTGCGAGGGTATATCCACCCACAGCCCAAACCGCTGTGTCTAGAGATTCCAAATTTAGCATGTAGGTTCCTTACGACGTCTAGGAATGTACTAAGAAAGGATTTTTCAAAATTCCCACGGGAAAGCGAGATATACGCATACGAAGTTGCGAGGGGACGCACAGCCCAAACAGCTGGGTCTAGAGATGCCAAATTTGACATGTAGGGTCCTTATAAGGTCCAGACCGACCGGACCGGACCGGACCGAACCGGAACGGACCGGACCGGACCGGAACGGATCAGACCTGTTCGGTCTGGAGGGAACCGCACCGTACCGGGCCGTGCTGGACCGGATTTTTTTTCATAGATAACATTCGAAGTCCTGACTGACTGACTGACTGACTTAACTATATATCAACGCACAGCCCAAACCAATGAGTCTAGAGATTTAAAATTTGAACTGTAGGTTCCTTACGACATCTAGGGGTGTACTAAGAAACGATTTTTCAAAATTCCCACGGAAAACCTAGATATACGCAAACGAAGTTGCGAGGGTATATCAACGCACAGCCCAAACCGCTGGGTCTAGAGATTCCAAATTTGGCACGTAGGTTCCTTACGACGTCTAGGGATGTACTAAGAAAGGATTTTTTAAAATTCCCACGGGAAAGCGAGATATACGCATTCGAAATTGCGATGGGACGCACAGCCCAAACCGCTGGGTCTAGAGATGCCAAATTTGACATGTAGGGTCCTTATAAGGTCCAGACCGACCGGACCGGACCGGAACGTATCAGACCTGATCGATCTGGAAGGAACCGCACCGTACCGGGCCGTGCCGGACCGGATCGAACCGGATCGGACCGTTTTTTTTTTCATCTATATATATAAAATTCAAAGTCCTGACTGACTGACTGACTTAATTATATATCAACGCACAGCCCAAACAGGTGGGTCTAGAGATTCCAAATTTGGACTGTAGGTTCCTTACCGTCGTAAGTACCTTACCCTAGACGTCTCTAGGGGTGTACTATGAAAGGATATTTCAAAATTCCTACGGGAAACTGAGATATACGCAAACGAAGTTGCGAGGGGACGCACAGCCCAAACCGCTGGGTCTAGAGATTCCAAATTTAGCATGTAGGTTCCTTACAACGTCTAGGAATGTACTAAGAAAGGATTTTTCAAAATTCCCACGGGAAAGCGAGATATACGCATACGAAGTTGCGAGGGGACGCACAGCCCAAACCGCTGGGTCTAGAGATGCCAAATTTGACATGTAGGGTCCTTATAAGGTCCAGACTGACCGGACCGGACAGGACCTGACCGGACCGGAACGGACCAGACCTGATCGGTCTGGAAGGAACCGCACCGTACCGGGCCGTGCCAGATCGGATCGAACCGGACCGGACCGGATTTTTTTTCATAAATAAAATTCAAAGTCCTGACTGACTGACTTAACTATATATCAACGCACAGCCCAAACCAATGAGTCTAGAGATTTCAAATTTGAACTGTAGGTTCCTTACGACGTCTAGGGATGTACTAAGACAGGATTTTTCAAAATTCCTACGGGAAACCGAGATATACGCAAACGAAGTTGCGAGGGGACGCACAGCCCAAACCGCTGGGTCTAGAGATGACAAATTTGACATGTAGGGTCCTTATAAGGTCCAGATCGACCGGACCGGACCGGACCGGAACGGACCGGACCGGAACGGATCGGACCTGATCGGTCTGGAAGGAACCGCACCGTACGGGGCCGTGCCAGACCGGATCGAACCGGACCGGACCGGATTTTATTTCATAGATAAAATTCAAAGTCCTGATTGACTGACTTAACTATATATCAACGCACAGCCCAAACCAATGGGTCTAGAAATTACAAATTTGAACTGTAGGTTCCTTACGACGTCTAGGGGTGTACTATGAAAGGATATTTCAAAATTCCTACGGGAAACTGAGATATACGCAAACGAAGTTGCGAGGGGACGCACAGCCCAAACCGCTGGGTCTAGAGATGCCAAATTTGACATGTAGGGTCCTTTTAAGGTCCAGATTGACCGGACCGGACCAGAACGGACCGGACCGGACCAGAACGGATCAGATCTGATCGGTCTGGAAGGAACCGCACCGTACCGGGCCGTGCCGGACCGGATCGAACCGGACCGGACCGGATTTTTTTTCATAGATAAAATTCAAAGTCCTGACTGACTGACTGACTTAACTATATATCAACGCACAGCCCAAACCGGTGGGTCTAGAGATTCCAAATTTGGACTGTAGGTTCCTTACGACGGCAACGTCTAGGGGTGTACTAAGAAAGGATATTTCAAAATTCCCACGGGAAACCGAGATATACGCAAACGAAGTTGCGAGGGTATATCAAATTTGGCATGTAGATTCCTTACGACATCTAGCTATGTACTAAGAAACGATTTTTCAAAATTCCCACGGGAAAGCGAGATATACGCAAACGAAGTTGAGAAGGGACGCACAGCCTAAACCGCTGGGTCTAGAGATGCCAAATTTGTCATGTAGGGTCCTTATAAGGACTGGACCGACCGGACCGGACCGGACCGGACCGGATCGACCGGACCGGATGGAACCGTACCGTACCGGGCCGTGCCGGACCGGAATTTGTTTCTGAAGAAAGATATGCTAATTGTTACTAGGCCACGCGGGCGAAGCCGCGGGCGGAAGCTAGTTAAATAATAATTTAATTTCTTGGTCCGTGGGGTCCTTGTGCTATAAGACTTTTTAAGGAAATTGAAAAAAGGTTAAACAAGCTCATGGTGGCCGAAAGGAAAATATGGAGGAAAATGCTTGGTCCTAAACGCCTACCTGATGGCAGTTGGAGGGCCCGAAAGAATGT
The DNA here is from genome assembly GCA_905163395.2 of Endotricha flammealis. Taxonomy (NCBI): domain Eukaryota; kingdom Metazoa; phylum Arthropoda; class Insecta; order Lepidoptera; family Pyralidae; genus Endotricha; species Endotricha flammealis. The sequence continues at coordinate 18,371,110 of LR990852.1, read as the reverse complement.
GGAACTGGAAGACCTCACGGGAATACCCAATATAATTGGGGAAATTAAAGCCAACCGACTCCGTTGGCTCGGCCACGTGGAAAGAATGGAGGAGGATCGAGCAGTGACAAGGGCATATCTGGGTCACCCAATCGGCCGCCGGCCAATTGGACGGCCTAAGTACCGCTGGAGAGATGAGGTGGAGCGTGACCTGCGCGAACTTCAAGTCGAAGATTGGCGAGGGGTCGCGCAATGCCGGAACCAGTGGCGTCTCTTAGTGTCGGAGGCCAAGACTCACTTCGGGTCGCTGAGCCATCGGAGTAAGTAAGTAAGTAAGTAAGTAAAAAAGGTTAGTCGACATCACAGGAGACCGAAGAACTAATAATTAAATAATAATTTAATTTCTTGGTCCGTGGGGTCCTTGTGCTATAAGACTTTTTAAGGAAATTGCAAAAAGGTTAGTCGACATCACAGGAGACCGAAGAGCTGGCAGCTACCTCGGACAAAGAATTAGTCTAGCTATTCAAAGGGGGAACGCTGCCAGTATCTTCGGAACCTTGCCTAAAGGGACTCCTTTTAATAATATATTTTAGTTATTTTATTATATTTTTAAGGTTTTTAGTTTTAGGTTCATTATAATTTGTTTATTTTAATAAATTTTATAAATAACTAGATGTGCCCGCGACTCCGTCCGCGTGGACTTTGAGGGTCGAGCAATGGGGTGATTTTCGAGCTGAAAAACTATCCTATGTCCTTTCTCGAGTCTATCTTTTTTTATACCACTAAGGTGGCAAACAAGCATACGGCCGCCTGATGGTAATGAGCCACCGCAGCCTATGGACGTTTGCAATACCAGGAGCATCACTAACGCGTTGCCAACCCTGCGATCTGCGATCTATTATAACTATCTCCATACCAAAATTCATCTAATCGGTTCAGCGGTTTTAACGTGAAGAGGTAACAGACAGACATAGTTACTTTCGCATTTATAATATTAGTAAGGATTATAACTTTATTCAGCAAAAATAAACAGTTTTACAGGATCTGGTAATTCCATTTAGCAAAAACAATGCTTGTGCTTGGAACCACCGCTCTTACATAGTACTTTACAATAACAGTTTTAATATAACCAGTATCTAAAGATCAGCTTTAATGTTTTAATAATAACTAGCTGACCCGGCAAACTTTGTTCTGCCTTAGAGGCACTACCCTACCCTACCCCTACCCTACCCCTACCCTACCCCTACCCTACCCTACCCTACCCTACCCCTACCCTACCCTACCCTACCCCTACCCTACCCCTACCCTACCCTACCCTACCCCTACCCTACCCCTACCCTACCCCTACCCCTACCCTCATTGTTTTTAAGATGTATTCTGCTATTCGGGACGGAAACAAATCCAACAAATCAAAAACCATGGCAATCGGTCCAGCCGTTCTCGAGTTATAAGTGTTGTAACAAACACGACTTTCTTTTATATTTATAGATATGTGAATTGTGTGTCTACCACAAATCAACGCCGTCTGATGGGTCGGATGGGACGGGTGCAAGAACGGGCCGCGTCGTCGACCCAAGCGCCGGCACCGGACACTAGCCTACCACGAGGCGCTCGCATCGGTCGCCGCGCCGGGCGAATCAATTGGTTCATTTATTTCTTTATTATTACAATACCTATATAAATTCATACAGTCCATTATTTATACAACACCCTTAAGAGGATCCAGGATTCCCACCCTAGCAGGAATAGGGCACTGTGCCTCATCTACTGTGTATTGTCAGTTGTGGCATTTGAAAATTACTTTTTATAATACCACAACTGACCCAGAGGCTAACCTAAATGCATTTCTATTGTCATTCATTGAGACTACGTACCTACTCTGCAAAATGAACTTCCTTCTCTGTTTATTTTTTTATTATTGGTTTAGTTTTAACTTTTATTATATTACTAGTGAAACCCGCGTAACTTCGTTTGCGTGTATCCCGCTTTCCCGTGGGAATTTCGTAAAATCCTTTCTTATCGGATGCCTACGTCATACAAAGAATACACTCTCCAAGTTTCAGGTCTCTACGATCAGCGGCTTGGGCTATGCGTTGATTCTTAGTCAGGACAAAGTATTTTATATGATGTAAGGTTGTTATGTACCTAGTTTCTATTGTGTTGTTGTAAATAAGTTCATATTTTTATCTTTGTTTATAAATGTTAACAAATTAATTAAATGATTATTATTCATTTCACTGCTCGAATAATTGAAGCTGCATTCATATTAGTTAAAGACAAGTGCTTGGAAATCCTGAGCTCGTTCGATCGCAACTACTTTCGCAATTCGCATAGAAGTAATTTATCACAGAAAATGTTACTCTAGTTTTATCGTAAGTAAAAAATGGTTACGGACTTTTCTTGGGATACTCGAGATAATACCACTTTACCATTAGATTATGAAGCGGAAAGATGACAGAATTCTTTTGCACATGTTGATCATGAGGTTAATTTTCCATGTTTGTACAGTCAAGAGCAGGTCATCGTCACCTTTACATATCGAACTTTGTACCATTCATAAGTTCTATGTCATAAAAACCAAAATTGTACTGTAAATGTAAAGTTCGACTTGGTCCTGACTGTACATAGAATTATTTTTAAACTTGAGTCCCATTTTTAAAGCGCATTCAGAATTTAATGTAAGTTGCTGGTTCATGCGAAAACGGCGCGAGAGATTTACTTTAAAATTTGGTTAGTTTAAAACATACAACAGTTCTCACAGGATAGCGGAGATAACCAAATCAATTAATTATGCCTCCACCTAAATATGTACACAGTTAGCAATAAAGTTTATTCTATTTTAGAGATATTTGTAACATCAACATCTTTCCTAGGAAAGAGGCCGAAGTAGCGTCATCGAACCGTTTATGCGTAAATGAGCAGCACATATTTAAACGCCATTCCAATCTATCATTTTTAATATTACTAGCACTAGAAGCCTAATAATATTTTTACGCGTCTAAGCCTACGGTGATGCTTACCATCAGGCGATTTACATTTAATATTTTTGGGTTGTAAATAATGAAAAGTACGCAATTCAGGTGGTAGTTTGTTAATAAATGGAGGAACTAGGTAAGCAGTCGTTGGCTCGCCATAAGTATTGTTCGTGCCGGTCATCGTACGGAGCTTTAACCGATTCCGAGCGGCCGGCCGCCTGCGTACATAAAGAATGTTGGCGCTTTATCTCATTTAAAAAATACTGGAATTGAATTTCTACCGGTAAAATTTTATCTATAAAAATATAATAAAAATAAAATGTTGTTAGTTAAAAACAACTAAAGACGAAAAATATCTACAGTTATCAAAATAAAATACTTGAGAAATGTATTGTAGCAACAGTAAGTATCTTCAAGTAGATCTCGGATGTGAAGAAGGGCATTATGTGATTGCAGCCGACCGAGAAAAACCGATGGTTGAATTACATTCTTAGAACTTTTATGGTTAAGTAAGAAAGCGGACGGTACGGTACGGGGACGTAACACTAACGTAAAATAAGATAACGCACCCTGACCCTACCACATAGTATAACGTAACGCACTGAGCGTATGACCATCTTCTAAAACGTATATTATAACTTTACAACTGAGTGAGGCGTGGCTGATGCCTGTGCTATTTAAGTTATGATTTATGATACATTTTTTTATCCAAACACGAAAAATCTTACAAAATCTGTCAAATTATTGAACGAGCAGGCATAACTGTAGATTTTCAGGAACTTGTGCAATCGGATCTAAATCTACTAAATAGGTACACCAAGATTAGGGAGTAACATTTAATCATAGTGATAGGCTGATAAATCAGTTGTTCATTAAAGGTGACACATGTCGAATAAAGCTAAAAGTTCTTGATGAGGGTGTGTCGGGTTGAGGTTTCGTTGAATACGAGTGCAAACGCAGATTGGATTAACGGAGTTTACATTAACACCCTAGCTTCTTTTTCACTGCAATACTGACTGTGTTGCAGTGAAAATGAAAGTAGTATGAAGTCATTATTCTCTTTATTATGGACTAAGGCGGTTTGAAAACACCGGCCTCTGCCAATCCGCATTGGAGCAGCGTGGCAGAGTACGCTCTAATCATCTTCGATTGAAGGTAGATTGCGTGTATACACAGCAGTACCATCGACTATCAGACTTTTGACAAAATCCTACCTGAGTCCCGTACTTTTTGAAATAAAAAGTACTCAATGTGTTAATCCAAGAATTATAAAAATTGGCTCCGCCATTTGAGTGTATAAAAGTAACAAAGATACTCCAAACTTTCGCTTTTATAATATTAGTAGGATTCACACTTGTCACCGACATAACATCATATAAAATGGACCCGAAGAACACCCAAGAATTAAAGCTTCAGTGACATTAAAATGTACAGAAAATCCTACTGATTTTGCCATCATAACTACAACACAAGAATCGTCGTAGAATGAAAGCAATTTTCTCAATGTAATCTCAATATTGAAAATAAGCAGAATGTTTTTTTTATAGGTCAAGAGTAGGACCGTCGTCGTAGTCTTCTTATTTTTAAAATTATTTGTTAAAAAAAAACGGTCTAATGCCCACAGTGTAGGGTTCCGTACTTCCTGTGCTTCGCTTGCTTACAAGTGAGTTCAATATCAAATTCTATTACATTTACTTGTAAGTTTTCATCAAAGGAATTTTATTATATAAGTTCCTCGGCTATTACTCGGTAATAATAATTAACCGTTAAAGTTTTCATTGAAGGTTCAGCATATGAACTACCATGTTTTGTTTCTAATTTATAAATAGACATCGGATTATATGCACTATCAAAATGCCAAAATATGCATGCAAATATGCACTAAAAAAGTGCGAAATATGCACAAAATATGCACAATCAAAAAACCATTTATTATTACAATTTACGTTTATTTTAACATTATTTTTATATGTTATACATATATTCATATTAGTTATTGATATAATTCTTGTGACAATAAACAATAACATATTTTTCCAGGTTTTCTACGGAAAACTTGTGACGTTTGTCACTTAATATAATTTATAAGCTGAAAATGACCTTTCGACGTCAACTGACGTTTCCGGACCTTGAAATTTGGCGCCATTTCTGCAGAGACTTCTTCAGGCAGAGTTTGTCCGGTGCCGTTGATAAATGCGTAAATTTTCTTTCCGCCTAACACGTATAACTACTGAAATATGCACTATCAATGAAAAAGTACCAAAATATGCAATAACGCTATAAAAATGGATTTATATGCATTTGCATATGCAAACATGCAAATGCATATAATCCGATGTCTATTTATAAACATAAGACATTCGGAGATAGAGGGACCACCATACAAAACGAAAATTGACACGATAAATGTAAATAATTCCGAAACGGATCATGTATCGAAAAATGATCTTTCCACACCCTCGATGTTTTAAAGTTAAAGAGACCTATCTTAAGGTACCGACAACATTGGGTGGGCGCGAAAAAAAAATATATTTCCTCTTCACATGTAGGCGAGGCACCACGAAAATTTTATTTTTAAATTTTGTTCCAGTACTTTGTTAGCATTGATAATAAAATATTCTTGAACGAACCACACAACGCCAATATGTGTATACATACCAAATTACAGCTTTCTAGCATTAAGCGTCTAGGCGCTAGACCGCGGACGGACAGACAGATAGACGGACACGGCGAAACTATAAGGGTTCCTTGTAGTATACTACGGAATCCTAAAAACGGTACCCATTCTATAGATAGCATTGTCCATTAAATTTTCCAGTGACTGAGGAGAAAAGACGCAACTGAAGGGCCGAGTCTCCGCCACTGCTCTATTTACCTACTTTTATTTACTCAACGAAGCTAGTTCAAGCGAAGTTCAATTTTCAGTTTAATTTGTGTCTACAACAAAGTTTAACAAAGCAAGTGTGGTTTAGTGCGACTCGACTATGGACGCAACTATAAAAACAGCTTATTTACAAACCGTTTTAAGATACCTATTACGGAATTTTTAAATCAAAAAAGAATAGATCTTTAAATTTTATTTAACAAAATAATATTAATTTCATATCCCAACAGGCGAAATATGGCTGTACCTACTAACACTAATTTTAGGATATGTTTCATGAACTAATTAAATGATAATGATTACGAAAAAAAAACTTTTACGTAATAAATACTATGTTATCATCACCATCAAGCATTCGACCCCAGTAAAAAGCTAAGCCCTGTCAAAAAAACTGATAGAGCAAAAAGGCCATTTTCGACCCGCTCAAACTTTCACTTTTTCGCTTTAAATTTAAATTTCATTCAATCTGAACCAGTGGTTTAAGAATTATAACGAGTCAAAGTTTCTTAATTTTGTCACTGATTTTGGCACTTCTGGCAGACATAGAAGTTTCAAATTTAGAATAAAATTAGTGTTTAGTGTATGAATCAAGGAAAAACTAAAATATTTTTGCAATTTTGGTCCAGTTTTCGAGATCTATACATCCTATACATTAACTGCATAAATAATTTTGTAAAAAGTTACATTTGCTGTACATCATTCATAATTTCGATTGATAAATTAGTTTGACGACTGAAAGACTACTCTCATTGGTTTACTGATATTATTTGCTTGCTTTAGATTTCTTTAGATTGGATGTAGTTTGGATAATTTTAATGAATATTAATATGTTGTATTGTAATATACGTTTATAATATTATCGATTATCTACAAAAATAAATGAGATCCCATACAAAACAATACTTGTCAAAAAAAACAAGTCTCGCAACTCAGTTTGTCCTACCATAAAAAGTTGTGAGATCCATGTAATACCAAGTCGGTTATTGATTTACCATATCAACATTAAAAATCTTTTACGTTTTAATTAAATATATTGACTTGGCAATCGCACTAAAGAATCTAATTTATATATGTATTACTTGTGAGATATATTGTGTTTTCATACGATGACTGAGTCAATATATTTATTTAGAATGTTAAAGATTTTTAATATTGATATGGTACATGAATTTTTAACATTAAATCTATTGCAAAATCGAACGGACACTTTGCTTGATGCTTGCTACCGTCAAGTTTTTAACTTTTTTTAAACTGTTCTATTTACGTTTTGGGTACTTTGATTTCCTATTTTTATGAGTATTAATACATTGTTTTTTTAATCACCGAATGCTGTGCAGTTGTGTTTAAAGTTTAAACTAAATTACTTAAATGTTAAGAGTTCATTAACAGTGCAGTGTTCTTATGTAACAAAACTATAAGTTCGGTACGCTGATTGAATCAACACTAAACTTTATGTACAACATTAATTTCTCATGTAAGTGAATTTATGTGTTCTTTTGAGAATACATATCTTAAACTAGATATATTTCTTTACGCAGAAAAGACTGAATGAGTCAGCCGTCGTAGCAAGTGTTAGTATTTAGGCAACATAACAAAAGTACTCCGTCAATCGACTGAAGTTGAGCGCTTGAATGGGCTGTTTACTGAATTAATCGGCAGTGTAACATGGGAAAATACGGAGGCGAAATAGAAGCAACAATCAGGTGGCCAGCCGCCAAATACATGCACGCGGCCGCATTTCCGATCCGGTAAATTCCAACAGAGTATTATCTCGATTAAACTCGTTAATACACACATTTTGTGTACTATAATTAAATGGCTCATTTATTTAAGTCTACATTTAATTTTATGGCGCTAATGATAATACTGTACAATAGAAACAATAAAATATTTAATTACTTTACGCTAGAGATTGGTTAATAAATGCAAAGGTTTGTATTTTACAAATAAGGAAAACGTATTGAACTTTTTGTAGAATTCGCAATTTACAATCGCCTCTCTTCCACTTTTCCGGTAGCTCGCAGCGTTTCAAATAGCTATACTTCAAACATCGAAAATTGCTGATCTTTAAACTCGAAAAAAAAAACAGCGCTCGAGCGGGATAAATGCGGACTTTCCACGTAGCATTTTTAATGACTTTTAGCTATAAAAATAAATGTTTAGCTTACCCGGAACGAATGCATGAAAGTATTCTATTTTGACTGGACTAATTATACACTCGAGGCAGTGGCGTGCCTAGGGTTCAATAGTAAGGCAAGCCAGATAGGTAGCTACCTACCTATTTACTTATATTTTTTGAGAGAATTGATGCTACCTATTCAAAGTTTCATAGAATACAATTAATCGATTTTTTTATTAAATTATCTTATCAATCGTTTCGAGATTTAAATTACCTACACATGCATAATTATTATTTATAAAAACATTTCGAATTGAATTTATTTCTTAAACTATGCGTTACCTACTTAATCCAACCGAAGGATTAGATTTAATGTATTTTTGATGATGCAAATATGCACAACTAATGCACAAACCCACAATAACTACCTATCTAATCTTTGAAAAACACTGCGATTGTGGTTATTCTGTAAATAAAATCGAGTTAAATATGTTGGTATGTAAGGACGTATCTTAATTTTACGAGGTTTCGTTAAAAATATGTAAAACTTGAATAAATAATAATTTAACAGGCAACAATTACTCTATCTGTCTGTCTCTGTTCCAATAAAGGTAGGTAGGTTTCAGAGTTCTGTTGTTAACTAACCTTTGTATGTAAGTCTTATAACAGTAAATCCATACGATTTCACATTTACTTAGTTCACAAATCTTAAAAACACATTTATCACTTCACACGAAACAAAATTCACTGATTCTAAACTCGTTATTTAATGCAAAAGTCAATTTCTTCACAAAACTACAACAAATTAGCCGCATATTAATGAACAATAATAATATGAATGAATTTCGATCGAATCAAAAGAAGCATTGAGAATCCGCGACCCGCGGCTAAATTCATTGGCAATCAAGGCTTATTTTTCCATAGTAATATGTAAAATTTTGACAGATAAGTCAGATACGTTTGTGTGCGTTTTTTCATACGTTAGAGCGAGAAGTCTGAAGCCGTTGGGAAGCATGGTACAAAAATCTCATTTAAAGCCCATTTTGAGCGAGCTCTGCTCGCTCGGTCGAGACTGTGTCATCGTTATGTCGACAGAGACGTGTGCGTGTGCCGCGTGCGGTGCGGATGGGGAACACAGTTCGTATTAAAAATTAACCTTCATGTTTAGTTCATCCGCCTTCGTAGAGATTGCGCGCTAATGAATTATTTATTATTGAATATTATTTCGATCGATTTCGATTTTAAAAAATAAGTATGAATATGTAGCTAAACTTTATTGAGTTTTTTATATTATAATGCGTATTTTCGTAGGGCAAGCCCGGCTTTTCGGCTTTATTGGAAGTACCACCACTGACTCGAGGCTCTCACACGGCCCGATGTTTTAATACAAAGTACTCTGTGGCCCGAAGGCAATTCACACACTATCTATACCTACATATAAAATGCTTTGTTCAGTTAGTCATTCATTAACTAACTGAGAATCAACGCACAGCCTAAACCAACGATCGTAGAGTACTGAAATTTAGAGGATACGAAGGCATCCGATTCGGAAGGATTTTTTTAAATTTACACGTGACATTGCGCGGGTTTCGCTATCCTTACTAATATTATAAATGAGAAAGTGAGTTTGTTTGTTTGTTTGTTATTCCTTCACGGCTTGACCAAGCAGCCGATCATTATGAAAATTTGCATACATATTGTTAGGGGTACAGAGCCCAACATAGGCTACTTTTTATCCCGTGAAAGTATGTCATTCCAGTGGGAAAATATTTTTTCTAATATAGAGGGTGCTGTATCAGCCAATAGATGGCGCCACAAGTCGCGCTATGAGTTGTTTTGTTGTCAAACGAGATCTATGTCATAAAATGAAGCCGCGGGGATAAGCTAGTTATCTATAAACTGTAATCTCATATACGCGAGTGTGAAAATCTCCTCACATAGAATCGATCTTATGAGAGATCTTCTGTAAAATGTTGTTTTGTATAGAGATTGATTAACCGATAATCGCAAACTAGATTCGATCTCCTTTATCACTCGTGTAATTAAAATCCGAAAAATATTCGTATCCGACATACGGCTTTAAAACCGATTTTTCTTTTAATTTGCGGCCTAATATCATTAAATCCTAGGAATTAGTACCTATTAGCAATATGATAAAATAAAAATTTTTTACAAATTCAGCAAGGTTTTTTATTTTTCTAAATATTGTGTGTTTTGTCTAATCACTAGCGGTGTAATTTAAATCTAATCACTAGCGGGAACACCCAAGTGTGACAGCTGGTGGGTTCAGAATCACCCAAGTGTGACAGCGGTTACCGAAACGCTTAAAGACTTTTATTTAACGCAATATAAGAGGCGAAAGTTAATAACACATAAGAGGCAATAACAGGAAAATTCATTGATAAACTGATAAAAAATATTTCAATGAAAATGATGTCATAATGCCTACAATATGTGAAGAGGGGAAGCCCAAACAATAATAGAATACACGTGGGCTCCAAACGTTTTGTTACTTAAACACACAATAATATTTTGGACATTATATAAATAACATTTTCGAGTATATTTTTTACTATTCTACACTTACGTAATCCCAAGTGACGCCCTTATTTTTATCCTGTGGTACGCAACCTTGTCCGCATAAACCAAACTTTGACCCGCTTTTAACGCGTCTATGCGACAAATAAAATGTACTTTTCTACTTTCAATATGTTTAAGTAATGTAAAAATATTATACCTATTTAAAATGATTCACAAAATCGAGAAAGAAAGAGTTATCGTGTTTCAGTGTTCAGTTTCAGTGTTCTCGAAGAATGAAGTGGAGATGGGCAGGACATGTTTGTGCCAAGATCGGTGGACTACTAGAGTTGGGAAGGCCCTACTGGTAAACGAAAAAGAGGAAGACCTTATAGCAGAAGCGGCGGCTGCAAACCAGGGTATAAACAGAACATAGGGAACAAAGTATATTTTTAAAGTTTCTGAGTATTAGTAATGTACAGGTAGTAATTTTGTGTATTAACAATGATGAACCTATTGTCAATTGTTTTTTTATACGATAGTACATCATCTGTAAGTATTATTATTTATAACCGAGGATGCTCTTTTGCCCCTCAGCTTGACCGATTAGCTCGACAGACCGATCTGAAGATTTGAATTTTGGCGATAAAATTTCTACATAGAACATAAGAAAAAAATTATGGTGTCGTGTATACCTTCTATCTATGAGTTTCACTGGTCTCAGACCGAGCTCAAAAGTTCGTTCTTCATACTAGGCGTTTGAGCTCGAAATTGTAGACAGTCGAAATTTTCACAAATGATGTATTTCTGTTACAGCTATAGGTAATCTATTTCTATTATATATAAAAGAGAAAATCACTGACTGATTCATCACGAAATCTCCGAAACTACAAGTGCCAGGAGTCTCAAATTTTGCATGGGGGTTCCTTTTGGGGCGTAGGTGCTCACTAAGACTTTGCGAAATTCAACTCCTAAGGGGGTGAAACGGGGGTGCAAAGTTAGTATGAAACTTTGCCGTTTTTGAATGAAATTCAGCATGAAGGTTCTTTATTGAAAGGCATGAAACACGAGTAAAATATTTTTCTCAAAAATCATCCCCTAAGGGGTTAAACTGGGGCGCAAAGATTTTATGAAACTTTGCTGTTTTTAAAGTTATTCGAATGGAATTCAGCATGAAGGTTCTATATTGAACGGCATGAAACAAGAGTAAAATATTTTTCTCAAAAAACATCCCCTATGGGGTTAAACGGGGGCGCAGTTAGTATGAAACTTTGCCGTTTTTGAAGTTATTCGAATGAAATTCAGCATGAAGGTTCTTTATTGAAAGGGATGAAACACGAGTAAAATATTTTTCTCAAAAAACATCCCCTATGGGGTTAAACGGGGGCGCAAAGTTAGTATGAAACTTTGCCGTTTTTAAAGTTATTCAAATGAAATTCAGCATTAAGGTTCTTTACTGAAAAGTATGAAACATAAGTAAAATATTTTTTTAAATTTAAAATCAGGATGTAGGTATCTTTATTGAAAGACATGACATGAAATTCAGCATGAAGGTTCTTTATGGAAAGGCATGAAACACGAATAAAATATTTTTCTCAAAAATCATCCCTTAGGGGGTTAAACGGGGGTGCAAAGTTAGTATGAAACTTTGTACCGTTTTTGAAGTTATTCGAATGAAATTCAGCATGAAGGTTCTTATTGAAAGGCATGAATCATGAGTAAAATATTTTTTTCAAAAAATCATCCCTTAGGAGGTTAAACGGGGGTGCAAAGTTAGTATGAAACTGCCATTTTTGAAGTTATTCGAATGAAATTCAGCATGACGGTTCTTTATTGAAGGGCATGAAACACGAGTAAAATATTTTTCCCAAAAATCATCCATTAAGAGCGGTAAAACGGAGATGCAAAGTTAGTATGAAACTTTCCGAGTCTAAAATTTATAAAAGAAGAAACTGACTGATTGGTAACTGACATATCAACGCACAGCCCAAAAAGCTGGGTCTAGAGACTCCAAATTTGGCACATAGGTTCCCTATGAAGTCTAGGGGTGCACTAAGAAAGGATTTTTCATAATTCATATCCTAAGGGGGTGAAACGGGGGTCCAAAGTTTGTATGAAGAAACTAGATTAGTTAGACCATTTTATTTGAAACTTCGCAGCAATACTCCTGGCGGTAAATGAGTAATAAGTACGTGTTTCAGGATTTTTCAAAATTTAACTTCTAGAGGGATGAAATGGGGTGACCAAGCGTTATTATCGAGGGTGCTCGACCTAGAAATCTGAGATTTTGTATAGAGATTCCCTTTATGATGTTTACAAGGATAGAGACGTGACATTTTAAAATTCCCACGAGAACAGGAATAATAAGACTACACGTGTTTTATGGGGTGCGCTCAACCTAGAACGCTGAGATTTTGTATAGAGGTTTCTTTTATGATGTAGACAAGGTTAAAGACGGGATTTTTTAATTCCCACGGGAACGGGACAAATTGGACTGCATGTGTATTATCGTGGGCGCTCAACCTAGAACTCCTAGATTTTGTATTAAGCTTCCCTTTATAAAGTAGACAAGGATAAAGATGGTATTTTTTTAAATTCCCACAGGATTCTGAATAATTAGCCTACACGTGTATTATATTACGAATTATTATAGGAAGCGCTTAACCTAAAAAGACGATTTTTTTTATAGAGATTCCCTTTATGATGTTTACAAGGATAAAGTCGTTTATTTTTAAATTCCCACGGGAACGAAATTAAAAACAAATATCATTAATCATTATGTTCTGTTCATCATTTATTTAAAAAGAATTAACACCTGTACATTACTAATACTCAGGAACTAGAAAAATATACTTTGGTCCCTTGTTCTGTATAGACCGTATTTTGCAGGCGCCGCCGCTTCTACTATTACGCGCACTGGCAGGACGACAACACGAGTACAGCCAGGTCAACGTTGGGTGAACCTAGCCACAGATAGGGAAAGCTGGACATCTCTGGACGAGGCTTTTATCCTGAAAGGGGTTCTCAATAGTAAGTAAGTTTAATTATTTGAAGTAGGTACTTTTTAAGAGAATTAAAAATAATTTGACTTCCTCCGTGGCGCAATGGTTACCATGCCTACCTGCCACCCATGAGGTCCCGGGTTCGAATCCCGGTCGGATCATGATGAAAAACTAACTTTTTCTGATTGGCCTCGGGTCTTGGATGTTTATCTATAATTCTATATATGATTTAACGTGTTAATTGGTAAAATACATAATTAAATAATATGAAATTCAATAAAATTAATTAAAACTAAACTAACAATAAAAATTAAAAACTAAACTAACAATAAAAAATAAAAACTAAAACTAAGCATTAAAAAGACATGGTCCCTGTGGCAGGGTGCCCAAAATGCTAGCAGCGTTACCTCGCTGAACGGCGATAGATATCCGTTGAGCGAAGTAACTGCCAGCCTTTGGGTCACCAGTGGTTTGTCGCAACCTTTTTGCGATGTCCCTAAAAAAGGACAACGCACTGGTACCCCACGGGCCTAATGTTTCTACACCAAAAGCCACAAAATCGTAGGAACCAGTCAGCTGCTGATATTTTGTGGCTTTTAGTTTCTCGGCGGACTCCGCCGCCGCTCCCGCACTCCTACTCGTACCGTGAAGATGTGACGGGGCAAGTGTGTCAACGCATGTCGCGTCCCACACTAAGGCCCGTCCCATACTCCACGGTACGAGGGACATTCCGTCTGGCCTCTTACCATCGTCACGTGCGATGCCGTTCGGCTCAAGAATGACAGGCACGTTGACAGTGACGAGAGACCGACGGATTATGTCGTTGATAGAAGCGTGACGCGACAGGCGGCCGGCGCTTCTGGTACAAGAAAGCCCGTGGTGTCCCAATGCGTTCACCATTGTGCCACAATTATTCTTATCACAAATATCTTATAACAAATACATTCTATATATGTATTTGTTATAAGATATAGTATCGTTGAGTTAGTATCCCATAACACAAGTTTCGAACTTACTTTGGGGCTAGCTCAATCTGTGTGATTTGTCATCAGTAGGTGATTTAATGATACATTCTCAATTAAAAAGTTAAAATTCGCGATAAAATAAAAATTTGTGACTGGGCAACGACAGGTATTTATATTAGTAGAAGAACTCTTGTAAGATCTATACGATCAACGTCGATCCTAGTCCACAATTTAATAAATATGTAAAGGATTATTAAAAAAAAAAAAAACTTGTATTTACGACCGCTAAGGCGCTTCATCTAAGTAAAAAGATCAAAAACTTTATTAACAATACAAAAACTACGTGGAATATTATTAACAAACAAACCGGATAAGTCGAAGCAGAGCACTAATGAGTACTCGCTCCTTGTAAACAATCGTATTGTTTCCGCGGACGATGAGGTAGCTGATGCTTTTCAGGAATTCTTTGTAGAAATCCCATATTGAAACATTTATATCTCATCAAAAAGTCTTCCCATACATTGGCTGAAGAATTTCTTAGGTCGAACGTTCCCGAACCTACATCAATTTTTTGTAAATGCTGAAACGATCCTGAAAACTTTTAAATCACTCAATATAAAAAGTCAGAGGATATTTGGAGAATATCTGTAGCTATTTATAGACATCATAGCACCTTATTTGGCCGTAATTTTTAATGAATGTGTCCCAGCTGGCATTTTTCCTGACTTGATGAAAGTGAGTAAAGTCATACCACTCTTCAAGAAAGGATGTAGTAAGGATCCAAATAATTTTAGATCATTGTATAGATAACTTCCAATAGGTACTCCCAATGTTTTTGAGACCTCAAAACGGGCGCATAATTCATTTAAACATCATTTAAGTAGATTTTTTTGTGTTCTTTCAGGAGTAATCCTGAAAGAAAACAAAAAAATCTATCTGATGTTATCTAAATAACATCAGAAGCAAAATGTTTAGCGATCTTTTATAAATAAATGTGTAAATGTCTCAAAACACGAGTTGAGTTTATATAAATTACATCCAGTGTAATTGCTTTCAGCACATGTTCTTTGTTTCATGTATTAATAAGTGAAATTATCAATCATATTTTCTTATGAAATTCAAAGTCCTGACTGACTGGCTTACTTAACTATATATCAACGCACAGCCCAAACCGCTGGGTCTAGAGATTCCAAATTTAGAATGTAGGTTCCTTACGACACGTGACGTCTAGGGGTGTACTAAGAAAAGATTTTTCACAATTCACACGGGAAAGGAAGATATACGCAAACGAAGTTGCGAGGGTATATCAACGCACAGGTCAAACCGCTGGGTTTAGAGATTCCAAATTTGGCATGTCACCGGACCGGGCCGAGCCGGACTGGACTGAACCGGAACGGAATTTGTTTCTGAAGAAAAATGACTGCTAATTGTTAGTAGACCACTCGGGCGAAGCCGCGGGCAGAAGCTAGTTAATCATATTTTCTTATGAACGCGAGCTTATGAATTATTAACAAAAAAAATCATAAGATATATAGACACATATTATTTTTTTAATTATAAAAGATTTTAAACGAACAAATTCCCAGAAAATAAATCCCCCCACCCCCCTAGACGTTTTTCTGCAACGGTATTGTGTTTAGATATTTAGGGAAAATCATGCGAGTAGTGAATCTAAAAAAAATGTCGCGCTTCCTTAAGCGATATTTTATAAGTTCCTCGGCAATTACTCGGTAACTAACTGTCATATATATAACATTGCACTCATCTGCAAAGCGTAGTAAATACGGAACTCTACCCTATGCGCGGCCCGACACACGCTTGCCCCTTTTTATTTAGAAACCTTTAAGTACTTCTGAACTCTCATTAACCTTTATTTAAGTCTTTATGTGTAACAATCAACATTATTAAATTACAGGTATAAATTTTGTTTATAAGTTTCAAAGAAAATAGCTAATCTTCCCTGTCATAATTATTACGATCTTTGTATAATTAAATCATGGAAGCTTTGTGAATGATTTTTTTCCCTTATATTGTTTTTCATAAGGATTCTGAGTGATAATTTGATAACTTTGAAGAGCAATTTGAAGAGAATTATATTGCAAAAAGCAGAACGGAATCCCCATAAATGACTTTGTAGTCCGTCTGTCTGTTATGATGATTTGGGTAAAGACGGTAATTTTAAAACATCAAACTAACCGTTACTTTATTGATACACAAGCGGACCGATCCGGCTTTGCACGGGTTGTACTGAGGAACTCTAATAAAAAATATATATAATATGGCGCGTGTTACCCGAGGGCAAGGTACCTTCTCAACGGTGAAAGAATTTTTGAGATCGGTCCTGTACTTATTAAGTTTATTTCGTTACAAACAAAAATGCAAATTACTTACTTTATAACAATATATTGAGACAATAGTTCCAATTTGTGTAACTAACCCTATCTATATATATCTTTTCGCATGAGTAACACTTTCGCGCGAGCAACGTCTTATCCCGTCCAAAAACAGTCGGTACGATGTTGAACAACGTATGACTACGTCGAACTTTTTCCCTTCATTACTACAAGAACGTACAAGCACGTTAGTTGGCTATACTAAATCCTTATAGTGACGTCATTGCGCCATAATATATCAAAATCTCAAAGATCTTGCGCCACGCAATATAAAAAAAATAACATGACTTTGTGAGCGCTTCGCACACATCCAAAGTACCTCTACACGGGCACACAACGTCACTGTACGTCGCGCTGCGTACAAGTTCCAATACAACAGTCTAGCTGCGCCACCGTGCGTGCGAGGCTGTGCGCGAGCGGAATGATAGATGTAAAGGCTGTCCAGAAAAGCCACCACTTTGTGCCATCTGCTTCGAAGAATGGCACAACCAGTCCTAGTATCATTTTAAAATCGTTTTTTCTAAAACCTATTTGTTGATTCTTTAAAGTAGTAATTAAACGAAAAAATCAAAGATTAGAATATAAGAAGAAGGGGAAGACTAAAAGATGAGAAAGAAAGGTGCCAAACTGCCAAGTGAGATTATGATTATAGTATTGAAAACTTAATGATAGGAAGTAGTGATAAATAAATGTCATCTCCTGTTCGTCTATGGTTATGACGTCTGTTAACGTTGACGTGTTTAGACGTTCTTGCTATAAAGCAGCACGTAAAAATTATAAACCGTAGCAAAGCGTGATAAAACGTTGACGTATATTGACGTCAGTGTCATTATATGTTACATCGAAGTCATAATATAAAACAAAACGTCTAAATACGTAAAAATATTTGTATGGGGAAAATATGCGCCACGGCATAATGTTAAGTGAAGAGTTGATGCTCGCGCGAAAGTGGTAATCATGAACTTTACTACCCGTACGTATAATACCCTACTTTTTCAACTACCATTGTAATATGATTCGCAAAGGTGGGTGGATTTATTTTGCAAAAGCTGTCGCGATCCAACAAACCATTACGTCTCATATTTTGAAGATACTGGACACAAAACAATGTGCAAGATTGCTTTCCGTAAGGATCGTTTGACCTCCTCGATTATAAAAAAAATCCGGGCAAGGGCACATTGGGCCGCGCTTCGTTTAAGGTTCCGTATTTGCTACGCTTTGCTTGCTTACAGATTAGTGCAATGCTATATAATTATTTCCAAAACCATCTTTAATGCCATGTAATACCGCTCTAGGTCTCAAAGTATTCCTAACACTCTCCAGACCTATTCCTCAATCACTCCTAACTCTTGCCTATACCATCCTAAACTTGTTCCAAAATCATCCTGTTCATCCCAATCCCAAGCTTACCGTTAACCGATTACTAAACCTGTGACACATCCCAATAATATCAATTTGTCCCAAAAAACCAAGATAAAATGAGTACTTGCTAAAATGATCTCCAATTCACTACAAAATCATTATAATTCGTCCCAATATCATTCCTACTTCACTGCAAAATCATCAATAATTCATTTTGAAACTAGTAGGACGAGAACATTTTAATTTCTATTTTTGTTCTTCTACAAACTATTGAAAATAAACAAGATGCCCTGAATCTTTCAGAATCCTTATCGCTTGTATTTCATTTCAACGACAAATAAAACATATCTTGGTTGCCATGGTTGCCTCATTATGCAAGGAAAGCCCGTAAAAGCAACAAATTGATAGAAGTATTATTTACCGCCATGTCAATCGAAAGCTCTATTATACTCAACTACTATTTATTTTCCCGAATACAATATAATACAATGTCTTTCACATCTTTAAAAATATAAAACCGTGTAAATATATATAAATCAGCTATGAATATACCCTTTTTTATATACCTAAATGTTAAGTTTATTTTAGCTGATAGGTAAGAAAGTAAAACTACTAATTTTAAATTATGTACATTATACAGCGCTGGTCAATTCTCATAATTAATTTCTTACTTACAGTATTATTCGTATTTACTCGGCTTAATCACACGACTTGTTCAAAGATAATCGAAAAAACATCACTATTACACAGGCGCCACGTTCACCACACCACATCCCTAGGAACGTCATTCTTTTTTTCGTGTGTATTCGGCAATACACGCAATAATATATTTTATTCAATTTTATTAGTTTTTTCTATTATTAAGACATTATTAAGTCTTTATATAAGTGGAAGAAGAGGAGATAAAAAGAAAATGGGTAAAAATCGAGTAATGGAGGAATTCGACGAAAACAAGACTCACGCGCTGTCGTCGCCGCTACGAGGATGGTTACCTTAGGTTGATATAAATCCAATATCTATATAATTTCAAAGCAAAATGGTGAGTTGTTTTAAAGTTGAACTCTCAAAAAGAGTAAAAATAATAAAATCTCTTAATAATTTAGATTTCCAAACAATTCGGCAGGCGACCTGGTAAGAAAAAAAATGGCCGCTGCTTTCATTTTGCAATTAATTTTTTTTATAATTTGTCGTAATGTTCCTATAAATTTGTGATGAACAAATTTTTCTATGGGATTGTTGCCTTTAGAAAAAGTAAAGATCGATATCCTTTTTCCAAGATGTGATGCATTGCAAATTCATTTGCATAATATTATTATAAATTTAATAATGTCAAATCAAGGCATTGTGTGTGGCTCAGTGGTACCGACCGTTCCATGCATTAAATGGAATACATTCATTTCAAATATCAGTGATCTTAGTATGTAAACCACATTCAGCTAAACAATTGTTTGATGTTTGACCAAAAACAATTTGGTCTAGCTAGATGAATAATAAGAATACATTAATAATATACTTCACAATTATTGTGTTAAGTACTAACACATTTGGAAGTTATTTTATTTAACCTTGGTAAATGGCCGTTGCTGGATCAACAAGAATACATATAAGTAACCAATATAGTTTGGAAGACCCTTTCCATATATATATATTTTAAATACAGAAAAACAAAGACTGGCCGCTCCTTTATGTAACACATGGGATTTCTTGCAGTGACTATCTTTACAGCTGCTTTACAGTTTACAAAATTTATAAGAGGTATTTGGCACAAATTTAAAGTTGGAAAAGAAGAAATTATTTATTAATTTGTGTACCTGCCATGAGGATTTTTTATTATGCCAACCATTATATTATTATCCGAGATTAAGGAACTGCGAATGATTTGCGGGATCATTTCTTTCCGAATTATATCCTAGATATAAAGGATGTGTCTAGTTTGTGGGACTAGTTCCGTTCTTATTTATCATGGATTTTGGGACATTAGCGTCTGACACATTGGGGTCAGATCATGTTTCCTGTTCATAAAAATCTTGGATTTAGGGATTGCGAATAGCACAATTGGGGCTATTTCTTCCCGGTTTTTTATCTGGATTTATTATCCAAAAATTGCAGCCATCCACAGACAGGAGGCACTTGGCTCCGTGTGGTTTTGTTTGTGCTGAATGCCTCTTTCCTGACACAAATATTATATTAGCATTTATTAACAATAATGTTTAGCGATGGTTGGTTATATTTTCTTTTCTCGGACCATTACCTTCGTGAAAATCCTTTTTCCAAGCAAGCAATGGAAAACAAAGTTGGCCTTGGTCATATGATTTTGTGAAGAATATAGTTTCAGAATTAATATAATTTATTTCAGAAAATAATGGATTGATTTCCAGAATACGAGTTGTCCTTATGAGACCATACATCATATATCAACCCATAATCATCCCACTGCAGGGATACGGGTTTCCCTTCAACCGAAGGAACCATTTCTTTCACAAAATTAAATTATTTTTCTAGCAATGCATTAATGACAATGGTGAACAATGTTTACCTGGTTATGTGAATGGTTTCTTAAAAGAACCATCTCTTCCAAAATTGTTAAAAACAATAATATTAATTTATTCCAGACCATAATGCATTAAACACAATGGCATATGTTAACCAAGGAAAGTGATGGTTATAGTTGGAGATTTATTTTAAAAATATACATAAAAATATATTATTATGTTTTTACATGCCTTTAGTGGAGGGTTTTTGAGACAGTTACCTACTGTTCTGTCTTTTATGCATTAATTATGAAAATTGTGCCTGAAATAATTTACTCTTACTGCTAAAACATAACGTTTTTTCTTTTTTCAGAATTATGAAATCATAAAACGATTATTCTTTTTTCACAACGGGAAAAATGCCAACTAAAGCTCTCTTTGGCAATATCTAAAACTCCCGTCTTACGCATTATATACCTACAAGGTATTTTTCTTTTGCGAATTTCAGCTTGTTTGAACAAGACAAGACTTCGATCAGTCGATCGAGACGAGACTTCATATTTTTCAATGGCTTTTTAGCAATTTAATAATTTAGTACTGGCAATACTAAAGATTTTATTTTTTATTTTATTTGACAGCAGTATTAGTAAGCCAAAAACTGTATTGTAATCAGACAGTTGTTGCCAAAGAAGAAGAAGTCGAAACAAAACGTCACGAAATTGACAGTGACATTAGTGACAGTGAAAGATTTTAGTTTTTTGAATAAATTAAATAAAATTATTAATCCTTTCTTTCAGTATAAACAAAGTTTATAGGAGCCATAATGTGTAAATACACAGTAAATATATCGCATTGTTGTGTAATTATGCAGAAAAAAGGGCTCAGTTTATAAAACAATGGAGGGCCGATTGTCGTTGTGCACTGAGTACCTAATAAGTATGATGAGCTAGTTTCGAACTTCGTTTTTTATGACTACGCGAGCCAGCTGTGTTGGCTACCAGTATACTTAATTGTTTTACATACGCTTCTTGAAGTTAGCGGTCTTAGCCTGAAAGACTACCTAGTACCTACGCCAAAAGCGTAACGTACGTTTGTACAGCACAACCAGAAAGTCGGCAATGAAATTACAATGAATCTGTCCTTTTTATTGGGTACTTAACCAAACCGGCAAGATACAGTTTCAAACAAGTTTGTATGAATTATTTCCTACTTGGTAGAAAAATACATTTAGTTATGACATCTTGTCATAAAGTGGTTTTTTTTCTGTAGAATAATTTACCTTTTATATTGTGTGAGAAAACACATACTATGCAAGTAATTCTGTTATGGAAGTGGCAATTGATTGTTGCCCTTGTTTAAGTAAAAAATATGACCTTTTTTTTTTTATGAAAGATTTTACATATGTAAAATTCCTATAAGTAGTTACAATTACTATGAATCTTTTGTAACATAGGGTGACCTATGTGTACTTTGATCATTTTCTGATGATGAGCGTCAGTGTATATTCAAGACAGGTTGATGGATACGGGTGTTAAAACCTTTTGTGTAATAATTTACATAGCATTTGCTGTGGTTTTATATATACACTTATTATAAACCTATTCTATTATGTAATATATATATTTATTATTGAAAAATGGTTGAATTTATACATAGTTGATACTAAAACTATCATATTCTCTATGTCAACATGGTTTATCCAGTAATTATGTAGGTACTGTGAATAAACAAAAATAGAATGTAATTAACATTAAAACTATAGTTAATAATAATAATAATATGATGTATTCATGATTGGAATTATCCTGACCAAAGTCTTAAGTCTATAAAACTTTTAATGATTGAACAATATTAAAATTGCTCAAATCTGATGTTTTCAGATTGCATAATATTTATGTATGTACTTTGAATTTATGTTTCAGAACTAAGCTATCATGAGCTATGTACAGATCGCAAAACAAATGAAATTGAATTTCAATTTTCTTAAAACTACAAAAAATCGTTTATTCAAACGATAAATTATTTAACTTATGGTATTTAGTGGTTTAAGTAAACAAATGACTTTCCAGTATTTGACTCAATTATATTAACAGCAATACCTTAGTATGGTATGAGATCTTATCATGTATAAGCGTTGTCACCCAACAAAGCACTTCAACCCTTATGTTGGTGATGGTATGAGATAATGTCATTAAAGCTTGTTGCAAGTTTAACAGTTGGTTTTAAAAAAAAAAAAAAAATAATAATGGACAGTATAACAGAAAATAGTGCTTTTTTAAGTTTGTACTTTTATAATTCATGTTTTTGATTCAATATTACAGTAAGAAATTACTGAACCTGTCCAGAAAAGGAAGGACAATGGTTATTGAAATTTCCATTTCATATAACTAAAACTAGACTTTCGAATCCTGCATTGAATTGCTTTAAACATTGGGGGGGGGGTGGAGTGTAGTGACATGTTATGCAGAATTGAAAATTATCCAGTTGCACTGATTGGTTTTTTAAATTTAAAACAAATAGGTTAAAATAATATTTAAAGATAAATACCTAAGCAAGAGATTTTCTGTACCTACGGTAAAAATCTGTAGTACTTTGCGATAACTTGTCCTTTTACCTTAAATTCACTATTAACTCTCACATCTAGTGTGTTAATTCTTATCAAATCTTGTCCACTTTTCTAAGAGATAAGTTATGGGCATGACTTAAGTATAGCGATTAGATATATTTTACATTGTGTTTGCATGTTGTTTAATCGAGATCTATAATGTGTCTGTAATATCGGTAGGTCAACACTATAGATTTTACCTATCTAATCATCAATATTAGTATGGTTTAAGAAATTTATTTCTCATGAGAACTTAAATGACAATATGTTCACTTACTGAGAAACTAAATAATTCACTATTATCACCGAATCAATATTAGTCAAATGTTTTTTCTGAAACTGTGACCGAAATGGACATTTATTCAAAACTATTTGGAGTTTGTATTTTTATGACAACCCTTTCTGGGATAGGCAAAAATACAAAGATAATATTATATTTTCTGTTTACTACAGAATCATCTTCAGAACTGGTGTGCTGACCATATAGGTATTTGGTGTTCTGGTTATAATATTAAGGACAAAATGGGCAAAAATCCAGATGCTCTAAACATCTACTGTAAGTAAGAAATTAATTATGAGAATTGACCAGCGCTGTATAATTGATGATTAAACGAACTTACCTGTACGTGAAGTTCTATCATAATTATACTAGCTGGTCAATTCTCATAATTAGGTCCCTCCCAAGTACCCCTCCCGTAAGTGTATGGGATACACAAATCTGTATTTAGCCCACATTGTCCGAGTCGGGCGTAGACAATAGTATTCTCTGTCTACGGAGTCAGGAGTACTTTAAACAAAATGACGTTCCTAGGGATGTGGTGTGGTGAACGTGGCGCCTGTGTAATAGTGATGTTTTTTCGATTATCTTTGAACAAGTCGTGTGATTAAGCCGAGTAAATACGAATAATACTGTAAGTAAGAAATTAATTATGAGAATTGACCAGCTAGTATAATTATGATAGAACTTCACGTACAGGTAAGTTCGTTTAATCATCAATTATGATTTCTATTTACAAGTCGCAATTATATTTACAAGAAACTATTAAAAGTGCTTTAACGCACTTTTAAGATTAAAAATAAAGAATTTAATAGGAATAGGATTAAGTAATCGGTTCCTTAGTCCCAAGACATCTAGCGAACTTAATTCCTTTTAAAACTTGATTTTTATTAAGTACTAGCTTCTGCCCGCAGCTTC
This sequence comes from Endotricha flammealis, assembly GCA_905163395.2. Lineage (NCBI taxonomy): Eukaryota > Metazoa > Arthropoda > Insecta > Lepidoptera > Pyralidae > Endotricha > Endotricha flammealis. The sequence continues at coordinate 18,346,643 of LR990852.1, read as the reverse complement.
GCCCGCGTGGCCTACTAACAATTAGCATATTTTTCTTCAGAAACAAATTCCGGTCCGATCCGGTTCGGTTTGGTTCATCACGGCCCGGTACGGCACGGTTCCATGCGGTCCGATCACGTCCAACCCGTTCCGGTCTGATCCGGTCCGGTTGGTCTGGTCCTTATAAGGAACCTACATGCCAAATTTGGAATTTCTAGACCCAGTGGTTTGGGCTGTGCGCTGAATATATATACCCTCGCAACTTCGTCTGCGTATATCTCGCTTTCCCGTGGAATTTTGAAAAATCCTTCCTTAGTACACCACTAGACGTCGTACGTAAGGAACCTACATTCCAAATTTGGAATCTCTAGATGCAGCGGTTTGGGCTGTGCGTTGATATATATGTAGTTAAATCAGTCAGTCAGGACTTTGAATTTTAAATATGTAGACTAGCGATACCCGCGCAACTTCATTTGCGTGTATCCCGCGTTCCCGTGGGAATTTCGAAATGAATTATACATATAAACCTTCCCTTTGAATCCCTCTGCCTACTTTAAAAACCGCACTAAGATCCGTTGCGTAGTTTTAAAGATCTAAGTATACATAGGGATAGACAGAAATCAGGACGCGACTGCATTTTATACCATGTAATAAAGATGACCGCGCTTTATCGTTCCCGGTGTGTTTTCCGTTATAAATACTATATCATGTGTCATTCAATCTAAACATGCAGATCATTGATGCTTTTGTCAATTGTGTTTTTTTTTACAATTAGAAGGATACAAGAAAAAACTAAAACCTTCCAATGGCAATGTAGACTCTAATCCAAATAACAACTCGATTTTATTACAATGTCAATGGGTTTTATGCCTATTTTACCGTCCAGACTTTAAACTATTCCCTTAAAAAAGAAACATACTAACTACATTAGTTCTTCTCGTCTTATGGAGAAAGACACAAACACACTTATACATAAAAACATACGAATATTTGGGAAATATTTGTAATATTTTTTTTAAACAAATTTATAAGCTGATAAACAACCTGAGTGATTTAAAAACAGAGATAGCTTGAGACTTAATGTGACTGACTCTCTGTCTGACTCAAATGATATTTCAATAACCCCCGAGCGAAGCTGAGGCTAATAGGCATTTCCTTCTTACAATATTAGTATGTTTTTATTTAAAAGTGTATTTTGTCTTTGTCCAAACGACGAGAAGGACTAATGTTAAGTAGTTGGTACGTTTCTTTTTTATGGGAATAGTTAAAAGCCTGAACGGTAAAATAGGCTTATAACCCATTGATATTGTAACAAAACCGCGTCGTTATTTGCATTAGAGTCTACATTGGGAGATATTTTTTTTTGTATCCTTCAACTAATTGTAAAAAAAAAACGCAATTGACAAAATCATCAAAGATCAGCTTGTTTAGATTGAATGAAACATGGTACAAGTATTTAACTTCAACTTCAAGTCAACTTTACATAATATAAAATACATTCGCTTCTTGCTGTCTGTCTATCCTTATGTATGCTTAGATCTTGATGCGGTTTTTTAAAATAGATAGAGAAATTCAAAAGAAAGGTTTATATGTATAATACATTCCAAAATTCCCACGGGAAAGCGGGATAATTTTTTTTTTATACCACACAGGTGGCAAACAAGCATACAGTCGGCCTGATGGTAAGCCGTCACCGTAGCTATAGAAGTAAGCAATACCGGGGGTATCACTCGCGCGTTGCCAACCCTCCCAACCCCCCCAAGTGGAGCTCTGGAGACCTTACTCACCGTAGGAACACAACATGGCCGAGACCAATGCTATTTGGCTACGATCTTCTGTAAGGTGGAGGTCCTTCCCCAGACGGGCTGCTCCGATTTGAGCGGATTATCCGCTGTGCCCTACCTCTCTTATTACATGCCGATAAAGTTACGTGGGTTTCGCTGCCTACTCAATAAAATAAAAAAACAACTTTTAAAAGGAATTATATTCGCTTGGTGTCTTGGGACTAAGGAACCGATAACTTAATCCTATTCCGTAAGTATAAAAAGGAATTAATTTAGAAATTCCCACGGGAAAGCGGGATATATGCAACTAAAGTTGCGTGGGTTTCGCTAGTACTCGATAAAATCAAGTTTTAAAAGGAATTAAGTTCGCTTGGTGTCTTGGGACTAAGGAGTCGATAACTTAATCCTATTTCAATTAAAATCTCTATTTTTAATCTTGATAGTGCCTTTAAGCACATTAAATAGGATTAAAATTGCAAAGGAGAGTTTGCTTTTGCACAAAGAGCTTAAGCATAATGCACAAAGTTTATGACTTTAACGCTAAAACAAAGAAAAAAGTTTTTGATACGTTCAATCTATTTTAATCGGTCATATTTAAAGTATCATGTTTTTACTTTTTTTTAAATGAAAATATCATTAATAGGTACGTAATGCATGGCCTAAAAACCTAAAAACAAAGCTATGGTGATATTTTTAATGTTAAGACATGTTAGCGGTTATACCTAAACGTGACGAAAAAATTATCGATGAGCATAAAAAATCTTCGCATTGCATTTTTTTTAAAGATATAGCGCACGCAATAAAATGTTCTTCAGAAACAGCATCTGAAAATTGTGGATTTCAATCATTTTACTGACATTTTTTTTAAATTATCTATACATATAAGCCCTTCTGCGGTACAACGTTAATCCTTGAGAATCTTAAGTACATCAAGGCACATAAAAACTATATTTTGTAATTATACACCAAAAACGACAATTTACAATCATTATTGTAACTTCTACAGTACATGAATTTGCATTTAATTTCATGGAAATTCATAAAAATAAAATTCGTCTTTGTGCACGTGACTTTAAAAATAGTTTAAACACTTTAAAGCAGTAACTAAATAAAAAGTTTCTCAAAATTTATGTTAAATGTAAGTAAAATTATAAAATTCCACAAGTTGTTAGTTTTTTATTTACGTCTAGTGGTATACTTACTTTGACCTTGATAGCTTAGGCGCGCTGCGGTCGCGGTAGAGTAGCGTGCACGTCGCGAGCGTGGACAGGGGGTGAGGGTTCGTGCGAGCAACCGCCCACCTCGACAGACCGAACCACACTGCTATCGACCTCCGCTACCCCTCGTAGTCATCTAATACGCCGCCGCACCCGACTACCGCGCACCATTGCCAAAATGTGAACCTTTAACAATTCATCTCTCATTATCCTTATCGTCGATCGATGTCCACGTGACGATGATTTAATTTTTTGATTTCACCCCCCGGTCACTCACTAGGCCACTGGGACATGTGCGACACTTTCAAATCCCCGAACATCCCTCTAAGTCCCGATCGATCGAAAGCCGTGGGCGGCTGTAGCTGCAATTAAAAATTGAAAATTCGTTTCTGTTGTAGAACGAAAATAAAACTATTGATTTAAAGGATAATCCATCAGACAATACCATAAGTAATACGGTTACATAATTTTGTTTTATCATTTATAATTATTCTCACAGAGTTTGAAGCCGAACTCAATCCTACCTAAGGAAAGGTTCTTCTTTTTATTACCTTTAGAGATGGGACTGGTGGGCAAGCATCCCCTCTAACTAACTTTTTACAATTAGGTGACCTGTTGACATGCCACCTCAATGTAATTATTAGCAATTATTAAGTGACCTTAATAAGGCCTTATTAAGACCTAGCCATTATTAATTGACCTATGGATTATTAAAAAAAACTAGAATTCATTTACATGCCTATAGCTTAGTTCGTGTGTGTACGATCTAAGGCATAAAGAAACAGTCTACTGTCTGAAAACTAAATGACACATAAATTTTCATGCTGTCATTCGATGTCAAAAACCGAGCAACCGTGTTGTATTGGCTACGGATTACTTGCTCTGAGAGTAATTATTTTATGACATTTGTACGTTTTCATCAAATAAATTTTATTTTATAAGTTCGTTGGCTATTACGCGGTAACTAGTAGAGCCTTCTTACTACTTACCATGATTTTTTTCAAATTTCTAAACACAAGAATTTCATAGATATAGAGGAGGGGGGGGGGGGGTGCAAAACGATTGACACGATAAAAGAAAAGTACCTAAATAATTTCGAAACGGATCATTGTAATCGATAAATGATGTTTCCACACTCTCGATGTTTTAAAGAGACCTATCCAACGATACCCACAACATGGGGCGGGTGCGAAAAAAAAACCATATCACCTTTAGGCCCGAGTTCGCCAACTACAACATAATCAATGATTACGTAATCGCTCGGTTATATTTTAATCGATGTTTAAACAGGCCGCGTTTTTTTATGTTCACCATTCAATTTTATCGGGCGGTTAACTAACGAAACGTTTTTGAATGAATGAGCCGAAAAAGAATGAATAGTTTAATACTACTTTGTAAAGATGGCAGTGTACCTCCATACTTTGGTCTTTATCCGAACGACATCCAACCTACATGTTACTTTATATCCGTGTTTTTATGTTTGAAATACTTACTTTGAATATGCCTATCCTATCCTACTGTTCTGACTTTGTTAATAGTGATTAGATGGTGTTATCTAGGCTGTGCACTCAATAAATTCAGTGATAGATATAGTGAGATACAACGACTCACGTCAGGACCCAAACCAATGTTTAAAGTACTTTAAACTACGTCCATTCCGCCAATTAAATTAAACAGACGATTACGACATTTAATCAATAGTTAGTGCACGGTGAACAGCAAAATTTGGTTAAACAGCCGATCTAAACATCTGTTTAAAATTTAAACATCAGTTGGTGAACTCCGACCTTACATACCTTACACCTCAAAAAATATATTATTTTCTAAAATTTAGTTCCAGCACTTTATTAGCATTGTTAATAAGTGTATACGTACCAATGTTTTCTAACTTTAACCATCTAGGCGCTAGACCGCGGAAAGACGGAAAGACAGACATTGCGAAACTATAAGTAGAGCGAAGATGGGTGGGGTCGAATCACGCGAACGAAACTTGGTCTTAAAATTAAGAAGCGAAACTAGAGACGGGGTCCACTCCGTTGTTTACAATTTTATAAAGATAAGATTTTACGGTACAGATCTCTGGATTCATGTTTTCCTGCATGTGTTTCATCCTCTTCGCATATTTTACGAAGGTATGAGTTATGGTTTCGTCTACAACTTGTCTGAATTTGGCCAGACAACCTGTTGAATATTTTAATGTCGACTCCCTTCGCTTTTTTCTGCCGTCGGTCTTCAATTAATGCAAGAGTACTATCCGTCATCCAATGTTGTCGTTTATGCACCTCGGTTGGTAGTTGGAGCTGTGAAGTTGCATTGTGGATAAGGAGTTTGGCCTGGTTCCATAGCATTTCCGATGTGGCCTCGCTGTGGTTTGCGTCAGCCCACTTTCCCCAGTTTTGGTTTACTGCGGTAGTAAACTTTATGGCGTCATTGACTTTAATTTTACTTACTTTAAAAAATAATGATATCCCATCAAAAACATAAATGTGAAGTGAGAGCAAAGTTTAATATTATGATTTGATATGCTTAGGTTGTTGACTTCAACGACAAAAGAAGTGATATCTAAATGGGTTTCAGTGGTGTAGTTCAGTGGTCAGACCTGAAATTTATTTAAAACAACATAAATATCATTTCTTCTAACTTCTCTCCAGATCTTAAACTTTCCCTGAAAAAAAATAATGTCGGAAGAAGAACAAATGATAATAACATTAATTTTTCCCATGGGAATTTGATGTTTTTTCGGGATAAAGAGTAGCCTATGTTACCATTCAGACTTTAATCTATTCCCAAAAAATTAATTATGTCAATCCGTTCGTTAGTTTCGACGTGAAAGAAGGACAAACTTTTCACCAATATGAACAGAGAGCTTAGTACGAGTTTTTTGATCACATTCTAACGTGTTAACGTCTACAGGCCGACTGAATTGAAAAAAAAGTTTCTAATTGTCAATTTACTAGACGCGTGTTACACATCCTAATTAGCCGGGTTACTCACTTCAAAATGTGAGTAAAGACAAAAAATTTTGATAGTAGCACGCGTCTTAAAAATCGAATATAGGTATTCGCAATTTATTAAAATACTAGCTTTTCCCCGTGGCTTCGCTCGCGGTTAATTTTATGAAAATACAAACAAAACAACCCATAGCACGACTTGTGGCGCCATCTCTTGACCGATAGCCAATCCCACACAGCACCCTCTATAGTAGAAAAATATTTTCCCATTGGAATGACTTTCATGGGATAAAAAGTAGCCTATGTTGGGCTCTGTACTCCTGACAATATATATACAAACTAGAGAAACCCGCGCAACTTCGTGTGCGTTTATCCTTTCCCGTGGGAATTTTTTTACTTCTCATTACAATCTTTGGAGTGGGCGTTTATGAAATAGGCTAGCCCGACCAGTGAAGAGCCACCCTTTTACAGAATATTGACGTGAAGCAGCAATGCGTTTCGTTCGGGGAGTGAAATATCCGAAATTCTTGTTTGTCACCTTTGTGGTATAGAAAAAATCTAACTCATTCCTTATACTATTTCTCGCTAAGTATATCCTGTTTTTTCCTGTAATATCGGTCGGCAAACGGGTTAGGGACCCTAGAATCTATGTGCTCCATAGTCGACGGTAATCACCTAATATCAAATGATCCATATTCCTGAGCTTGTTTTCCAACCACTTCCGTAAAAAAAATGTATAAGTATATCGGTAATTCAATACCTACAACCTCAGCCCTCAGACCAAATAAGCAGACCAAATAAGAAGTCAAGACGGAGCGCTGCGAACAATGATGTGAAGCCGGTTTTGTAAACATGTGTGCATTTAGGGAGTGTTGCCGTGCAGTAAAAAATTATTACCCAAATTTTTTATTTTATTTTATTTTTTATAGGTAAAAAAGTTAGCAATTTTTTAAATTGGATACCTCACTTTTAAGAGATGTTTTGAGTATTCAGACGAGATAGGGGAATAAAATAAAACAATAGTAATATCAAACATTGGTTTTAATGGCCTTTATGTTGGGTAAATTTTTTGAAATATTGCCTTTTACTGTCCACCATTTTAGAAATTGTTTCCAATTTAGAAATATAATTAATATCTTTATTTCGGTTCGGGAATCTTAAAAATAAATATTTTTGAAGTGATGATAAAACATGGAAAAACCAAAAAAAATTAACGCCTATTTACACTTACAATAATTTTATGAAAACTAACAGTAAAAATAGAAATAAGTAAAAGAAAGTGACGTTACGTTTCGCGTCACATTAATAACTACCCCAATAAACTGGGACTGTTGTGACGCTTACTAGCGGAAACACTTGTGGAGATTTTGTATTCCAAGCTGTCATAATAATTAATGAAATTGATTTGTTAAAAATATGTATTTTTATGTTTACTTACGTATGAAATGTGATGTGATCTTGCTTTTTATTCTTTGAGGAATGGTTTTTGCAGCCTTTCACCACACAATTCGGCATTTTTGATTATTAATGAATTAAATTGTTTGGATGTCATACGTCAATGACGAACTAGCTCAAACTAATCGGCGAGGCGTAGTTTGGTTATTAAATGTGTGCGTTAGGGGCGTATATGGACAGGGCGAGGCGTAGTTTTGCCTGCTTCACATCATTGTTCGCAGCGCTCCGTCTTGACTTCTTATTTGGTCTGAGCCTCAGCCTACAACAACACTACGAAATAATAGAGCGAGTCGACGTAATGAGATTTCCTATAAGTGAGAAAGAGACAATATCAAAATGTATGCCATTTTACTTGAACCCTGTCAAATATTATAAAATTTAATATTTAATTACTTACTATTTATTATCGATGAATATGATTCAGTCCGCTTTAAACATAGTTAGAATTTTAGCTGTTTTTCCGATATCACAAACAGAATAAATAGACGACATTATGATTGAATATTCACAATTTATAATTACATGACAGATGATACACTTCACTTCACGGATGTGTCAAAATGAAATGTAATTGAAATCAAAAGCACCAAGGAGTATGAGTATTGATATCAACTCGAAGAAAATTACCCACAAAAGACATTTTTTTCAAGAATTTAAATAAAATAAGAATCACATCTTCCATCAATTCTCTTAAACAATTTTTATGGAAAATTTGAAGTAGATTGGACCAAGGAATCAAGTTGTCCCATAGTAACTTTACCCCCCTTCTTTACCCCCTTAGAATTCGAATTTCGAAAAATCCTTTCTTATCAGAGGAAGACGTAGGCGGTTTTATAATAGTTCTACCTGCCAAATTTCAGATTTTTACGATGAGCGGTTTAGGCTGTGCGTTGATTCTCAGTCAGTCAGTCAGTCAGTCAGGACAAAGCATTTTATATATATAGATTTTCATAATGATCGGCTGATTAGTCAAGCCGTGAAGGAATAACAAACAAACGAACAAACAATCTCACTTTCTCATTTATAATATTAGTTAGGATGTATGAGTATAATTACATGACAGATGACACACTTCACGGATGTATCAAAATAAAATGTAGTTTAAATCAAAAGCACTAATGGAGTACGGGCATTGACATCAACTCGAAGAAAATTATCCACAAAATACCTTTTCAACCAGGGCATGAATTTCAATAAAATAAGAATCACGTCTTCCATCAATCCTCTTAAACAATTTTTATGCAAAATTTGAAGTAGATTGCCAGGGAATCAAGTCGTCCCATAGTAACTTTGCCCCAATTTTTTACCCCCTTAGAGTTAGAATTTCGAAAAATCCTTTTATTTCTAATCGGACGTTACACAAAAAATTCACCCTCGATTCTTATGATGAGCGTGCGTTGATTCTCAGTCTGTCAGTCATTCAGGACAAATCATTTTATATAAATAGATAGAATATATATAATTAGTACCTATCGATTACAAACTCTATTCAGAAAAACTTTATAAATAAAACGAAAGAACTAACATTATGAAATATAATGTAAACAGTAAGTAATTAAAGTCTGATACGCTGCAGATTCCAATTCCCAATCCGTAAATAAAGCAGACACGTTCTCAATCGGCGTAAATGAACGGCTATTAATCTAGGCGTAAAATTAAGCTTTTCAAATCATTGCGTTTAACTTTGTATTCGATTTTACGAAATCTGAAAGCAGCGCTGTGCGATATCGTAGGTCACTTTAAACATTTGTGAGTTGTGATTAGAGCATGGTATGATAGATACATATTTTCGCAAAATTATTTCCTTTATTCTACTTGCAAAATAAATGATTTTTTAAGTAGGTATATTCAATTATAGTCAATGAAAATGAAATGGGCTCTCAGAATGACATCAATATTTTCGTGGAAAACACAACACTTCATGTTTATTTCCGATTCGATATCCGTTATCCGTACCTTTTGAAGTATCCAGTGTACAATGGACTTTTCAATTTAAAAGTTATTATAGTGATCCTATCTAGGGTTAATTAAAGTAGTCAATCAAGGTTCCATCTCACACGCCACATGACAACTTGTCAATGACCCTAGTGGCTTTGTGTTCCATGGACGATGATAATTAAGTAGTAATCACCACCAATCATGAAGCATAGAGGCACCAGGTGACGTTACTTGTTTGCCAACTTCTTTAATAAAAAAAATATAAAATTCCTCCACTTTTCTCAACACAATGAGAAAACCTTATTATTTCCTTTCAAAAACACACATTCTTTGTACAAAAATTCAAACGGAAAATGTTATTGCTACGTTTCATTCAAAACCGTTTTCTTGATAAGTTTAGTTTTGAAGTAAAAAAATTATATGTATTCATGAAAGTCAATCATATTTCATTATTTCTTGTATTGTATGGTTTTACTTAATAAATCATTTAACATACAGTATAGACTACAGTAATTATACTAATTACATGTATCGGAACACATATCATAGTATGTATTAGTTACGTTCAATACATCGAGTATGTATCGCCTTTGAATCTAGACAACAAAGATCTTTGATGTTATAACATCAAAGATAATTGTTAGCAAGATTGATTTCATGGATTGTAGTAAATAATTTATTCCTCTCATATATTTATATATAGCTGTACAAATAAATAGAAGATTAGTATATGAAAGAACAAAATGCAGCGGTATTTATGTGAACCACAAAAGTAAATCTTCGTCTTCGTATACGCCATCATCTTTGTCCATGCAATAAAAACACAGTGAAGTTCTGACGTGAAGTTAGTTTTAATTAGTTATAGAATATGCCGAGAAGAGCTTACATCAAGTAAAAGAAATGGCCGGCGTCGTGTCTTATAAAGAGGTGAATGAGCTCGCATGATAAAACTTATGATGCAGTTTCTTTTTCCTGACTTAAAACTCAAAAGAGTTCTTAAATATAGAAAGACGCCTTACAAATCTTATATGTTCCAGTCGAAATATTTTGAACGAATTCTACGCAAGCTGAATTAAGACATTATGCAAAAAATCTTACCAGGAATTATTGCAAAGTTAGCCTTTTTTCCGTTAAAATGGCTGGGCTTTTAGTCTTTTGTAGATTTACCTAAATATAGTCATCCTTTATCGTATTTCTATAGAAAATAAAAGATTTATTATATTTATGTAATCTTTTGCAACAAAGAGGATTATTTTTGCTACATTATTAGAGTCTGATAGCTTTGTGCTAACTTGTAAATTAGTATTTTCATAATAAATGTACCTACTGAAATGAATTTGCATGGTACAGTCAGGCGCAGTACAATTTTGGCTCTTGTGACATAGAACTAAGAATGGTACAAAGTCCAATGTGTAAAGGTTGCCGTGCTCTTGACTATACGAAGTTTGAAAATTTTATGTTATAAATAGTTGATATGGATGTCTCAAACTCGACTAGGTGGCTCATAATCTTATACTTACTAGATCTGACTTGACACAAATTTATTTACTTTGGGTCACAAAACCAGGAAAATAGTGTGGTTTGTTCATTAAAAAAATGAGCGTAATAAATAGGTAAATAAAGACGACCTCCGTGGCGTAATGGTTACCACGCCAGACCGCCACCCAGGAGGTCCCGGGTTCGATCCCCGGTCGGGTCATTGATGAAAAACGAACTTTTTCTGATTGGCCTCGGGTCTTGGAGTTTATCTATGTATGAATTTGTTATAAAATATAATATCATTGTGTTTGCAATCCCATAACACAAGTTTCGAACTTACTTTGGGGCTAGCTCAATCTGTATGGTTTGTCCCTATATATTTATTTTATTTATTTATATGAACAAATTTGACACAATTCACACAGCTCCAACTGGTCCCAATGTAAGCTAAGCGTTACTTGTGATGGTTACCAGACAACGAATTTGTCATTGTAAATATACTTATTAGACAGAAAACATCCAGACTCGAGAACAAACAAACGCTATCAAATTAATGTTTGTCCCGAACGGGAATCGTGCCTGCGCCCTGTGCCGGAGGACTGAAGTGATTAATTATAATAAGCTGGTAAACTTACGTCTAGAAAAACATACATTGAGGGCTATTTATTACTAGGTCAAGTAATTTCATTAAAAAAATAACCTAATCGCGACGGTTAACTTTATTATAGAGAATTTTGTAAACGTGTTATCCTAGTTTCACTTATATTTTTCAAATATTTAATTTTCACTTCTCATGCTCAGAAAATGCTTATTTGCGCAGGATATAGGCTGCACAAAATCGAATTTTGTGCACAAGGGCAAAAACGTATCTACTCATAAATGTATCTATATTAAGGCAAAGGAAATGAGCCATACAGCTAAACACTATAGTAAGTTCAGAGATAAAATTTGTTATTTTATAATATTTACTTTAATTTATTTGCCTTAGTGTTTTTTAAGTCATAAAAGATATTAAAATTTAAATTAAAGTACGGTAGGTTATTTAATTAATTTAAGAAAATAATTTTATTACAAAATTAATTTAATAGTAGGCTGTATAGGTCTGCAGCCCAAGCCTAATTTCAATGTCGTAAGATTAAAAAAAAAAGCGGTGGGAAGCAGGTCTTGTTTTTCGTGCGTTTATTTATTTATTTCCTCGCAATCGAAGTGAAAAGCAGAGTTTATAACTCGTCCACAAAACCATTTTTATCCTCGACATTACTATCAGATCAGAACACATTACTATCTAAAAGTCTCGGATATAAATTATTCGTTTTGTGCACTTGTTGTAAAATCTACTATTTTATTTTTAAGCTGCTATGTTTGGAATGAAAATCTTTTACAAATACCGAGAAAACTTAGCTTTATAAAATACTACATTCAAAGATCGTTTCTTAAAGTTTTATGAAGAAGTTTTTATCAATTCCACCACACATTGATAAGTATTTTATTTTCCCTATGTAGTTTTTTATTTATTAAAATAAACCATTTTAATAAACATATTTTACCTTTTTTAGGGTTCCGTAGTAAACTAATAGGAACCCTTATAGTTTCGCCATGTTCGTCTGTCCGTCTGGCCGTCCTCGGTCTAGCGACTAGACGCTTGATGCTAGAAAATTGTAATTTGGTATGTATATCAAAATATTAAAAAAAAAAAATTTTTTCGAAATATTTTTTTTTCATAATAAAATTATGAAAATCAGGTATCTCAAAATATTTTGAAAAAAATATTTTAAATATTTTTTATTTTATCTCAAAATATTTTTTTTCATAATTTTATTATGAAAAAAAAATATTTTGAGATACCTGTAAAGTGGGAATGATTTTTTTTTTGGCGTCGACCTCATTTTGTGGGTTATCGTTAGATAGGTCTCTTAAAAACATTGAGGGTGTGGGAAGATCATTTTCCGATACAATGATCAGTTTGCTAATTATTTACGTGCCAATTTTCGATTTGCACGGTGGTCCCCCCCCCTCTATCTCCGAAAGCCTTGTGTTTAGAAATTGGAAAAAATTCATGGTAGTCCATACTAATATTAGAAATGTGAAAGTGTGTTCGTTTGTCCTCCCTTCACGTCGAAAGTATTAACGGATTGATATGATTTTTTTGTTGGGGATAGTTTAAGGTCGGAGTGTGATATAGGCTACTTTTAATCCTGGAAAAACCTCTCATTCTCACGGGAAAAAAGTATAACACTATTTTTTCATATTTTTTTAACGGGGATAATTTAAGGTCTGGAGAGTGACATAAGGCTACTTTTTCTCAAGGGATAAAGAGATTCCCATGGGAAAAAATATTGTTATATGTCCTTGACCACGCGGGCGGAGCCGCGTGTAACAGCTAGTAGTCCGTCAGTGAACCTACAAGTAAAACTATAACGGTTAAGTAGGCTTTACTAGTTGCCGAGTAATAGCTGACGAACTGAAGTAAATTTTTTTGATGAAAACTTACAAATGTCATAGAAAATGGCATTGTACTCATCTGCAAGAAAGCAAATCGCAGTAAATACGGAACCCTACATAGTGCGTGTTCGCGCCAAGACTTGAAAGTCACATTCACGAACGTTGTCCAGTAGGTATGTTGAGTATAAATACCTCGATACAACAAAACTTAAACGGAGTCTTGCGCGCCATTGCGTGCAAGGGCACAATGCGAGACCTGCCTCAACAAAGCTGAAGTATCTCAATCCACATTAGATTTATGAAGTAACGAATATTTTCTATTTTTCGACAGCACGGTTAATAAAGTGGTAACCGATCAATTAAACTATCAAAAAGGAATTAATTCCTAAAAAGATTTTATTGTTATGGCTTTATTTGTTGCCCAATATGACTGTCCTAAGTTTTCCCCCTCGACGTAGTGCAAAAATGGTGGGCGGTAAAAATGTGTCCCTTAAACTGATATTTTTGCGCTTTCACATTATATCTTGTAAAGGACTTACAATATTAAAAACTGTTTTTCAGTAGAGTTAAAGCACATTTAATTCTGCATGGGAAAGGGCTAAGCTCATTCTTTTTTAACCGACTTCAAAAAAGGAGGAGGTTCAAAGTTTCATTAAATATATTATTATTTTTGGACCACCCATTCTCACACGGTGAAAACAGGCATCAGCTTGTGGTGAGATCGCGGGTGCGATCCCAGTTCTGGGCAAACATTTATGATGCCTTGAATTATGGTGTTTTCTTTGTATCTCAAGTATCTTTACATAGTCTAAAATGAAGTGTCTCTGTCTGTCTGTCCTGATAAAGGTATGTTTAGATTTTTAAAATTACGCAACGATTTTTGATGCGGTTTTTAGGGTTCCGTAGTACTACAAGGAATTTAGTTATAATTTTCGCCATGTTCGTCTGTCCGTCCGCGGTCCAGCGCCTAGACAATCTGTAATTTGGTATGTATACACATATGTGTATACATACCGTTACATTACCGTTAATATTAACAATGCTAACCCAGTGCTGGAACATAAATTTGAAAAATATTTTTTTTTTGGGTGCTTTTAACATGTAAATTGGGAATGAATTTTTTTTTCGCGCCGACCCCATCTTGTATAGTATCGTGAGATATTTTAAAAACTCTTAAAAACATCGAGGGTGTGGAAAGATCATTTTCCGATACAATGATTCGTTTGCGAATTATTTACATTTAACGTGCCAATTTTCGTTTTGTAAAGAATTTTTTTTTTAAATTAGAGAAAATTAATGGTAGTAGTCCATATAGTGAACCCACAAGGAAAACTATAACTGTTAAGTAGGCTTAACTAGTTGTTCAGTAATAGCCAACGAACTTTTGAAGTAAAATTTCTTTGACGAGTACGTACAAATGTCATAGAATATGGCTTTGTACTCATTTGCAAACAAGCAAAGCGTAGCAAATACGGAACGCTACATTGTGCGTTGTTTATTGTATAATACATTCCGAAATTCCTACGGGAAAGCGGAATACACAAACGAAGTTGCGCGGGTTAGCCTAGCTAACTCGAAGGTCTCCTGTATCTAGGAATCTCAATCTCAAGTGTTATTATGCTTATACAAAATTTAAAATGAGCGAGGTTTGGCTTGAGTTGGAAACTACATTAAGTCTGTCTTTATTACGAGAAACATAGTACTTAGAAAGAAAGCGAAAAAAATAAAATAAGAGTAAATAAATATATAGGGACAAATCACACTGATTGAGCTAGCCCCAAAGTAAGTTCGAGACTTGTGTTCTGGGATACTAATTCAATGATAAACATCCAAGACCCGGGCCAATCAGAAGAATTTCATTTTTCATCATGACCCGACCGGGATTCGAACCCGGGACCTCCTGGGTCGTCTATACAATACAATAAATTAAAAATATCAATATAATATAAAGTGTTTATAAATTTAATTTGATTTTTACAACACCACAAATACTACTCGAAAAAAAATAGATTCACACTTTACATGTACACACTTTAAATGTATATAGGTACATACTACTTTGTTAGCATAGTTAATTTGTGTACATACTAAATAACAGCTACGAATACGAACCGTAAAAATTAGAAGCCAAGGATTAACTGAAAACTTATAATTGTACTTGTTGAAAATTAAAATGAAGCTGTGACAAAACAAGTTAATTATACTGTTACTAAACTTTGTTGGTTGTAACACAGATAAAAAAATTACCTAATAGCAAACCGTTTGACTTTGCGAATGCGTGCTTATTTTTAAAAATACACTGCCATTCAATGGATTCGGTCCTTTTTAGGGCGTGGTTCTTGACTTTTTACTTGCAGACATGGTTTGCGTACAGTTTGCAGACACCGTTCTACAGAGGAGTAAAACTAGGTATCAGTTTCTAGTTCAGCGGGCGAGATATTGTATGTACGTTCCCGTGAAACAGGAAGCTCCAGGCCATATCAAGTCCGACGTTGTGTATTGTTACTGTTTACCTGAAGCTCTCCATCAAAGGGAATATGATATGCCTGTTAGTTAAGTCATCCTATTTGAATAGCGCCACAGCATGATATTTTATTTAATACTAGCAGCATACACTGATGTTGCCGAATTTGATATTACGATTTCGCGTTGTGAGCTATTTTTCCGCTTACTATGCGTTTTCGGTCTTTGTGCGTAACACACATATATATATATATATATATATATATATTTATAAAAGAAAGTCGTGTTAGTTACACTATTCATAACTCTAGAACGGCTAAAGCGATTTGGCTGAAAATTGGTGGAGGGGTAGCTTAGAACCAAGAGAAGGACAGGATAGGGTAGGGTAGGGTAGGAAGACGAAGAAAATAGATAGCTTATAACGAGGAATTAAAATGTTTTCCAAAAACAGACTGATTTAACGTATCTTACTAATATTACATACACGAAATTTTGTATGCTGTGTGTGGATTTGTTAAACAACAGCGCAAAAACGACTAAATGGATTTACTTGTGTGATATACGGATAGCGAACCTGGATAGCTCATTTAATAGTTTTGATCCCGGAAATTAAACAGGGTACAGAACAAAGCGACCGTTCTCTAGTATCAAATATTAATTTGTATCGTATATATATCGAACATAATGTAAAGCTTTTGTCAAAATGGTTTTGTATCAATACGGTGCATTACTGGTCAAAGAGAATACAATAACTACGTAAACAAAAAAAACAAAAAAGAACACAATTTCATAGGGTTTGTTTGACAGAGGCTGCACATCTTTTTTATAAAACAAAAATGCGATTTGAATTATTACGAACAGTAAAATGTGAAAAGTTTTTAAATAACATCGTATGTATAAAATGCTTTGTCATGAATGACTGACTGATAGATCAACGCATAGCCTATATAGCTGATCCTAGAGACCTGAAACTTGGAAGGTGTGTCCATTGTATTACGTTGGCATTAAGGTGATTTACACACTGCACTGCCCTCCGCGGCGGTGCGCGGTGCATGTCCGTATTGGCCTCTATTAACGGCCAAAATTATTAATCGTTCCGGATAGATAGGAGGTAGGGCACAGCGGATAATCCGCTCAAATCGGAGTAGCCCGTCTGGGGAAGGACCTCCACCTTACAGAAGATCGTAGCCAAATAGCATTGGTCTCGGCCATGTTGTGTTCCTACGGTGAGTAAGGTCTCCAGAGCTCCACTTGGGGGGGTTGGGAGGGTTGGCAACGCGTGAGTGATACCCCCGGTATTGCAAACGTCTATAGGCTACGGTGACGGCTTACCATCAGGTCGACCGTATGCTTGTTTGCAAAAAAATAAAAAAAATAGACTTTGCTATCTAAGATTAAAAATTAAATACATTTTTTTGAAATAAAGTGTCATTTTTATACATAAATCCGTGATTATAAATGTTAGCTGTAAATCCGTTGATGTCTACACACGTACACCTCGACCGCGCGGTCGAGTGGCGCCACCAACCTGTGTGTGCCACAGTGCCGTGTGTGGCCTTATAAGAAAGCATTATTCACGGAAAAATGAGACTCACGCATACGAAGATTCGCGAGTTTTACAAAATTATTAATAAACAATATAAAATCGTACTACAACGAGCAGTCATTACAAATATGATTATTTAATATTCACTTAAAATGAACTCGCAAGTTATTGATTACAAAATACCGGGTAGGTAGCCATTATTACTTAATATTAAATCAGTCAACCTTCGTGTGTCATGCCACCATCGTGAAACAATTGATTTGAAAGCACTTAATTAAGTCATTAATTATTTGTATGTAACTGAATTATATAATTGAAAACTGAATTCAGTCTGAATGGAGTCTTCATAATTATATCGCTCGTTGAAACGTAAACAGGGTATAATAACAGTAAAATTATTGTGGTTTATTTATAATCCATACTAAGATTATAAATGCGAAAATGTATTTGTATGTTTGTCCATCTTTCACGTCAAAATTAACGAACGGATTGACATGTTTTTTGGAGCATAGGTTAAAGTCTGGAGAGTAACGTAGGCTACTTTTTATCCTATAAATACATCTCATTCCCACGGGAAAAATAAAATCTAGTAAGTAAATAAATTCTACTTGAATCACGGTTCCAA
Organism: Endotricha flammealis; assembly: GCA_905163395.2. Classification (NCBI taxonomy): domain Eukaryota; kingdom Metazoa; phylum Arthropoda; class Insecta; order Lepidoptera; family Pyralidae; genus Endotricha; species Endotricha flammealis. Next base: position 18,328,764 of record LR990852.1, on the reverse strand, counting down.
AGTAAGCTAGGTACCTGACAACGGATATATTATTATAAATATATACATAGAAAACACCCATACTCGAGACTCGAGCGGGAATCGAACCGGCCCTCTGGTGTCGAAAGTTGGATCACTACCAACGGGCCATCATCGGGCTGTTTATTATCTCTATAAATTAAAAATGTCGACGCTCCATATTTATTACAGTTTCATGATTATACTTTTTAACCAATTTTGATGACATTGAAGGAATTGGATTCAAAAATAATAAAAATCTATATTAAGGTGCTCCTTCATCGGGAGCATTCGCGTGTAATGTAATGCTCAGATTCGCATTACAGCAGTGAGGGAGGCGAACGCTCGTCAGTCAGGGAGGTAGAATTGTAATGTAATGCTCAAAGTAGAATCTAAAATGTTATATTACACGCGAATGCTCGCGGTGCAGGAGCACCTTTAAGGCGCGGTCCCACTGCTGCGCACGCTGTGCACGGACACGTGGGCCACGTGGCACATTACAGCTGCGTGGATGACTACGTGGGTCTACGTTTCCACAGCGTGCGCAGCGATGTGCACGTTTTGTGGAACAAGCTGTGTACCGCATTCACTGCGTGCATGGCTTTGACAGCGTTGAGCTATGTTGAGCAAGCCACGCGTGTACCAATGACGTCACTTGATGGTTAACGTGTCCGTGGGTTACAGTGGAAACAATCACGTACATCCTCTTGCAAAGCAAAGCTTAACACACGTGCGTAGCCTCTTCGTGCGCAGCAGTGGGACAGCGCCTTTATGCTACGTGACGGTATGTAGCAGTACAGACAGTGCTACGAGACGCGTAGAGACTAGAGATGATGTAGACTATCGTAGACAAATCGTAGCAATCCGAGCGCAGCTTTGTTGTGAAAATTCTTTACCAATCCATACCTAAGTAATAAACTGAAGGTATCATTATTGTATTTAATATCCCTTCAGTTATCTAATATCAAAAATGCATTGATGATAAATCTATATCAAAAATGCATTGATGATAATGTCATAAATATAAAAGTCCAGCGCCCCATCCCAGCTTCGCACGGATTTTTAAATGATCCCTATTTTTTTAAATATATAATATAGCCTATTCAACTCGAGGATAGTGTAGCATCGCAACGGTGAAAGAATTTTTAAAATAGGTCGAGTAGTTTTTTAATTTATTCGTCACAAACAAATATACAAATCTTTCCTATTCATAATATTATTATAGGAAACTTGTAAAGGATAGGGGAGAGAAGTGGAAACAGAGCTCAGAGTAAAATAAAATATAATAGAAAAATAAAGTAACAGAGATCGATAATAAGCAAAGAAGACAAGAGCAAGACCAAAAACAATATGACAGCTTTCAAATTAATAATAAAAAACTAAAAAATATAAATCTATCAAAAAGTATTCATTACACTTCCAGCCTGATGGCTAGTTCGCAACATCCTCCCTCTCTTTCAAAAGTGCAAAAAAGAAACAAAGCAAAGGGAAAGAGAGAGAGAGAGTACACTGCCATCAGACTGGAAACCGCACCAGTTTAACTAAAATTAAGAAATACATAAACACAATTCGCATCGTATGTTGCGTTGCAGAGATTCTTCGATCTCTAGGTCCAAACAGCATGAACAAGTTGTCACAGCATTGAAGATCCAGGAACAGAGTTGAGGACGGTTGATGACCAGAACGGACGTGGACAGCCGCGATGTGGAGCGGCAATGACTTGTGACAGCACAGCCTCGTCTCTTCTCGAGTCATCCAAAACGCCAAATGAGAGGGCGGGTGATGATAGGCTAGTCGAACTATGGGACTGCAACAACTGCCTTAATGCGCCGGAGATAGCACGAGCTCGCCTGCATCTACAGAACTCTTATCTGCAAGTGGGGTTCATGCAAGACCGTCACGACTTATGAGCAAGGCGACGTGGGCAGCGTCCAATGACAGCTCTGTGGTTTGTCCAATATAGCGAAGTAGAGCATCAGTTTAATGGTCCAGTCACCGCTTCCATGCATCAGAAAAGTTGTCATCAATCCGTCACTGTTCCCTGTGATAGCTGCTAGTGAAGACGAAGCGCCGATAATTCTTCAAAATAAAACTTTTTGACAAAGAAAATTAAAATGAATCAAAAAGCAAACAATCAAAGTGAAAACTGGGCGATATTTTAAAAATAAAAATAAAAGTCAACTAGTGACAGCTGTAAGTAATTAAAAAATATAATGTCAACCTCGTGACAGGCGTGTGAAAGGTACACACTGCTTTACCTTTCAAACGCCCAACCAAAAATCCAAACAAACCAAAATTCTAATTTTGGCACATGCGCGGAAGAAATTAAATGTAGCCACGGGCTAAAACAAGGTTGGAAAGGTATGAAATAAAACTACAAAATGAATTATAAATCAATGAATCTCTAGGGTGGAAACTAGAAACTATCTACCTACAATAATCTTAGACAATAATAAACAAAGAATGCCGCACATAGGTGTAAGGCATATAAAAGGCGCCAATACGCCACTGCAATAAAAACTAGACGGCAAACTAAAAATAAAAATATCCCAAGATGATGCCTGAGCGCTACGCTAACAAAAAGTCCACCTAATCTAGAAATAAAACTAATTAAAATATGGTCTAAGGCGTTATATACAATATGAGCTGTCTCAAATAAACGGCCACTATGTTTATTAACATAGCTAGCTCTAAAGGGGATTGAGGCAGCTCCCAACTTCACCGACGACTTTCTAAATACCGCTAAAGGCCAGTCAGGGCAATCACGCTGCGCATCTCCAATTTGTAAGAGAGAGTTGACAACTTCCTGGGAGCGAGCGGCAAAATCGTGAACCACACGTGGTTTCCCTGGCTGGTCGGAGTTTACAACCCCAAAACTTACCTTTGGTAATGCTGTTACCGATTGCAGCATGCTTAGTTCGGGCCTACCGAAATGCAATGTAAAAATACCGGTGGCCTTAAACGGATCACCGACAAAACATAGAAGAGCACTGACAGTTTCTCGTGCCGAGCCAAAAAACGTCGTATTGACGCGATTAGAGGTTTCACAAACCGTGTTAAACGAAAGCAACCGACAATCCGTCTTGTTTTTACACGTTGGTGCAAGAACAATCAAATTAAAGGCAGAACTATTATTAGGAGGTGACGGGGTACCGAGTAAAAGCTCCGAAGCACCATACTGGTGCGTAGTCGGCATCGGGTCGTGTATCATCGGTACACGACCGCAAGATAGGCTCAGTCCGGAGGCACGGTACAGGTGAGGAAAACTGTCACGGCACTCAGGGGTGCCATTGGTGACAGCTCTAGTTGGCTCTGAAAGGGAGACATTAGAAGGCACCGCGAGAGCGGGGTTACCGGGACATGGGTCCACAGAGGTAGCCCCACAGGGGTTAGAGACCGCAAGAGCGGAGTTACCGGGATACATTACGTCCACAGAGGCAGCCCCACTCGGGTCTATAATGCTCCGATTTTCGTTACACAAATCACCCAAAATATTACCTCTATTGCTATTAGCACGGCCTTTACGGCGACGGCTAGCGCACTCAATTTTTTCAATCTCTGCCAGCATTTCAATTTCGAGCGCAGCTCGCTCTAGTTCATATTCGCGTTCCTCTCGCTCGAGCTCGCGTTCGTACTCGCGTTCCCGTTCCTCGCGCTCGCGCTCATAATCTTCACGCGCACGCCCGGCTAATTCACGTGCATACGCTGCTCGAATCGCGAGAGCACGCGCTCGAATGGTTGAACACGTAACAAACTCTGCAACAAATAAAAGTGCGGGCACGGCGACGGGAGGCACGCCGGAATCCAGCACGAGAGCCTCGACATGAGGCGTGCTAGATCCCGGCACTGAGGCCTCGGCCGCGCTCGACCTAAACATTTTACTCTGAGCTCTAGAAAAATGGTTCGTCAGAAAAATTTACCAATGAAAAAATAAGGATAACAAGAATAAAATATTAAGAAGGAAGACAATAATTGCCTGCTCGAATGGACCAAAATGTAAAGGATAGGGGAGAGAGGTGGAAACAGAGCTCAGAGTAAAATAAAATTTAATAGAAAAATAAAAAGCGTAAAAGAGATCGATAAAGAACAAGCAAAGAAGCCATGAGAAAGACCAAAAACAATATGACAGCTTTCAAATTAATAATAAAAAACTAAAAAATATAAATCTATCAAAAAGTATTCATTACACTTCCAGCCTGATGGCTAGTTCGCAACAAAACTAATAACGATATTTATTGTTCTCGTATTTCACACACATAAATACATGTATAGAAATACACGTATGAACAGACAGATAAGTATTGTGTAAAAACACTAAAATAAAATATCTCGCACAATTCGACCACTAGTGACATCTGTTGGTAGAAGATGTACAACTCATATTTTCAGAAAGCATTAATACAATGCTTACGTGTGCTTTATTGCAGGAAACTTACAAAGCAAACCATTGTTAACTTTAGGTAATAATACTAAGCGCACCAACTAGATGGCGCTGACAAATAGTATTAAGTTTTTTAAAATTTATCTTTGATAAATCGTGATGGATAAAAATGTAATAAAATAAATAATAACTTTATTTTTATTTTACTTATTATTATAATAATAAGTATATTTTTTATTAAAAGTGATCAAAGGAATCGGCTGACTGTCCACTGCTACCTAAAATAGGTACGTAAGTTTAGGTTAGTTCACTCACATAGTTGAGTCAGCGTCTCATACATGTTTAGACAGCTCTGTACTTGTACAGTTGTACAGACATCTGATGGTAGCCTTATAGTTGCTAATGTATGTTAAAAAAATATACGTGTGGCACTCGGGGACTGCCGTGGTAAAGCTATTGCATAGCATTTTTTATCAACATGCAATTATGATTATTAAAATTAAAATTTGTTAAATATAACACTGGTTAACATAGTCCTTTAAGAAGGAAGAGCGGTAACAATTAAATTTAAATGGTTAAATATAACACTGGTTAACAGAGTCCTCTATGAATAGTGGTAAATTTTATCGGTTATACTTTGTATGCATTAAATTGCGTATTTAATTTTGAGTCTTATTACGTTCGACTAAGGTTGAATTCGGTTTTTTAATTTTATATTTTATTAGGTTTTACTTTCGTCACGGAATTTCTTGATTCGGTCGCCGCGCTTAAAGCCCGCGATAAAAGCTATGCGATAGCTTAAAAAGTCTTGCCTGTCCTGTTCTGATTACGGCTGTTTAATCCACAATCGGTTCGTGTTCGGCGATACATCTTAATTGTCTGAAAAGGTATACATGGGGTATAATATCAAAATTGCAAAAATTATACCTATTTATAAAAAGAAATCAAAATCAGACCCAAAAAATTATAGACCTATTTCTTTGCTCCCAGTACTGTCAAAGATCTTCGAAAAGTTGTTAAAAATAAGGCTTTTAGCTCATTTGAAATTAAATAAAATTATCAACCCGAGACAGTTCGGGTACCAACATGGAGTAGGCACACTTAGCGCTATAGAGGCATTAATACACGACGTTAATGAGAGATTAAATAGTAGAAAGAAAGTTGCGGGACTGTTTTTAGATCTAAGCTCAGTCTTTGATACTATAGACCACAACATACTGCTTGACAAATTGGAACACTACGGTGTTAGAAACAAAGAATTTATGATGTTTAAATCATATTTGAGTAACAGAAAGCAGTATGTTGAGATAAAAAATACAAACTTTGAAGACTCAACCGTAAATGTAGTTAAATCGAAACTTAAACGGGTAAATAGAGGTGTACCGCAAGGATCAATATTAGGCCCAATTCTTTTCATAATTTTTATGAATGACATAATTAGCCATCTATATAAGCAGATTCCATACATTAGTTTAGTATTATATGCAGACGACACAAACGCTGTATAATATCAGGATGCAATTTGGATGAATTAGAAGCAATTGCAAATAATACTATATCGGTTCTTCATAACTGGTTTGTCATTAATAATTTAGAGTTAAATGCATCAAAAAGTAACGCCCTTCTTTTTAGAACTACAGCAAGGAATAAAGAAAAGTTGTCTGTCAAATTACAAAATAATATAATTCAGTGTGTTACTAACGTAAAGTTTCTAGGTGTCATTATTGATGCAGACTTAAATTGGAAGCTAGAACTTGAAGCGATAATAAATGCAATAAGTTCTTCATGCTATGCACTTCGCAGCCTAAGAGATGAACTAACGAAAGAACAATTAAAAACCGTTTACCATGCTTTAATCGAGTCAAAATTGCGTTACAGTATCGAGTTTTGGGGCAATAGTTATAAATATAATGTCTATAAGGCTTTTGTAGCCCAGAAAAGGGCCATCCGGACAATCGTGCGTATTCCACCCTGGGAATCTTGTGCACCCCACTTCAAAAGTCTAGGAATACTTACAGTACCTAGTTTGTACATACTTGTTCTTCTGAATAACTTTCACAAGCAAAGATACCTTTATGAGTCAGAAACTGATATGATAGAGAGAGAGAAAACCAGAAGGAAAAATCTTAAGGCTGCTGTACTACCCAAGCTCAGGGTGACCAAACAATGCCGACGTCATCAAACTGTGATTTTATTTAACAGGTTGCCTGTGGAACTTAAGAGTATACGATGTTCTGCAACTTTTAACAATAAATTAAAGAATCTGTTATTAGATAAATGTTGTTATTCGTTTGAAGATTTCTAGGTTTCATCTCATCATCAGGTGTAAATCATCATTAGCAATGTAGATATTATTTAGTTTAATTTAGGTTATGTAATTAATAAGTATTTATAATTTTCTTGTAACCATTTATAATATGTAATATTCAAATACAAAAATTGTTTGTTTATGAATAAATAAATACAAATACAAATAATAAGAATAAATTAATTAAATAGGTAATATTGTAATTATTTTCCTAATGAAAAGTAAATACTTTATCTTTGGCATTGTATTAGGTATGTACATTTGATATTGTACAGTTTTGATATTGAATTCCAAAATAAATATTTTCGAGGCCGAATTTGAGTTTAGTAATCTGGGCCCAAAGAAGTTTATTTATTATTTTAATCAACCACCAAGGTCATCGCACTTTGGGGGACCGACCTCACTTTGTTTGCTTGTTACAAAACTTTCATCAAAGTATATTCAAGAACTTTTCGCATAGTTCGATGATCGTTTGTAACTTTTCTTATTTCACTAAGAAGTGGTAAACAGGTGTGGGGCCGATGATAACCCGTTATGGTAGACTATTGTAACTTATTAGGGCTTCTTCGTTAAAATAGGTATAAACTGCAAAAGAATAAAAATATTACTGGAAATTTCAAGACAAAACAGCGATATCTAGTTTCGAAAATGGAAAACTAATATCTGAAGTATATATTTTTCACCTAATCTATGTTTTTTTTATTTCATGGTGTTACTAAACTCCCCGTTTGCTTAATTATCTGCCGTATGACATAAAAAACATCCAAAATAAAATTTAACATCTTTTTCGAATATTAACGAAAGTATTTTATGAAACATTAATAATACATACATCAACACGTAATCTGTATAATATAAAATTCAAAGTCCTGACTGACTAAACTATATATAACGCACAGCCCAAACAACTGGGCTAGAGACACAGAATAGATAATAGTACTACGTCTAGAGATTCCAAATCTGGAATGTAGGTTCCTTACGACGTCTAGGGGTGTACAAAGAAAGAATTTTTCAAAATTCCCACGGGAAAGCGAGATATTCGCAAACGAAGTTACGCGGGTTCTAGTTTATAATAAAGTCGATGATTTAAAATCAATTCATTTTCAGCATTTATTTCAAGAACCGGTGATCTGATGGAAAATGCGTCGGGAATATGGGTCCTAGGGTCGACTTCCTAAGGGGAATGTATCCATCGGGCTTGGACCACCCTGTATTAAGATCATAGTATTTATTTGGTGATATTAAGAAAAAACTTGTTATGTAAAGAATCCGTAGTAAAGGCCCTCGTTAACGGACCATGGTGAACACGACTTGTCACAGAACTCACAGAATGCACTTAACTTTTTGGCATACCCGCAGATTTTTGTTTTTGTTGTTTTTGGGTTATTCTTAGATGTCGCAAATAATTTTCTTATTAATATGTTACTCAGTATGCCTAAGGCTAATTATATTATTAACACCTATTAAGTATGTAGTGAAGTGAAGTGATTTAATTGATACGTCTATTAACGACACACGTCGATCGACTATTATTGTTAAGACTACTTTGTAAGTACATAATTGTTTTCTCGTGGAGGTGATTAACATTGTAATCTTTATGAGAAATAAATATCTTAAACCTTAAACCTTAATATCGTTAGTACCTACTCGACGGACTAACGGACTATTAACGAACTTTTGAGTCGGAAGAATCAAAAATAACAATTGATTTAAAAAAAACTTGCCAATAATAAATAATACTGTCAAATAAATTAACAGAATATTTCTCGGCCTCCTGCTTTACATAAAAAATAGTTTCTAGAAATGAAATGAAATGAAATGAAATGAAATGAAATGAAATGAAATGAAATGAAATGAAATGAAATGAAATGAAATGAAATCGTTTATTTCAGAAATTAGACCTTCACAGGCACTTTTTCTTGTCATTTACAATTTGTATATATGTATAAAGAGAATATACTACGTTATATACTACCACCATTTCGGACACAAGCAAAATGATAATATTTATCTCTTCAAAGTATTGGCAACTAGGGTTAACACAAAGGTCCGACACAGACTTCCCGCTGACATTGCTCCCATGATAATTTCTTATAACTATTGATAGACATATAAAACTGCTTTGTTTTTTCTGAGTGGTCTATACCACTAATGGATCAACCAGGGCAGTACCACCCTCTCACAGAATTTCGACGTTTCGTAAGATGAGTGAGAGAGCCGAAACTCTTAATACCCGTCAAGCTTCCTACTTCCCGTTTTCTTCCTCTACATTCCTTTGACGATTCCTCCGTGGCGCATTGGTTACCATGTCTGCCCGCCACCCAGGCGGTCCCGGGTTCGAATCCCGGTCGGGTCATGACGAAAAACGAACTTTTTCTGATTAGCCTCGGTTCTTGGATGTTTATCTATACGTATATGTATTTGTTAAAAAATATAATTTGAGTAAAGTATCCCATAAAACAAGTTTCGAACTTACTTTGGGGCTAGCTCAATCTGTATGATTTGTTATATATTTATTTATAGGTGGACATCCCAGAATCTTGTAGTCATGCTGTCATTGATATCCATGGACAGCTGTGATTGAGTGACCAGCTGGTTTATCCTCCTCATAAAAATAAAATTAACGACAGTGAACTAATGTTCATCAATCAATCAAATCATACTAAAGTTTTAGAATAATTTGAAATTCAGAAATATATGTTTTCGTGCTACTGGATTTTCGAAATTTAGACTCTGCAGGAATAATTTAATTGAAAGCCAGATGACAACATTATATACTTAGATATGATTATTATTATGTAAAAAAAAATATAATAAGGCCAAGTATAAACTTTTAATATAAATTATATCGCAACTCACACCTTGTTATTCACAGTTACGGCATTCGCGTTTTCAGTGTACCTACGCGGATTAAAACTTTTCGACCTCTGTACTTCGCGACAGAGAGTTTTTTCGCGTCTTCTCATTTTTATTTAACTAGCTGTTACCCGCGGCTCCGCCCGCATGGTCAAGGGAAAATGACAATAATTTTTCCCATGGGAATCTCTTTATCCCGTGGGGGAACAGTAGCCTTACACTCTCCAGACCTTTAATTATCCCCGTTAAAAATTATGTTATTTTTTTCCCGTGGGAATGAGATGTTTTTCCGGGATAAAAAGTAGCCTATGTCACTCTCCATACCTTGAATCATCTCCGTTAAAAAATCGTGCCGGTTCCTTTCGACGTGAAAGAAGAACAAAAAATTATACATATACTTTATTTTTCCCGTGGGAATAAGATGCTTTTCCGGTAAAAAAAAAAGTAGCCTATGTCACTCTCTAGACCTTAAACTATCCCCAATAAAAAACTCATATCAATCCTTTCATTACTTTCGAAGTGAAAGGAGGACAAAGCAATATTTAGATTATGTAAATTCATAATTATTATGTTTATATTGTATTTATTCTTCGTACTATTGAATTGAGTTATAGGGAAATGGTACATTCGATATCTGACATTGGGACATTCGAGGGGTGAACTGTTTTGCAATTAGCGCTTGGATAATTTCAATGTCGTCTGTTGAACCAAACGAGAAGTATTTTGAGTTGTTGTTTAAATAATTTGATTATTTAATATGTTTAAAATTACAGTTTTTTTATGCCACAAAGTTGGCAAACAAGCTTACGGCTCGCCTGATGGTAAGCATCACCGTAGCCTATAGACGATTGCAATACCGGGGGTATCACTCACGCGTTGCCAACCCTCCTAAACCCCCCAAGTGGAGCTCTGGAGACCTTACTCACCGTAGGAACACAATATGACCGAGACCAATGCTATTTGGCTACGATCTTCTGTAAGGTGGAGGTCCTTCCCCAGGCGGGCTGCTCCGACTTGAGGGGATTATCCGTGTCCTACCTCTCTTAAAACATCACATTATATTATCCAAGTTATAGAAGTATGTCTCTGCTTTAGGGACGATGCACTGTTAGATAACGCTGTATATCTAGTACTAATGTATTACTTCAATGTAAACAGGGAAACTCGTCATAGGGTATACAGGGTGTTTGGTAGAGGGTTGAACATACGATAACCATAGATATGGGGAGATGGTCTGCTACTTGCTGAGATACAAAGATTTGACCTACAGCTACAAAGATTTGTTCAACCCTCTACCAAATACACACCCTGAATATTATTAAATCTAAAACTCTATCCAATTTTTTTTTTAGAATTAAATACGCTTCTTGCGTTTCCATTTTTACGAGTACTTATCCTTACTACACATATTGTTAGGGGTACAGAGCATACATAGGCTACTTTTTATCCCGTGAAAGTATGTCGTTCCAATGGGAAAATAGTTTTTCCACTGTAGAGGGCGCTGTATCGGCCAACAGATGGCGCCACAAGTTGCGCTATGGGTTGTTTTGTTGTCAAACGAGATCTATGTCATAAAATTAACGCGAATGCAACGATTTGATTTTTGATAAAGCGCTTTGAGCGCACAGTCGTAACGTGCACGAGCACGCTGCTACTACAAAGTTATAGCGTTAAAAATTCGCTGTGTGCATGGTTCTTAATTGGAATTCGACCCTTTCCGACTACCGCTTTGCTTCGTATGGGTTGAGTGGAAGAAAAATATCGTAATGTTTTTTACCAGTATCATTTAAAACACAGGTACTTAGTCTCTTGCCAGACCTACGTCGTCCAACAGTCGTTGATAGGAAAATAATGATTGATTTGAAAGAGTTCATAGAAGTGAAAACTATTGATTAAACTTACACTTTAAGTTAAATGATCAGTAAGCATAACTTTTATGTGTATATTAATAACATAACTTTTATATAAAATATATAAAGTTCAGTAACTTATTTACATTTGGCGAAACGATGAATTTGCAATAGATACTCATATGTCACTAAACTCTATTCGACTGGTGCGACTTTTAGTGAATTGTTTTACTGTTTTGACTCATGAGTTCCTTGATGACTTAAATTTACTATTATACCCAGTAGACTTTTTTCCAATGAAGAGTAGTACGTGTACATAACTATGCTATAACGAATTATACTTTGTTAGAAGTTAAAATAAAATATACTCATTTTGATTTTGAAATATTCTGATCAGTTAAAATATTTTGGAGCTACTAATTATTATGTAATGTTTCGAAGTACATACATAATTTTAATTTACCTTGTTAGTTGTTACTTCAGCGGTAGCTGGGCTTACTATTAGGACACGTAACTCAGTTAAATATAAATGTACATAGGTAAAACCTGAAAAACAGAATTGCGAATTACACAGAAATCCCAACAGAGAATAATTTCCACTGGACGACTCTTAAAAGAGCTTGAAAAGTTATCGGGAAAGATGAAAAGGGGTATTCTACATTAAGTATTCTAAAAGATGAATTGTACAAGAAAAGCAAAGTCTTGTTTTAAACGGGGGATCGGAGCTTATATAGAACTTTTCCAATGATCGGACAAGGCGGAATTTTTCAATATAGATGTTTGGCGCATCTTCTATCATTTATATTTTAGTATTTCGAATGGAGCCTTCTCGGGGGAAATATTTTATGTAGTACTCTTTATAGGGGAATTAAACAAATTCTGAACTCTTTTAAGACGTAGAACCAAAGAGATTATAAGTAAGTATAATCAACTTCATCAAATTTTTGCCATCTTCAGAATTTATTAAGTGATATAATTTTGGTTAATGTTTCACTTACTTACTTAAATGAATTTATACTGAAACTATCAAAAAGTAATTAATTATCGGAAATTTCGAAGCTTAACCTTATCCCTATATTCCAGAGCTTACTTAGCGTACTTAATCGTAGCTCACAGGACACTCTCAAATTAAGTTTAATCGCCACGACTGAGGGGGTCAGTTAAAAAAGAGGCCCCTGTAATCAGGTCCGCGCGAGCACGCGTTACGCACTTACATAATGAAAGGGGGTAAGGGGTGAGCAGGGCGGGGGGCCGTCATCTGCGTACACCCTGTCCGGCTCCCTCGATCGATACCTATACGTGCGGACTTTATGTAAAAAGCCTGCACACCAGTACGACGACCATAAGTGTCGAGGAACGAGTCGCCCCCGGGGAGAAAGGCACGAAATATCTTCAATTTTCGAGAGAAATTTTCCAATGGGGCCGCCGGAAGGGCTGCCGGCCGCCCGGTCGGCTGTGTCCGAAAAATGCGCACCCCTTAATTGAATTTACAGATTTGCGTTTTGGAACGCACTCCGGGACTCGCCGCTGTTTATTGTGCTCGTTATTACTCTTTGAGACGGCCGCGTGAAGTACCTACATGTATCGCCTTTATGGAGGTGCCAAATGACACTTGCAAACGACAATGGCTCGTCGTGCCCCGAAGTATCCCATGAATCCCGAATATAAAATACTTGATGAGTAAATAAGAAGTTTATCATATACCTACTACCAAAATAAATGGGCTACTTGAAAAGAGAATTAAATCGATGTCCATTACTAGGCCCCTCCCAATCTATAAGGAGGTCTAAAGTACGACTAATTTTTCCATGAGAAAATATGTGTTAAGTATTAGGTCCAGCTTTAAAGGTTACTGATAAAGTTTAGTTAACCTATAAACCGTAAATTTTGATATTTTTATTAGTTTCTATGAAAAATATGCTTATTAGATTTTATCAGCAACTGACTTTAAATTACATGATGAAAACTTAGGTAAAATTGGTCTGGGTGATTTAGGTGTAAAATACAATGTGAAAGAAAGTTTTTATTAATAGATAGGCTATGTAAATTCATCCTCTGTCTTTTATGTACAAAGAAACGACTTCTATCAAAACCAAATTTGGTTTCTTTAAATCACAATACAGTATATTTATGATGACAGAAAATTAATGGACACACAGAAGACAACCTGAAAAAGATCACCGGGTACTATAAGAGAGGTACATCAACCCATAGCACACGGCATGAGGGATCATTCATCTTAGGACAGATTCTAGCGGAAGAAAGATATATTGAAACTGCGAAGAGACGGGAAACCTGGAACCTTTGGAGGGCGAGGACCAATATTATCATTATGTAATTTTAAGTGAATCAAAACTAAACCAGAATATAAACAGATGGGTTTAAATAAATACATGAAGAAATGAATAATATTATTTTCATACATTGACTGACAAAAAGATGACTGCTGGTTGTTAGTGTAATGTTTTATAATATCGAAAAAGGTTTTTTCGATTGTAACTGTTATATGTATGGCACTCTGTATTTTTTGTTCATTTATATTCAAAATCATGTCTTCCACACCTTAGTAAAATATAGTACCCACCAAAATTTGGGCTCAGAGTTTATAAAACAATTGAAAATCGATTGTCGTTATGTACTGAGTAGTTTCGATCGTGGTTTTACGTCTGCGCGAGCCGGCCGTGTTGGCGACCAGTATAGCTATTCTAATTACTATTTGAAATGTTACCTGCTTTATACATAGTATGTTCATTGCTTTCATACATTGAATCTGACCAACATAGCAGTGCTATTTAATGTAATATGTAATTGGTCTTTTAATTATGCGAAGCTACATTAATTCCCAACAATCGTTCAAAATATAATCACTTATGAATAAAATTTGAAAGTTCTCCATCTTTCCCGTGTATGGATTTTCTTTTATTCAAGTTCAAGAGTTTTCACGATTTTCGGCAAAACGATAAGTTTTATCATAAAAATAACTTCGACGAAAATGTAAATCATAAAATGATCTATAAAAATGTATCAATACTTCTTTCCTACGAGCCACCGTTTCCGAGATAAATCCCGTTTCCACCTTTGGCCTTTAATAAAAAAATTCCATACAAGGGAAAGATGAGATCCAAACTTTCATATTTTATTCATAATTATATTTTGAACGATTTTACCGATTTTCAGCTTGTTGGGAATTAATGTAGCTTCACCCTTATTTTTTGGTTTAATTGATCGGATAGGTAGTAAGTTATCACTGTACATAACGTTGTTCGTTTAATAAAATAAAAAATTATAATAAAGCAATGACCAAAGACAGTGAAACACAATATCCATTGACAAATAACAAAAAGGTAGAGGAGAATTAGGTGAAAATTTTTATGACAAATCGTCACGAGGGATAGGGCGCGAAAAAGGGCAGTAGTTAGAGTCACCGCTACCCTTCTTATTAGTGAGTCCTTTGGGTCAGCGGCGTGGCTCGGCGTCATTTCATTCAATTCCGTCGACCATTGTTACTTGAGCTATCATAAAATTTATTTTTATTTCAAACTTTATTTTAATTGATTGCATACAAACACAATTAGTACGGCAAACTGCAATATTTAAAAAAATAAATACATTCTAATTTGGAGTTTGCTACATCGCCTTAAGAACTCATCTTGTAATGTGGAAGGCAGCCTCAAAATTGGTCAAAACTCACTAGAAAATTTTGTAAAACAGTTCTTTTGATTTATTCAGGTGACACAAGTTGAATGAGTATGTCAAACTATGCACCACCATGGACAGACGAACAGACAGACATGGCGAAAGTATAAGAGTTACTTGTTAGTTTACAACTGAACCCTAATAAAAGTGCAAATTGTTTAAAGATCAATAATAGTTTATAGTCGATAAATAGAAGAGCTAACAAGGGTTAATAATTCAGTGCCTCCAGTTAAAAAGGGAATAACTCGATTTTATCAACTTTTCAGGAGAGCCAAAAAACCAAACTTTTGGAAATTCTCATTGACTTATGTTTTAACCAGGAATTGAAATACACAATTTCGTAGACAATATTATGGACTTTGTGTATGTGAAAAATGGTTTAAATTCACGCTCGTTTAATATATATTTTTACGTTTTTTTTCGAATTATGCCTTTGTTAACCATTATTTTATGGCATAACGTGTCTTAAGCGACTGTCTCTATGTCACTTAAAAGAAATAATACGAATTATGCCTTTGTTAACCATTATTTTATGGCATAACGTGTCTTAAGCGATTGTTTCTATGTCACTTTAAAGAAATAATACGAATTATATTTTTCTCTTTGTGTCGCAAAATAATGTAATTCAAAAGACATGCAGGTAAATCAAAGGTAAAGTCAAAGAATAAAAATTTTATTGAAAAATATCATACACAATGAAGTACAAAGAGTCGTAGTAATAATTAATTAATAACATTATGATACCCAATGATGAAGACATAGAAGAAAAATAAATCAAATTTATTGTTCGTCTACTAGCTGCACCTAGAAAAAAATCAGATGTTTTTAAACTATTAACAGAAAACCAGGGTCTACGCGAACGAAGAGCGTAAGTTATTACTTACATTACTAGGTTCTTCAAAAGCCTCAGTCATAATATTATTAATTATCATTACTTTGACCTTTCAGGTACTGTTCTTTTGGCATTAATTGGCTCGCTCTGTAAAAATAACAGAAGACGTTGCTATTGAAAATAAACTGTTACAAGATAAATCTATACCTAATGTAATAAAGCAAAAGAGATTTTTTTATATCTTTAAACGCGATAATCTCTGGAACTAGTCTGATTGGAAAAATATTATTGTATATTATAGCTAGGTTAACGAAACACAGTATAGGCTATTAAGAAGAAAAAAAGTAAAATACACAACTCGCCGATCAACAGAATTTTAAAATGTGTATAGGTAGGTTACTTACTAGTACAGGAGCAGTCTCGTTATGATTAACACTCATTATAATCGACATTTATAGTTTTTGAATATAGCTGAACCTAGAAAAATAAAAATAGAAGTTTCAAAACTAGTAACAGAAAAGCACGAAGTTAGTTATAATTACATCTCAAAACATTAAAAAGTCAAGTAGTACAAACCCTGTCACTAATGGATTTAGATTTAGTTGTTGCCCTGAAAATCTCGTTCGTATACTCAGTTATGCCTAAATCTTGCGGAGTAATCAATTCTTCGCCCTATGAAAAACATAAAAATATTTTGTAATAATATGCGGTAACATAAACAGCTGAAAAAGTATCGAAGTTAAAATCGACTTGTCAAAAAATGTCTACAACTGAATAACCTACAATAGATAGCTAAATAGGTACTTACTGTTACTAATTGCTGATTTTTTTTACCACTATTTTAAAACACTAAAGGCGACGGCTTAATAACACCCCTCTTTTTGCGTCGGGGGTTAAAAACAAATGAAGGCACAAAGTGTTTACAAAAATACCATCTAAGTGTTAGAGTGGTGTGAGTGAGAACAGTTTTCGCACTTTTTAAATCATATTTCAAAATTATAACATTTTAGAGATTATTTTATCACAAAAACAATAAGAAAAACGTAAAATAAGGCACAAAGAACATTATAATTATTTTTATAATGTGGAACAGTTCATATTATAGTATTTACTTTTCAAAGGAATGATTTGACTCATTCCCACTAGCAGCAAGTCAAACCGATGCGAGAAGGTAACAAGTCGGAGAATACCTAATTATAGCACTTATTAAAAGTGTGCATTAAAGGGAACAACTGCTTCTGTTTCTATACATTTGAAATTTGATTCTGCGCCATGAAGGTACAAATGTCGTAATGTCTATAATAACAAAGTTAACTAAAACAATGCCATTTTGAACTCGAACAAATACGAACCTATCATAGTTATGTCTTTAGAGTCGAAAATTAAAATCCGGTAACTGTGTTTGTGTCATTTTAAAGCGTGAAATATGTCCTTAGTGTAATCTAAAAATTGGGTTAGGAATAAGTTAGAGATATGTCCTTTTGATATGTTATGTAACTCGACGAGCTGATTCCAACGGGCAAATAAAAACAAAAGGGCATAACTCGTCTTAGACCGCTTTTGACTGGAGGCACTGAATTATTAGCATAGAAACGTTATTCTTCAATAATAACTAATGTGTCAAACACCAAAATGTTGATACTTTATTCTATACTAGTGAAACCAGCGCAACTTCGTTTGCGTTGTGAGTTGCGTGTATTTATTTATGCACAGCAGCGCCATCTATATCAGACTTTTGATCAATTCCGTCAGGAATCGCGTTCTTTTCGGGACAAAAAGTACCTACCATAGGGTAGGTACTTTTTGTATACACATAGGTGTTAATCCAAGGTGTGAGCTACCTCCATGCCAAATGTCATAAATGTTGGTCAAATTCACCAGCTGTTTGAGCGTGAAGGAGTAACAAACATACACATAACTTTCGCCTTTAGAATATTAGTAGGATTATTGATTTATTAACCAATAAAATTATTTGTACATCAACAGGAATTAGATTAATGCGTAGGAAACGAAGACCCTTCCTGATTGAACGAAAAAATATTTTATCCTATACGTTTATTACTTTGGGGGAAATCACAATAGTGCCTATTATTTTCAATTAACCGTTTTTATGGCAGTTTAAAGAATATTATTAATTAGAGTTTGTTAATGTATAAAATTCATAACTATGTTAACATATCTTCATCGAGATATTGTATCGTGATTATTATTTTAAAGATTCATGTCTTGCTGGCCCTGGCCCTCTTACAAATTTAATTTCGTTACCCTAAGGTTGCCTTGAAAAGATTGCTATTAGCAATAAGGCCGCCTTTTTGTAATTACACATGTTTGCATTGTCTATGTTCATTTTACCTTTTCTCTCTCTCGTCTATTAGTTCTTAATTCTCAACCCGGGTAACTTTGCTTTAGTTAACTAAAAAACCATCTGAAAACCATCCGAAAATCATTTGAAAACTATATGAAAAACTTTTGAAATGATTGGTTATAACTAAAGAGTTTTGGATTCAAGTGGGAAAAAAGTCGCCTAGGATCCAGTGAGGGATCAAGCAATGGTGCCAAGTGGAGGAGGGATACATTAGCCCTACAGTGTTCTGCGTATGTTAATTTACTTTAGTGCTAAATAGTACTAACTCACCATCATTTTAAATGACAAAAAAGGCCGTAACTGGTTTTCTTTCGCCATTTCTTTTTACCAGTGGTAATTTTGCTTTTGTTACCGAAATGGTAGTAGTTTATAAAGTAGATTAATTTATACAAATCATTTATTACTGACAAGAGAACGTGTTCGTGAAAACCAAAATTCTCTGGATAAAAGTTTTGAATTTGAATCATCTCAGCTATAAGAAGTCCACGGCTGGACTTAACCTTTCTCAGTGTTTAATTTGTTTCTAGTAGAATTTTTCTTTTTTTTTTCCAAAATTTATTCATTTACCTCTTCCGATTCGTCAAGCTCAATCTTTAAATTGCTTTAAAAAATTGGTTTATCGTCACTATCTCTCCATTTAATTTTTATATGCTTATTTTTAATATTTATGTAATTATTATTATTATGTTGAAAATATTTTATATTTACCTTTTCCTTAAATCTTTATTTGTTGTTTTTTTTAACCTACCCATTTATTTTTTTGTCAGCATTATTTTTGTAATTTAAGGTTGCCTGGAAGAAATTGCGTAGCGATAAGGCCGCCTATTGTATTATTTTTAAAATGTATGTCCGTGTTTATTGTAATTTTTGTTTGATGCAGTAAAGAGTTTTTGTATTGTATCGTATTATTGTATAGCGAGAGAAAGTGTATGTTCTTCTTTAGTCTTTTGAATCTTATTAAATCATAATATTTTACTTATATCAGTGCAACGTGAAAATGCTCCCATTAAGAGCTCACAAAGTATGATATAATAACAGCCATTACTATTTTTACTCTTGCGTCATAATACTTATCCAAAAGTTATATTACCTCGAACACGATATCTCATTTTATTCTGGATCACCCCTAGAATACAAAGCTTTATATCAATGTCGTTAAAGTATAAAATCCCTTGAGTTTCCACATTGTAACCAGATTAGGGTGACCCGGTCTAAGTTTCAAGGGACTTCAAAGATTTTTCGGTGTTAATACGCTAAAGGCGACGTGTAATTGAAAAAATTATAAGATATATTTTTTTTACACCTTTTAGATTCATCATCATTAAGCGAGTACTTTTTCAATACAGAATTAGATTTTGAAGAAAAACAAAAATCATAACTAATGTGGTAGGTTGACTTTTTGTTTTAAGAAAATTGCTATACTGAACGTCAATTCTCCTGGCGTGTGCAGTCATAGAACGAAGTTCGAAACTCAAAACAAAGCTTTTGTTAATTATAGTAATGAATGCGCTATTAAAATTTACATCTGACATAATAAGCAGATTACAATTACTTAACACAACATAAAAAACATATTGTTAAGCTAACGATTCTTTCCTTAAGATCACTCAGCCCCTATTCGGTAAAAAAGAAAAAAATAATAGAACAAAAGTATCTAACCTTTAAGTTCAAAGGGTGTAAAGTTACACAACTTTAGATTTTGTTGCAAAATGTAATATTATATATTTTGTACATTTAAATGAAACATTTTAACATAAAATATATACAGTCTATAGTCTATATAATAAAATATAACATTGGCAACAAAAAACTGGCGCAAAATGAAATCGTATCGGGCCTTTTTCAAAAAATCGAATGAGATTTGGCCGAGGGAAGAAATTGAGAGCGTTCCTATTTCGAAGCAGCACACGAGCCTCACAAAATGTATTCAACGTCGCCGTTGGAAACCTATTTCGACTGCCCTACCTACCAATACGCAGGGCGGGCAGCTATAGTCCGCGCACATGTAAAATAGCTACGTACGCATCGATGTATGCTCTACATACATTTATTTATTTATATATTTTTTAGACTTGACAAAGTCACATTTATCTATTTACCTTTGAGATAGAACATTGTTCAAGCCAGCAGTGTTCTCGGTACCAACAGTACTTTCTAAAGAAACTATAATATTATTTTGGTATATTACACACACTTGACTGATACTTGAATAAAATGAAATATAATATTTTTTTCCGATCTGCCGGTTTTGCAATTATATTCATCATCATCATCTCAGCCACAAGAAGTCATTATAGAACATAATATTATATCTATTAAATTTAATTCAAATAACAGCTTATATATTATTAGTATTTAATGCATTTTCCCTTTTTTCTTTTCGTTTATATTCTTAAGTTTAGATACATAGTGATTACTGGATTGTTTAATGTGAGATTTTTTATAGCCTGAAACACAGAAGTCTCCTAGTTCAGGCACATAGAAATACTTTTACCTTAATTTATAATATCGCCAAATTATTTGTTATATAGCTTTAATTCACTAATAAAGTTTTTAAATATTTTTTTTTATTTTTATTTTATTTTATATTGCTTGGTCCCAGTAATAATGTAACAATATACCGTGGTGCTCGGGAATCGAGCTTTACTTGATATGCCATATTATGCCTCAAGTTAGAAGTTGCCAGATTGGGAACGAGATGAATTGAAAGGATTTCCCCTTGAATTCTTCCTACTCCGTGCAATACGTTCTGGTTAAATTCGTTGTGAGTTTCAAGATACCTGTTTACCTGAGTATTTACTCCCCTGTAACATCAATAAGCTTCACTGCTGTTGACAATCTGTTATAGCCGTCGTTACCTCTGGCTTTAGAAAAGTCACAGCAGAGATATATGGAGAGAATTTTTCCCTATGTTGCTTCTCCAGAGACACACATAAAGCCAAATCTTACCTACAACAGTGATCTAATTCTACAAATATATTCTGTTAATATTCATAGACGAGAGGGAGATCACTCAACTTCTCCATATTTTTAATTATCCGTTCTTTCTATTTCTACCGAAACTTTGTCAACTGTCATGGACAACGCATTGGTGACGCTCCTAATATTGCTGTAACACTTTCCGCAGGTGGTTCGCTTGCCAGTTTGTGTGCTGAATAACAAAAACAGGAAGCGTGATAACCACGAACGTCTTCATTCATAAGTAAATCTTTATTAAATGTTTTTATTTTTTTATGTAAGAAGTTGGCAAACGTGCACGCGGGTCAGCTGATGTTCAGTAATCACCGCCACCCATTGAGCAAAGAGCACCGGGGGAATCTCTGAGCCGCTGCCGACCTTTTAAGTGCATGTATGCTCGCTTCTTAAAGGTTCCCAGGTCATAGTCATTCGTAAACCCCGCTGGCAGGAGTTGGTTCAAAATCTTTACTATGCCTGGAAGGAAGTGTTGCAGGAATCGAACAGTGGTAGAGGTCCATTCAACCAGATGATGTTGATAAAACTGGAGTCTGTGACAGATGGTACGGTAGTTGAACCAAGCAGCTGGAATAAGACTGAACATCTCTTCGGAACACTCCCCGTTGTAAAGTCTGTAGAGCACGCATAGAGCTCTCTTCGCACATACACCGGATCCAGCCGATAGATTGCTGGGTCACCGACTATTCGGGTTGCTTTGTGCTGGATGCAGTCAAAAGGAAGAAGCTGCTTCAGCCCACAGATACGAGCAGACTCCATGTGTGGTCTAACCTGCGTGAAGTACCGCTTCGCTCTGCTGAGTACATCGAGTTTTTTGGAGGCAAGTTTAGCCTTGTTTTCCCATTGACCACGAAATTGAACAACGTCAGCTGATATATAAACACCCAGAATTCTAATGATGCCTTTATGTTTTTTTTTTTAGTCTGGTGTATTAATTTATACGAAATGAAACATAAACACCAAGTTTGTTGATTTAAAATATAGACCTAGGACTTACTAAAATCTGTTATAGCTCTGCCATTATTGAGAAAAATATGACGTGCTAAAGTGACAAAACAAGTTCTAGTTAACCCTCGGCTGATCTTTGCCTATCTCACATCTCAACCATCTAAATAAAGGTGAAAATAAGAAAAAGAGATTAAGTATTTTAAAATGTTCCTGCATATTTACATTTATATTTAAAGACAAACATAATGCTTATACCTGGCACACGTCTTGCATACAAATTTCCTGGACATGTGGTCTATATCATTACTGACTCGAAAATATATCTGGAGAGCAAGTTACTAAAATAATCTTCGTTTTTGTTTTAATTAATTAAACATAGACTGTGACCACTTTGCCCTCGTTTCGCCCTGATTTTTTTAAATAACATAAACCTACATACATATTTCTATTATAATTTAATTTAAAATTTGAAGTAGAGCACGCGTCAGCATTTAACGCCTACAGTTTGGTACGGGGGGCTACTTCTCTGTTATATCTGCCCGTCCAAGATACATGCCTCGCATAGGCGCACTCGTGTTACCGGCCGTCCTGGCCGGCGGGGGAGCGGGAGGCGCTCGCCCCCCTCCACCCCGCAACACCCCCCGCACTCGCCTCCACCTGGCCCCTTGGCCACCCCGCGTCATCTAGTAAGGCGACCGGTTTGCTAGGGTTAATTCGAACTATTCAAGACTATTTGAATATTTTAAATAATTTTTTAATTTTCCACTTTTGTACCAATTTCGTTTTAGGAATCGATTTTCGAGATACATACAGCGTCAATTTACGCACAGTTCAACGTTCGAATTTTTTTCTTCAATAGTTCAACTTTAAAGCATAATGAAGACGTATTTTTGTTTTTGCTAACATGGGTTCCACTAATACTAGTTATTTTAGAAATTACCAATAATTGGTGTTTCGTTATCTCTAAATATTTTTACTTGAATATAACGAATATAAATTTTTATTATCAGTATTCATATAACGGGTATGTACTTAATAAAATCTTATTAGACAAAGCGTAAGCAACTCTAATGATAAACACAAGGTTTTTATCCAACTTAAACAAACATAAGGATAACTTTCAGTTTTTCGAATATCAAAAAACAAATTTGAAATATTAAAACACGTAAAATGTTATGGTGGCAGCCCTGCGTGTCCAGCAGCCCTGATTCTGTAGAACAGAGAAGTGCGGCGGCGTGCGTGCCGGGCGCTGTAAACAACCTACCCGTACGTATGTAGGGCGGATGGACCCAGCCCCCCAGAGAAAGGGGTTCACCCGCTTCTTCCTTGTTCCTCCTTGTGCAAATTCCCCTGGCAATGTGTTCAGCCACATTTTATACAATTCCTAGTCTTTTACGTGTCCATATCGGAGTTTATTAAATCGCTTAATTCCTAAAGTAAAGATTAAGGCGGTATGAATGGGCGGAGAAGTTATTAAGTTGTTTGTTGTGGATCCGCGGCCGTTGACTTTCATTTCATTCACGCAACTTTGCTCCCGCTTATGTAACGCCGACGTTTGTCGGCTTAATTGTGTAATAACTTTCATTTGATACGAGACATCAATATAGTTATTTTAACCATACTCGACTTTTGAAATTATAATTATGTTTTCTATATATTATTAATATTCTAAGTCACATAACTTAAAAGTATTTTCATGTAAATCTACTTGCAAAATAAATGATTTTATTTTATTTTGAAGCGAAATGTAAAATAAAATTTTTCAAGTAAACATAAAAAAAATGTCAGTAAGAATCTCATAAAAAAATCGAGAGAAAATATGGATTAGATATTGCGAGGAAAATGGTATGAAAGTAAAATTGCTTAAAGCATGTATGAAATTTCAAAGTAAGACTCAAGTAATCCTGCCATAATACTTGGTTATAGGTACCCTAATTTTAGCTGGGTAGTCTACATTTATGAAAATAACCAGTATTTGTTCCTGTGACTTTGCTCGCGGTAAATTTTGAGATGGATAGATCTCGTTTGAACCAGTTCATTTGAGAAAGTCAATATTACGATTTGTGACGCCATCTGTTGGCTGACGTATGAATCGTGTAATTTGGCGAATGCAGCGCTACACAGCGTCATCTGCTGTAGAAAAATATACTAACTAATTTAATAAAGGTAATGTAGGTACTGAATAAGGTAACTAATTTCACTGGATAAAAAGTGGCCCTTGAAAAAATGTATGCAAATTTTCATACTGATCGACAGCATAGTAAAAGTTTGAAACATAACAAACAAATAATAAATAATCTTAATATCACATTTAAAATATGCGTTAGGCACACATAAACACGATACGACGTCGCATCATGTCGGCTAAAGATACCGCCTTTATGGCTCATACACATAAAGTCGATATCTTTAGCCGATGCCGCGTCGTAGCATGATGCGACGTCGTATCGTGTTTATAAGTATAAACTCTTAGGATTTTGTTTTAAACTTTCTATTGATAAAAATCGTCTATCGTAAAATCGAGAAATTGGCTAGCGAGAGGTCACCCGACAATCCTGTCTGTAATCTTCTTAATTCGTACAAGTAGTCATGTGAAATTTAGAAACGTTGTGTTACTCGTGTAAATCAATCGATTTAATATACTTTTGTATTTATTAACAAATTATTTATTTTAAAAAAAACTATCAATTTATTGACAGGTTCGCTAACTTATCTGTGATTAAAGTGATGAAATTGAAAAAAACAAAATCTGTTACATAAAGCCGCATCCAGACACGGGTCCGGTATGTATTTTATACCTATATTTTATACCACATAATATAACAAATTAGCATCTAATCTACGATCGAATACACTTGCTACGATTCCCGTAGCAGCGAGCGTAGCATTCATATTTAGTCGTAGCACGTAACCTCTAACCTTTGCGTAGCATTTTGGTATAGCAAAGATTGTTATACCTTTATTAAAGTTACTATAAGACAAGTATGGAGCAAGCAATTTTATTTTATTTTTAACTAGGAGTGCCCGCGACTTCGTTCGCGTGTTTGTCGAAAACACTATAGCGATATGAATAATTTTCCTTCACTCCTATTGGTCGCGTAAATTATTACAGCCTTCCTCGACAAATGGACTATCCAACACAAAAATATTTTTTCAATTCGAAACAGTAGTTCCTGAGATCAGCGCGTTCAAATAAACAAACTGTTCAGTTTTATAATATTAGTAAAAGTACTAAGATTTAAAAAAATCATAGTCATTTTTATAGGACGGTTATTTAGAACAATTTAAAAATAAATTATTATTAATTAACAAATGAATAGCGTTATTTTTATCATCAAGGGGGTAAAGTCTAAAAAGACCAATGCTTGTAAAGTCCAGTAAAGGGTCATCATTTTAAGATCTTACATCACAACCACTCAACATTCCCGGAGAACGATCTTTAGGAAGGGCACACTACAAAGTTGAGTTTATAGCAGTTTTCACGACGGTCATCTCAATTTATGTATGTCCAAAAGACTGCCTCTGAATATTTGAATATATGTAGATAAAACATGTTTTTTATTATGTACATTTTAGTACTTCCATAAGCCCTACATGCACGGCAGTGAAACGCCAAGTCGAATAAAACCAATCGAACATCGAACTCTTCTTCTTCTTAATCTTTTGAACCTGCCTAAAGAACCTCTAACAGATTTATTGTAAAAAGTATATTTTTATGACAATCATTTATTTATACGATTTTAACTAATGCGTTGAACATAAAATGACAATATATAGGCTTGAGGCAAGCCATATGTGATTTTACTAAAACACTATATTTTAACAGTATCAATAAGAAGTTTCCGAAACGCATTTTTTATTTAATTATAGATTAAACTATAACTGTTCCTGTCAAAAAAAAGAAAGAAAATATGAAGCTTGGGACTTATTCTCGTAAATTAAAATGTGTTTCAGAAACTGTCTGTATATCCCGTAAGTATCTCAATTTGTTTCAAAAACGCCACTTGTTTCCCGTCGATCAACTGGCATGGAATTCAACTGAATTAGTCGGTGGGGAAAGATTTTGTAAAATGATTCCCTACCGACCAATAAATTGTGCAGATTCAAATTTTAATAGAAATCATGATATGATTACTCCCTGTCGACCAACTAAGTGGTTTTGGAATCTCCGAATAATTAAATGTATGATTTATAAATCATTCATTCATCTCAGCCACGAGAAGTCCATTGCTGGACATACGCTTCCCCCAAACGTTCCCGTCAATAAGCTTCATTGCTTATTGTCAATCCAAGGTCGCCGTTGTTGATATACCTGGCTATACAGGGGACACAGTAGTGGTGGGTTTGTTCCGAAACGTTCCAGTCACCATTTTTGAGGGGGGTTTTGCCGAGCCTTGGCAGGCGGGTTGGTGAGCGCAGTTAGGTTGGTTGGAGATATCAAGTATGAACGCTGCTGCCCATTCTTTACTACCATATTCTTAGTCGCCTTCTACCACATCCATGGCAAGAAAAATGGTGGTGATATTCTAACCTGCCGTCACCAAACAGCATAATTTATAAAAAAAACAATGTAAATAAATATCTAAAGGTTGTCATACATAAAAAGCACTCATTTAAAAAGGTAAAGAATGAACTGTCGAGAAAATTGGTCAGTAGGGCAAAGCACAACGCGCGTCAGAATACCCGTGCACATGACAGCCCTGTTATAATATTTTATAGGTGAGTACATACAACATAGTGCTTGGTATATTTACTATGAAAATGGAAGCAGTAATCGGTATAATTCTGAATAAGTTGAATCTAAAATATGCAAATGGATTTATATAATTTACGATTAATAGGTCACAAAGCCGGTTTAAAAGTCATTTTTAAAACCGGGTTTAAAATTAAGTGAAACCGGGGTTTTCGGTTTTATATCATAATACCATTTGACTAAAATCATGGTTTTCTTAACTTACTTAACACTTTTTTACGATCGCATTACCAATGTATCAAAAATAAAAGAGAAGGATAATAATAGTTTAAGAGAATTTTACATTGCTTTTAGGTAGGACATAAGTTGTGATTTTCAAATATTAACATTGTTATTTAATAATTACAATGTTAAAACTAATAAATAATAATTTATTAGTTTATCTCCAGAAGGGAAAGTGTTTTGTTTCATATTATTTTATTAATTATTTCTCCTAAGTAAGCATTGTTGTGATTGTAATGTACAGGCCTTATTGCTAATATTAATTATACCTTAGATCTATATTTATGTTACTAACCATAGAAGATAAAAAGATAAACACTCATTTTTATACATAACTAGCACAGCCCCGCCACGCCGTCCGCTTCGCACGAGTTTTACAAAGGATCCATTAAAAAAAAAAAAAAAACCCATAGCCTATGTTAGCCTATGTTATGGGGTAATGTACCTATCCAACGGTAAAAAAATTTTTGAAATGGATTTAGTAGTTTTTGAGTTTTTTCAACAATGTGAAGACCACAAATCTTTCCTATTTATAATATTAATAAAGATACATATAAATTTAATTATAGGAACCACATCCCATAAAACACTACGGATATTCTATTAGTACAACAGAGGTCACGGGAGCCGTAGTTGGAATACTTGTCATGTACAGAATAGCAGGGCTTTTAATTAAGGCACAAGTAATTTAACCGGTAGGGTACTACCGCGCATGACCATGTATTAGGCACAGTATTCTGCATACTCATTTGGAAATGTTTAAACAGTAGGGGGAGGGAGGGGGCCGGGCGATGGTTAGTTCCTCGCTACAGATAAATTAATAACGTACTGTGTTTATATAGATAGGTATATCACGCATGTCCGTAAGGAAAAACAGGATGTTCAAATTATCAGTGTTACTACACTAGGTACAGGGTAGTACCAAGAGGGTTGTAATTCTGCTATTCCTACGGTGAGTAAGGTCTCCAGAGCTCTTTACAGGGTCGACAACGCGCGAGTGATATCCCCGGTGTTGCAAGCGTCCATAGGCTTCGATGACTGCTTACCATCAGGCGGGCCGTATACTTGTTGGCCACCTTAATAGTATAAAAAAAATTGGGGGATGCCTATATCCAGCAGCGGACTTCTTTATATCGATCTTTGGGATCAAGTAGCCATATCTGGCGACCCGACCACCGGGCCTATCGAAGACGTATCTATATATAGTTTGTCAATTAAAGTTAGTTACAAAAGTAATGCTGTATAAAAACAACATAGCATCAGCCTGTACGCTTGAGATGTGAGATGTAAAATTTGAGTGGAGTACAACGCACACCTATTATGAAATGTGTACACATACGAAACGTACGCACACATGCATAGCCAAGGTACTCTTACTCGGGGTTCGGACGCAGCGGCGATCGGGGGCGGCTGGCATCCTTGCGAGTTACCCCGGTACTCGCCTAATAATATGTATCTTCTCCACGTTCGTCCGATGGATCCAAAATCCAACGGTGGTTATGTGACCGTCGTTATCTTTAAAATTTAGAACATAATGAGGTGGCTTACACCGTGCCAACCTATTTTAACGTAATTTATGTTTTGAGACATTATCATTTATTTTTGGTATTTACAAACAATTTTGTTTTTTTGTAATAATTGACCGAGAAATACACTGACTTCGTAACTTTATAATTCGAAAAGACACAGAAATCAATATCACAACACAGATTTTGTTTATTTAAATTTGTATCATACATACGCTTTAGTGTCATCTTTCCCCACTTATTGTTCGAGATATATACTCTATATTTCGAGTTGATTAGTATCCGTATGACAGTTTTTATTTTCAAATAGTTTGAACACTTTTATACATTTTGCTACGCTTAACTACTGGTCAAAACATATTGATCCACATGTAAATTTATTTTAATTACAATAAACAATACGATTTTTCTCGCGTCTAAATTAAGAAATTTCAATTAATAATTAAGTAACGCAAAAAGGACTGTCAGTCGAGGTTGGACAGTGAAGCAACCCCATTTTCAATGCGTAATTGAAAAGGGTAGCGTGATCGTTAAAAATTCAATAGTCTCGACGTCACGTATTGTGCTTCTTGCGGTGACAATGTTGTATTGGGCATTGACGTGGTATGTAGATAAGTTGTAATTTCAGCCGGCGTATAGATTTTGTACAGTGACTTATTACTAGCTACATTTAGTAGCAGCAATCGGCATTTTTTTTGCGATTTCATCTTGTTTTGTTAAACGTGCCAAAATTGCACAAAGTGTATCCTACAAGTCAATTCATGTATACCAATCGATAGCCACGTTATCTTAGACATATCTGACTATTAATGACCTACTTACAGATGCTGCGCTTGTCTAATTATTACCCACAACCCCTATCCACACCACATATATTCGATTTTAATATTTCCGTAATATTTCTACCATCATAAGTGCAGTTGGGGAGGCCTATGTCCAGCAGTGGACAAATGTAGGCTGATGATGATGATGATGATGAAGTGGTAAAGGAATCGTTTTACATTAAGAACTTTCATAATAATATAAATTACTGATACAATTAAATTCACTGCTACGTGACTCTGTCCAAAAATTTTTTCTACTGCGAAATGCTACTTATTGACATAAATTAAAAATATGAAAAAAATCTTGTTATAAATTAGTTATCTGGATTTTTTCAGGAAAGAAGAATTTTATATATTTTTTATTTTTATACAACACAGGTGGCAAACAAGCATACGGTCGACCTGATGGTAAGCCGTCACCGTAGCCTATAGAAAAAATTAGAAGGTAACCTGTTTTATTTAAAGACAACTACACTTTGGTGAGAGCTGCCCTTAGAAGGCATTTACCCATCGCCCTGTCAGCTATTTATTGCTTACGTGCTTGATGTACTTTTACTTAAAACCTTAAGTTAGTCAAGGTAATAATTTAAGGTTCACTTTTATTTTAAGAGCCAGCTTTGTAATGTCTGCGTGCCTTCTAGATCTGTCTAAAATAAACACGACGGCTTACAGTAAAAAAATGTGTGTGTAAAATGCTGTTGTTGTCTTGTGTCTCATGTGCTGTACAGAATAAATGTATTTTCTTTCTTTCTTCTTTCTTTCTTTCTTTACAGCGTCATTGTCACGCTGAGCGTTACGTCGCTATACTAGGCCTGGTTTCCACCAAAGAGGAGAAGAGATGTCTATTTTTTCTATAGAATCTTGTGCCATGTGTATAGCGACACACATCTCCTGTCTTCTCCGCTTTAGTGGAAACCCAACCTTAAGTTCTATTTTCCTAGGACACGATGAAATCATAATGGCGGGCGTAATACAACGGTGATTGACTTCACTAAAATAATAATATTGTCTATTTAAACGAAATGGCGCGATTCGTAGGTTAAGATTAAGTAATTAAGATCGTTTTTTTTTTTTTTTAATATTTAAGTATGAATATATAATTCCTACTTAAGAATAGGTATTACAATCTAGCGATTGGCTAATTAGTAATTTAATTTTGACCTAAACTTATAAAACGTATTGTCTAAGAATATTGTCCATCGACTTATCTTAGTGTCTATTAATTGAAACACTTTGTTCATGTGTTAAATGTTAACTACTTATCACTAGTATGGTTTTCACTACACTACACTAACTCAAAGGGTTTAGTTCTTTTGAGCCTTCTCACTAGGTCTGTGTTATCGAGAAGCTGGGTTGCCTCAGGATTCACATGATGTCGAAGTCTTTGTTCATGAGCTTCTGCACACTTTTGAACCACTTTATCTATGAACTCCATTTTAAGATCCCGATGCAGATTGTCATTTGTGAAGTACCAAGGTGCGCTTACAATGCCCCTAAGTACTTTATTTTGGAACCGTTGAATAATTTGTCTATTACTATGTTTGGTACAGCCCCAAAGCTGTGCGCCATACATCCACACTGGCATGAGGACTTGTTTGTATAATAATAGTTTATTGTGTGTTGACAGGCTGGATTTTCTGCCGAGCAGCCAATACATGTCTCTATAGCGTATTTCTAGCTCTTGTCTTTTCTTCTTGACGTGAGCTTTCCAGCGTAGTTTCGCATCTAGGGTCATACCGAGATATTTGGCCGTATTAGAATACGATATTGGTTGGCTATCTAAATACACTGGATGATAGTGCAGGTTTTTGTTTGTAAAGTCAATGTGTACAGATTTTGATTCATTTAGTTTGATTCGCCATTTTTGAGCCCACTTATGAACTTTTGTTACAGCAACTTGGATTTTACTAACTGCCTCTTCATGTGAATTTCCGACAGACATTATAGCAGTGTCATCCGCAAAAGTGGCAATTGTATTATTTTCTAATTCTGGAAAATCACAGGTGTATAGTAAGTACAGAACCGGACCCAAAACCCTACCTTGCGGTACTCCAGCTTTTATTTCCTTTAGATCAGAGAAAACATCTTCTTGCCTGATTCTAAACATTCTATTTGAGAGATATGACTCTAGTATAGTCGTAAACTGTTTTGGCAACATTGAATTGAGTTTGTATAATAAACCTTTATGCCAAACTTTATCGAAAGCCTGCGCAACGTGTAAAAATATAGTCGAGCACACTTTCTTTTCTTCCAAAGATTTTTCTATAACGCTCGTTATCCTGTGGATTTGATCTATAGTAGAATGTTTTTCTCTAAAACCAAACTGATGATATGGTATCAGACTTTTTTCTTCTAGTATAGGCTTCAATCTTTTGAGAAGTAGTTTTTTAAATAATTTTGATATAATTGGTAACAGGGAGATTGGCCTGTATGATGTCGCATCATGAGGTGGTTTTCCCGGTTTTGCTATCATGATCACTTCAGCTACTTTCCAGACATCAGGAACTGTCTTTAATCGGAAAGCAGCATTTATGATGTTTGTTAGTTTGACCAGGGCTTTGCGTGGGAGATGTAGCAAAATTTCTCCCGTTATAAGGTCGTATCCTGGAGCTTTTCTTGGATTAATGTTACTTTTAATTTCATTTGCTATTTCTTTTGGCGTGGCGAGTTTTATCATATCTAATTCTTCTCGGAGAGTTTCATTAGACGTTAAGACATCATTTCCTTCATTTGGCTGAAATATTTTTTCCAAGTGCTGTGCAAATCTCTTAGCTTTTTGCTCGTTGCTTATTGCCCAGTTTCCATTTTCCTCCCTTATTGGAGGGATTTGCAAAATAGGTCTTTTCATTTTTTTTGTGGCCTTCCAGAGAGAATAGTTCGTGCTACGGTCATTTGTCATATGCTCTAAATGCTCTGTGAGGGATTCATCTTTAAAATTCTGTATGGCTGTTCTAAGTACTTTAGTTAACTTGTTTAACTGTTGTTTGTCATATGGACACCTTGTTTGATGCCATTTCCTCCTTTGTCTTCTTTTTTGGGCTACTAGCTCCATTATTTCTCGCGGATATCTATTTCCTTTAGTTTTCCATTTAACGACAGGCGTGTTTTGCCATGCTGCTTGTTGGATGTCAGTTGTGAATTTTTCTACTTCTAAATTTAATTGATCTATGTTACGTAATGGTACATTAAGATTAATTCTATTTTCTAAATCAATTTGAAAACTTTCCCAGTCAGTTTTTCTATTTACTAATGTGGGGTTGTTTTCTTTATGTATAGGCTGTTCACTTAAAGTCAGTGTTATAGGTGAATGATCAGAGTTTAAATCAAATTCTTCCTTGATACTCATATGATAGTTCGAGATGTTTTTATATATGAAAAAGTCAATTAGATCTGGTATTTTTTGCGGATCAGTGGGCCAATATGTAGGTTTTCCAGTAGATATTGTATCACATTTGCTATCTTTTATGGCACTAAACAATTCTCGTCCCTTTGTGGTTGTTAATCGGGAACCCCAATGTAAATTTTTGGCATTTAGGTCACCCCCGAGAACAAATCTATTTCCAAGTCGTTGTAAGAAGCATTTGTATTGCTCTTGCTTTAGCGAGTACCTTGGAGGGCAGTATATTGCTGACACGGTAATTGGGTATTTTTTTGTTTTAATACATACCGCTACAGCTTGCATTTCATGTTCCTCGTGTTTAATACTTTCGTAGTGGCAAAGATTTTCTTTTATGATTATAGAGCTGCCTCCCCTAGCACAATTGTCAGGGTGTAATGCATGGTAGATTTTATAACCATCAAATTCTATGTAAGAATGTTTAGTAAAGTGAGACTCTGAAATTAAGCACACATCAATTCTTTCAGTATCTAGGACTATTTGCAACTCGTTTTTATGTTGCAAAAGTCCATTTGAGTTCCAAGCCATGATTTTCAGATTATTCATGATTGTTTTTTAGTTGAAGCTCCTTTAGTGCTACTTTCGATTTTTTTAAGACGCTCGTCAAATGATGACATTAATTTGAGCATCGTGTCCAATTTTTCTTCTATGCCAGCATTGTGCTTAACATCATTTTCATGTTTAGAGACATGTTTAGATGTTATTTGTGCGTAGCTTTGTTCGCCAGTATTACTTACGACTTTTCGGTGTGATTCCAATGTAGTGGTTTCAGGCATTTTAATATTCGTTGGTATGCGTGATTGCTGCGATAGTGACTGTTTGGGCTGTTCTTTTTTCTTTAAGGTTTTGTTTTTGTAGCTTTGTAGCTCTTTGGCTACTATGCACCCCCTGTAATTTGCAGGATGCTGTTCACCGCAGTGTACACATCTTGGTTTGTCTTGTGGTGACTTTGTGCAATCTTTAGTGTGATGTTTGCCAGTACATTTCACACAACGTGGGTCTTTGGAGCAGTACCTTTGTGTATGGCCATAGGCTTGGCATCTTTTGCATTGCGGAACTAATTTCGGGGTCTTAAGAGGGTGTATTTCTACTCTGCATCCCAGAATGTTTTTAATACCGAAGACTTTATTTATATCTTCATCGTTTGTAAAAGTGAGCATAAACATATTTAGAGGCTCTTTATCTTTCCATCTAAGCTTGTTTACGGCACTTTCTATCTTGTATCCTTTAAACAATAGTTCTTCAACTATTCTCTCTGGAATGCACGTGTGGTGTAGCTTTTTTGCAATCACTCTTATAGGGCGATCCCGCTTGTTTTCATAAGAGTGCCACGTACAATTATTGGAAGTAAGCCGTTTCGTGATCAGCCTAAATGCTTCCTCGTTGTCAGTATTGATTTTTACACTGTCTCCAATCAGTGTTTTTATTGTGAATGGGTCACCTAGAAGACCTTCTACCAAGAAGTCGTAGAATTTTTGGTAGTTTTGTATTCCGTCAACAATTATCGGTGGCGGTGATGGTATCTTTTTGATTTTTGACGGTTCTGGTTCCTTCCTAACATCTGGAGTAGCTGTGGGTGATGGTGAGTTTATGAGTTTCCTCTTTTTTCTGTTCTTTGCGCGCACCCATCCAGTTTCTTTGGCCAGTTCTTCTTCATCCGTGCAATATTCATCACGTTCGGAAGAATCCTTTTTTTTATTAATGCCTTCATCAGAAGCATGTGGTTCCTTCGGCTCTTTGCTAATCTGCAGCTTTTCTAGATCTTGCTGCAGATTTTTCAATTGGTCCTGCAGCATTTGCACCTGACATTCTAACTTTGCTCTGGCTTCCTTCTCGCTCTTATAATAATTATAGAGAATAATCTCATTCTCAGCTTTAATTTTTATTGTAGATGGAGAATTGCCAGCCATTTTTTTTTTAAAACGGTTTCATTTAGGTTTAATACGAACATTTATTATTTTATAAACAATAATATGTTACGCTTAGACTATATTACTAAGGTCAACGGCCTAAGTAGGTCATCGTGACGCACACACACTGCACGCGCTAGCTGCGCGACGGCGACGGACCGTGCTGCGCTTGCACTATAACACGGGCACAAAAGCGATCGTTCGGCACGTCTGATCTATGCAAAATCCGATTACTCACACAATTAAGATCGTGACGCCAAAAATTGGTGTCGCCCTTTTGCATGACAGTCGTCTTGTTGGCGATGACGTACTTATGTGCACCTTTTGAATAAAACGTCTTTTGAAAAACTACTGTTTTCTTTTTCGGATAATAAACCACCACGTCCAAGTAAAGAGTGATTCACCCTCCAATTAAATTATTAAAGCTAAGTCAATTATTATTAACTAGGTGACCCGTGCCCACTTCGTTGGGCATAATGTTAATAATCCTTTTTTAGTACAGGCGTTTGTAAGAAACGCTTTCATTCGACCGTTTTTTCTCCGATTCACTTTGCAAAACCGACTACCACATAAAAGCCTTTTTATTTTTCGGTTTTTTATATAACCTATGACACTCAGCAATAATGTGGCTTTCTATTGGTAAAAGAATTTTTAAAATCGGTTCAGTAGATCCCGAGATTACCCCTTACAATTTAACAAATATACAAACACACAAACTTTACTTCTTTATAATATTAGTATAGATAATCGCCTTATATGATGGTACTGCCATCCTAGGAAACCAGAGCTACCGTAAAGGCGGTCGTCTTTTTGAGTCTGTAATATTACTAATCATCATCATCATCATATCAACCCATAATCATTCCACTGCTGGTCTCAGGTCACCCTTCAATCGAAGGTGATTAGAGCGTACTCTGCCACGCTGCTCCAATGCGGATTGGCAGAGGTCGGTGTTTTCAAACCGCCCTAAGGCCACAGACTTGGCTACAACTGTCATCTATCGACAACAGCCGGGACCGACGGCTTAACTTGCCCTCCGAAGCACGAAGAAGCTCGAGATAACGAAACCCATCCAAACGCTGGCTAGGGTCGCCGTCGCTTAACTTGCATGTTCATATTAGAGTGTGACACACAGCGACGCCATCGAGCTCCTCTATTAATATTACTAATACTAATTAATAATTCTAGGAAACCAAAGCTTTAAAGTCCCTCAGTAGCATTTGTTCGGCGACGGTGTAGTATTGGTTACTTGCTCGAACTTTTGTAACACTTGAGGGTAAAGGCACCAAACATTGAGTATGCACGTACATTTAACGCGTCAACATGACACGAATCCGCTTCGACTTCGCCCGCTAATGTAGCCAGACCATTACAAAGTAGATTTAAAAGTTTTTTATAACTTTCGGCAAACAAACAAGCAAGCGAAACTTGATGGAAAGTGGTATCTATGAACATCAGCTGCAACACAAGGCGCACTTACCATTGCATTGCCCGCTACAAGGAGAATAGGGAAAGGAATAAGCTTCCGAATCTCTTACACCGAGAACTAATTGCTGTTCTGTGCCGATGATGTGAGGGAACTTTTCCGGTCGAGTTAGACCATTTCATATATGCCTTACCACTCCTGAAAAGGTCTCAGTATTGGGGAGCCAGAATCGTTGTGCCAATCAAAAATAAATAATCAGGTAAGTTAAGCAACTAGCCCTTCTCTATTATTTTGGGTTTAAAGGAAAATATCGGCTAATCATCATCATAATTTGAACCCAAAATCATCCTTCTGCAGGGATACGGGTCTCCCATCCAAACACTGGCTAGAGTCGACGTTGTTTAACTTGTGTGTTTTCTTTTTAGAGTGCGACACAGCGACGCCATCGAACTTCTCACATAAAAATATATATATATTAATCCCTAAATAATAATAATACGAATACTAGGCTAATTTATCAATTGCACGATATTAATACTGAGATCTTATTTAATAATAATAATAATATATAGGGACAATTCATACAGATTGAGCTAACCCCAGAGTAAGTTCGAAACTTGTGTTATGGGATACTAACTCAACGATATTATAATTTATAACAAATACATATATAGATAAACATCCAAGACCCGAGGCCAATCAGAAAAAGTTCGTTTTTCATCACGACCCGACCGGGGATCGAACCCGGGACCTCTTGGGTGGCGGTCTGGTGGTGGTGGTGGTGGTATTTCTTGTGAAGGTTTTCTAACAAGTACCGGTTAGCTACTTTATCAGACAAAATCTATCAAGACTATACAAGAACTGTCCAATCTAACAGTTTATCTGACGGATAGGCTATCTGTAAGTTTTGAAATCTACATTATAATTAGCATAGATAACATTTATAAGAGTAACGAGAATATAGAACCCCATCTATTTCCACATCACCATCGCCACGTGTCTGTAAGTAAAATTTCTGATAGCGGCCTAAGTAAAAAAGGGGTAATATGACCGAAAGTCAAATCTAGTAAAAGTGCGAATATAATCCCTAAGTCGTATGCAATTAGGTCCAAAATAAAAGGGATTCTAAGATATTTTAATAGCTTGTTTTCAAAGATACAGTTTACTACGCTGACCATACCTGTCAAATAAAATATTATTTTGCAATGTCCGTATATCTATACGAGTTTACATTTATTTGTAGAACACTTTCGTTTTTAACCGATAATAGATTTCATACAAATGTAGACTCTCGTGCTCAGATAACAGGTTTGAATATCGCTAGTTCTTGTTAAAAATAATACGTACAGTAAAGTTTATTATTTTTTAATAGGTACGTTTTATTTTACTTTACAGGTTATAAGAAAAATGTAAGTACTTTTATGCGTTTAGATTTTCTTGTGTTCAATTTTTATTAACAACATTTATGAATTATGATTTAAGGAATATCTCGTGCTCTGTCAAACAGTATTGTTTACAAACATTTTGAATAAGTATTATAACGTTTTAGTATAAAACTATTGGTTTTTACATTCGCCGATTATTTTCTGTCGACATGTGTTACAATCAATAAGCATGAATGTATAATTGGGTAGGGAACCAAAAAATAGGTGTATTGTTTTGGGAAAGTAGCACATTAATGCCTATAAGGTAGGTATGCTGTGTGGAGACTGTTCGAATCCATTTACGGCTCTAAATTATGCGTAAAACGTCCATTTGACGCTCACCCCTCTTCCCTCTTATCGTTTGGACAGGAACGGGGAGCCTCAGGCGGGGGTGCCGGACTAGGGCAAATTGGGGGGTTGTAAACCCCCCAAGTGAGGGGTCCGAAGTCCACCTCACCCTTTAGCTACCCTCAAGTTCCATCTCTCACACCTATAAATTCGGCACACACATTTCACCCCATCGGGAGGGGTAGGCATGGCGTAGCAATCCTTTCGCCTCGGCCGTGTCACACTTGCCCACCGCCGGTGACCTCCGCTACAAATTAATATTCAGAAACGTTTCCGTTCGGATCGTTAATCATTGCCGTTCCTGGCTGTGATCTTGCTCAGCTATGTACTATGAGCTAATCCCGACACCTCTGTATGCCTCTGTATCATTCATTCCCTTGTACAATGTCGATAATCACGGGTCTTATTTAATTAACTACCATTTCGAATATATTGATTCAAGTTTTCTCATAATAATATGTTGTGATGTTTTTGTACATATTTAAAACTAGTAGGTATATAAAATAGGTATTTTAATCAAGTCATGTTACTTAAATGTTTAATTCAATAAACACAATTATGACCAAAAAATACTTTATACTTTATTCTACAATATAAATAGTTTTTTTAAGTTTGCAGTATCATAATGTTTCAGGAATGTGGAAAGAAAAGTTGTCAAATTAATGATACCCTACTTTCTTGAAAAGATTTCTTTGAGCAATAAGGCCGCCTGGTTACTAATACACTAATGTATAAGCTATTTTGTGTTCACCGTATTCTGTTTTTTTGTATTCTAATATTTATACTTAGTTTGTGTGTTGCAAATATCTTTTTATAGCCAAAAAATTAAATGAATAATTAAAATTGCTATTGTTTTGGACTCACACATTTGTTTGAAAGTATTACAAATTATTATTACTTAATAAAAAATATAACTTATAAATCAAAAATCATGCATACAACTGTAAGTCTTATGAGTAGAGAATAAAGTGCTTTTTACTTTGAACACGCCTTTGTCGTATTTACACACACAGACGGCAAAACAATCCCTAGAGTCTGTGGTTTTTTAAATACTTTAACTATGACAAAATTATTTAATGAAGAGAAGATTCAGAGATCTAATAGGTACACCTATATATCGCACCACCAGTGCGATACTGTCACTTATGAAAAAATTGCGAATTGATTTGCTTTTCAGGAGAAGCATTCAAAACATCGATATCATATAAATGTATAGTATTTCAAGATAAAGACAAGATGAGCAGCTTATACTAAAACATCAACTTTAAA
Organism: Endotricha flammealis; assembly: GCA_905163395.2. Taxonomy (NCBI): domain Eukaryota; kingdom Metazoa; phylum Arthropoda; class Insecta; order Lepidoptera; family Pyralidae; genus Endotricha; species Endotricha flammealis. Next base: position 18,289,459 of record LR990852.1, on the reverse strand, counting down.
CTTACTTTTGAATTAATAAAGACCGCTTTATATTGTAAAAGAGATACTATAAGGTTGTTTTAAAACTTCCAACACCAGAAGTGACATTGTGGCACTAACGCAAAATAATAAATGTAATTATGTCACAATGTGTGATAACAGCAACAAAATTGTTTACTTTTTTTATTTTGATTCACAAATTGTGACATTTGAGATACTTACGTACAAATATTTCGACAATAGTGTAGTACATACAGCATAAAAATAATAGCAAAGAGAATAGTTATCAATTGCATCTATAACAAATGAGAATTTTACGTATGATATTTATGTATGTATTGTGTTTAGTTTATGTAATTATTAGTATGGAAAAACTTTTTTTACATTTATTGTATGTCATATAATTTAAAACCGCATTCGTGAGTATCTGCACTTCCCAAAGGTTGACTGGTAGATAATGCATTTAGCGTTAAGTCCGCCTTTTGCACCCATATATTGTGGTCAATAAAGTTTAAATAAATAAATAAATAAGTAAATTAATATTTACTGAAGTTTGAAACTAGTATACTATCAAACTTCAGTAGAGTCTTGTAGGTTTCATCTCCTTTACTGGGTTTTGTTAAAACAGAGTTACTGGCATCTGATTCTGAAGTCTTGTGGGATTCATCTGCTTTACTGGGTGTTGTTAAAACAGTTACTGGCTTCTGACTCTGAAGTCTTGTGGGGTTCATCTGCTTTACTGGGTGTTGTTAAAACAGTTACTGGCTTCTGACTCTGAAGTCTTGTGGGGTTCATCGTCTTTACTGGGTGTTGTTAAAACAGTTACTGGCTTCTGACTCTGAAGTCTTGTGGGGTTCATTACCTTTACTAGGTGTTGTTAAAACAGAGTTACTGGAATCTGACTCTGAAGTCTTGTGGAGTTCATCGTCTTTACTGGGTGTTGTTAAAACAGAGTTACTGGCATCTGACTCTGAAGTCTTGTGGGGTTCATCGTCTTTACTGGGTGTTGTTAAAACAAAGTACTGGCATCTGACTCTGAAGTCTTGTGGGGTTCATCGTCTTTACTGGGTGTTGTTAAAACAGAGTTACTGGCATCTGACTCTGAAGTCTTGTGGGGTTCATCATCTTTACTGGGTGTTGTTAAAACAGTTACTGGCTTCTGACTCTGAAGTCTTGTGGGGTTCATTACCTTTACTAGGTGTTGTTAAAACAGAGTTACTGGAATCTGACTCTGAAGTCTCGTAGAGTTCATCTCCTTTACTGGGTGTTGTTAAAACAGAGTTACTGGCATCTGACTCTAAAGTCTTGTGGGGTTCGTCACCTTTACTGGGTGTTGTTAAAACAGAGTTACTGGAATCTGACTCTGATGTCTCGTAGAGTTCATCTCCTTTACTAGGTGTTGTTAAAACAAAGTTACTGGTATCTGGCTCGATATTTAAAAGTAATACAGAATATACGTCGGATATTTTTTTTTACAGAGGGTGTTGTGTAACGTGTCACATTTTATTTGATCCAAGAAAGATCTAAAACAAAGTAATAATAAGGTATTTTACTGTTGTTCTTCTAAATTGTTTCAACAATCACATAATTATTTGTTAAATGCTTTGTGCTCAATGACTGACTGAAGGACAGCCTAAACCGCTGATCGTACAGACCTGTAACTTGGAGGGTGTATTCTCTGTATGACGTAGGCATTCGATAAGAAATATTTTTCGAATATCCCACTAGAAAGTTTTCCACTTCTGATATGTTGTCTGGAAAAGATTGCTTTGGCGATAAGACCGCCTTTTGTACTTTATTATATTGTTAATTCTCATTGTATGTTTGTATTTTTAATGGTGCAATAAAGAGTATTGTATTGTTATTAGGAACTATTTATTAGGACTTGATTACACTGAGACAGATTTAATTATAAGATGATCAACATAAAAATAAATACACACAACACAACACATATATATATATATAATCATAATCATCTTTATTTCAATATTCCATAGTTTGTAAAATTCCGGACGGGGGCACTTGAGTCCTGTAATACAGGTTGTCCTAGTTTGGGCTCCAGTCCTCCCAAATGTTGTTTGTTCTATGTGTTTTAGGTATTATCCTAGTATAATTTTATATGTTTAGAATAGATATTGAGAACATTCTCGTAGAAAAAAAAAATAAAAAAAAAAAATAATTGTATTGTAAAGTGATACTGATACACGCAAATAAACTTGAGGGTTATTCTACTTTTAGTACAGTCAAGAGCAGGTCGACCTTTACATATTGGACTTTGTACCATTCTTTAGTTCTATATCATAAGAGCCAAAGTTGTACAGCAAGTGTAAAGGTCAACGTGCACCTGACTGTACAAACGCGGAATGTTCTATGTATGGTATAGATGTGTAGATGATATGGATGAGTAACTCTTTACTCTTTACTCGCAAAAACGACTTGCTTGCTTGATACACAGATAACATGAATTAACGTATAGTTATAGATTTTGAATTGAATCTCGAATATCAAAGGGCCCGGACGTCACGAAAACAGTTAAAATCTTGTCTCAATTACAAGCGTCATCTCGCTCATACAACGTATGAAATGAGCGGGAGAGGGCGTGAGTTAGAAACTATATTTAAACTGTTTTTGTTACGAGAATAGACGTATAAGGTACATTAATTTACTTGATTACATTAAGTGCAATGACAATATAGTTGCAGACTAACTTCAAGTAATAAGTTCGTCCTCATAGAAAATGTTCGCAGCCGGTATTTTCCACCAAATATGAAAGCAACACGCTAACTTAGACTTCTAATTAAGTTACTGTTTTGTACAAACTTTCTCATACTATAAATAGGTATACAACGTAGTGTTGCTATTGTTACTAAAATATTAAAAGAATTAAAAAAAAAACGATTCATACATTATTCGTAATGCGGATTGGACGGTGTTTTCAAGCCTCCTGAAGTCTACCGACATGGCTTATCAATTGTCATCCATCGACTTCACTTAACATGCCATCGGAAGCAAGGTAGCATCCAAGCGCGAGGTAACTAAACCCATCCAAACGCTAGCTAGGGTCTTGGGTAACTCGCGTGTTTATTTAGATTGAAGAGCAACGCCATCGAGCATCTTTTGGTCGTGAACACTACCGGTTAATAGGTTATGAACTAGGGACCAGTCGGTAAATAAGCTAAGTAGTTTCTTAATAGATAAGGAGCATAGTGGGTGAGCTATCAACGTTTTTACCACTCTCCGTTCCTGATAGTAGTATTAAAAAACAACATAATAATGTATGCATATTCAATTAAAGCTTCTATTGAAAATCTCATTGATGTTATAACCATACATAATGAAAATTTTGCATTTTTAATAACAACTGAACATAAATTGGGGTACTGAGGAAGGCAAGGGGATCACAGGGTTCATTATACATCCATGAAGTACAATTTAGACTCATCAGCAAGTTATTACGTATTGCATATTATAAATAAACTAACACTTTCCAACAGTGCTCTATTGTTAAGGTTCCTTACTGTGTCTTTTCACATGTAATGTAATGTTAGCTCTGAAAGTTGAACGAAGTCAAGTGAAGTTAGGCACGAAGTTAGAAGACAAAGGAAATACTATGGCTCAACTTTGCAAGAGTGTAGAGTTAGCATAATTTAGATCCAAGCAGAATCCGACTTTTGACTTATCAGCATGCGGTGCGGCGGCAGCAAGCATTTGTTCCCTCTGGTGTGGTGGCCACGCGACGCGCGTTTATCGAAAAATGCTTGCGCTCTCCCGGGGTGCGACGACGTTGCGACGACGTTTTGTAAAGTCATTTAACATTTTACTACATATTTGTTCTTACCGCGCACCGCTCTGGTCTAAGCTGCTGCTCACAGCTTCGAGTTCGTGGCCTGTCGCACCAAGGTCCTCCACCTTCCCCAGGCGGGCTGCTCCGATTTGAGCGCCCTACCTCTCTTCTATTTCTCAATTTATCATAATAATAGTTTTTTAATGACTAGTTTCTGACTGGTTTTTCATGCAATTTTTTAAATTCGTAATTAAAAGAAAAAAATATATATATATGTATTATACATATTTCATATTTAATTACCCTTGTAAAATATAAACGGAAAGTTTGTGGTTAAAAAAGGAGATTGATTACAAATATTTTTTTCTTGTCTATCATAAAAGATTAAATAAATGCTTTTTTTGGTCAACAACAAAATTGGTCGTGCGCACCATCTCGTTCTAAATCACAGGGTGTGTGAATTTACGTTCAATAGTTTTTTCAACGGATTACAGTGGTGCTCAACATTTCAACTTTTTTTTAATCTTATAAATAATTTTACAATTTTTCAAATAGACTAATAGTAACCTGTGAAACTGCATCTAAGTGCCAGTTTCACCACCTGCTAATAAAATAGGTAACAGACTATCTGCATTGCAAATTAAGAAATGTAAACTCATAGACCTGCCAACATTCTGTCTGTTTAATTCCTATTAGGGAGTGATGAAACCGACCCTAATGATGAATCAAAAATTATTGATTTCCAATTCCATTTTATTTTTTCAACACATCTTTTTTTATGCATAACATAGTACATTTTTCTCAATTTTCATAATTTAAAGTAACATACGATCAGCAGTTATACATAAATAAAATTATACATCACAATTGAATAATAATTGCATCTTTATAAATCAGTGACGTTTACACATATTATTTTTAACCATCTGAAAACAGAACATTTTACAACATTTTTTTGTTTATCCTTTTAAATACAATTCAGGCCAGTTTGACAATAACTGATTTCGGTACAGGGGTGGCGCCAGAAAGACGGCAGATTTTGTTCGCAGGTATTTTTACGTCAATCTACCTTAATGTCGCCATACTGACATACAATTTTTTAAATATGTCATGATGCTAACTTGAGCAGTTAGAAATTGTTATAGATATTAGATAAGAAAAATTAAATTAACTCCCTAATCCTATTTACATAATATATGTAGCGGTTAATTTCTGCTTCATCCAGGTTCATATAAGTCTATGTGCAACTAGAATAATAATTATATATTAGTACAATCAGCTGCATAAATATGCGATTATATTTAGTACTAGCAAAGCCCGTGGTGTTACCCGCTTTTTATTATACCTATGCTATGCACTGTAGCGCCATCTACTATATAAACCGCCATTGACTATCAGACTTTTGACCAAATCCTATTGAAATTGCGTACTTTTCGGGATAAAAAACCCTACCTATGTGTTAACCAAGGTATCAGCTACCTACATACCAAATATCAAAAAATTGGCCCAGCCGTGAAAAAGTAACAACTCACGAACTTTCGCCTTTATAATATTAGTGGGATATAACATAATAGGTTGTTCGATCCCGTATATTGCAGTTCTTCGGGCATGTGACGCGAAGAGGAAGTGATGCCGTGGAGCGCTTGGTAGTGCAGGGCCGAGTCAATGGCTGCAGATCCAGAGGACGATCTCCTCTGCGCCGGACCGACCAGATCAAATCTCTGACCCAGGAGCCTCTCAATGAATGCGCAAGACAAGCTTCCACCAGAGACAGATGGAGAACGGTAGTAAGACGTTACCGGGAGACGCGCGTGGCCACGACTACTCTGTAAAGAGCATACGACTGAGAAGAATAACATAATAGATAGGTTATGGGTATATGTTATTTTAAACACTCACTTACGAATCGTCTTTGATACATCTTTTGTCAATTTAGTATTTTTCTTGTCTGTAGTGTGTTTCAACCTATCGGATAATTTGAAAGTTTTACAAAGTAAAGTTACTTTTGCGCCTCCAGACACTTTTGCGTCTAAGCTCTTCACTGTATTAGTCAGCAGGTATTTGTTGGCAAAATGTGAGTTCTTGAATTTCATGTTTTCTATTCTCTCGAGCTTGCTGTCGTCAATTTTGTTATTATTTTTGTTTTCATCGTAGTAATCTGATAAAATTGAGCTTGTGCTGTAGTTACATACGACATCGACTCTTATCACTTGGACAGTTTCCGGACTTGGAATCCTGGATATAGTTAGACTTTTCCTTTTTCCAGATTTGTGAAATGCAATTTTTGCATCTTCCATATCAATCATTTTAGTTTCTTCTTTCTCATCTACTTTTACAACTTTCGTTGTAGAGTTTTTATCCTTTGACGCTTTACGTGTTTTGTTTCTGTCCATTTTATAATCTACTTGGACAGATTTGTTCTCTTTGTTCTTTAAGTCCTGTACGAATATACTCGATTTACCCGAAGATGCTCTGGAACGTTCATTATTCAGTATATACTTCACGTAGTCGTCGAAATAGTATGAGGTCAACTGTGACGATACATCTTCATCTACATCAATATCATCGACATATTGTTTCACAAACATTCTGTGTTTCTTATTGTCTGTCAAGGATTTGTATTTAAAGCTGGTACGTGGTCTTTTTCTCTCCGTTGTTTCACCTTGGAATTTTAGATTCTGTACTGAGAGATATAAGTCTTCTGGAATATCAATCTGGAATGTCTCATGTGTTACTATTGTATCTTCGTATTCGAAACCATTTTTGCAATGGAATCTGCAATTAAAATAATAAATCACACAACATTATGAAAAGGAATGACATGAATGCTTACATAACTATTATTTTAAAATATACTTTGCAGTACTAACTTTTTACATCAGTCAAATACCATAATATTATCATTGGCTTGGTCAAATAAGAAATAGCATAAGACACACCTTTGAGAAGAAACTGACACTGATTGTTTCTTTTTGAACCAATTACACAACGCCATCGAGTCCCAATATATTTAAACGAAGCTGAAATCTTATTTATTATAATATTGTCAAATATGAAAATGCAATTATTTGTGACTGCTACCTTTCAACCACGTCAATCCATCTTGGATCTTCGTCATGGGCTGGATCAACCATCCTTTTCTGGCAGTACCTCCTCGGCTTATCATTGGTACACTTAGCCACCTGCACATCGTTTTTTATACGTGGTCTTTCCTGAAGACGCAATCTTGCACACTTCATTTTTTTCTGAAACATATATAGCATTTGTTTTGTTCAAAATATCTAATCAAAAGTATTTCCTGTTTTACTAGCAATATTTAAATCTCAAATAAACAATATTCAAATACCTAATACCTACGTAAATTCGATGCCTATTTGTTTGTACAATTTTTAAATATTTTCTAATAATAACCTTGCAGAGGCAATAGAATACAAAATTTATGCCTATGAATACAAATTCGTTAACAGGACAATTTCAAGGCTACCTTATCACTCGACATCTCGTGATTGGGGTCTATAAATACCAAAATTGACTATTTACATTTACGGCTCTACGAATAGGCGAAATTATAGCCTTTTACGAGGACCGAAGTTCAAGGATAACAACGATATCCTTTGAGGAACGCTGTTATTACTTATTTTTTGAGTAGTCGTAGTAGCATGTTATTAATTATTTACAAACAAGACAAAATATTCCACTAGTTTTCCTTTAATATTTATGATACGTTTTATTATCAACAAAAAATCATCTCGTTGTCGAAATAACGAGGTATCTTTTCGGTTTCCATTTAAGAAAAACAATAGGACGAATGCATTTCTAGCACTGTATAATAGATAAAAATATCGTCAATATAAAATAAAAGAGCGAGCTGTATATTTTATAATCTAAACTTAAATTAGCAATTAGTTTTGGAAAGACTTCAAGGAACGTTCGTCATTCTTTGCGAGCAGCTATTGTTTACACCTATTCATTTCGAAAGCAATTATGTTTAAAGATGCTTCACGTCTGTCTCTTTCACACTGCTGCATTTTGGGAATGCGTTAGACAGGGACAGCTGTTTTTTTTTAAAAGCATTGATAAAGGGACGACAATGCCAGTAGAATAGTGTATTTGATCTAGCAACGTAGCGGCCCATATGTTCTTGGGAATAGCTTTGCCAACGATGCAAAAAAATATTTCTAACAATGCCCATAGAAATAGTCTTGATCCACCATTAGTTATTATAGTTTGAGAGGTGCAGTGAGTTCGTTCACCCTTTCGTTAGTCGCGTGCATTTAACACTAGAATTTCAGTGCATGAAACTACTGATTATATTTAATTTATGGGACTTGTACATTTACAGAATGTTGGATATTAATTGCTAAAATTTGTAAAGTTAACTAAGTTGAGTAAGGCACACAGTTTGTAACAGAACAATAAAATTGTACCTAAGTGCATAGAAGTATTTAATTTCTGTAATCAGTAGCCGTATTCTCTAAGCATCATTTGTTAACTCGAAAACGGAATCCACGGTGAGATGCCAAAATTGCATGCAATTTTTGCATGGCTTTGCATGGCGAGTTAACAAATGATGCTTAGAGAATAGAGAATACGGCTGCTGATCTGCTTTGTATATTTTTTCAATTAAGTAGTTACTTTCATAACATAGCTTTATTTATTTATTATAGTTATTTTCTAACAGAGCATTATTAGATTGAGAATGTCGGGAAATATAGGAAATGCCTTTAACAAAATTAAAGTTTTAAAAATCTTTATTTACCACCATACATTGACAACAAATGAAGTAATCGTGACGTGACTCAAGAAATCGATATTTTCAATTTGCATAATTACTGGAGCTGAGTAAACACGTTTAACGCAGTGACTGAACGAAAACTACACTTTTTTCTTTATCCAAATGTCAACATGTCACGCAATTTTGTACAGCTTAATCAGTCCCCGTCAGAAATTTAACTTCGTTGTTACCTATACATTTTACTTATTTTTTGATTTCAGTGTTTAACGAAAATAAATATTTCGTTTTTATCAAGTCGGTTAAATCGTCGTATACTGACACACAAAGACAATTTATAATAGACACAGCTGCTAGACACTTACGCACACTAACACACAATTCTTGGTGCATCGCACACTGGCATCTTGGATAACAAAAAATGCATTATTATTATCCTCGAACAAGGACGCGGCTGCAAATCACCCTAAAATCGACCATATTGCATCCTAGTCAAGGACGAATATAGTATAGGGAGACCTTGGAAACGATTAACTTAGATTTCATCCTTGGTGCGTAATGACAAATGGAAAAACGTACTCTATACTCATGCTGTTGGGTTTAATGTGGCATGAAGGGTTGCATTAAGGAATTTAAGTTTAATAATTGTCGGAAAGAAAAAAACTATCTTGCTAGGCGCCAAATGCACGTTGCACTACGCCTACGAGTAGGATGGATTTTATGGAATTTTAAAGTTTGAACGTGATGTTAGTGGATGAGACTCCGTGTAATATTCAAAACATTTTTGTAAAGAACATTTCAAATCAAATAGCACAATATTGGCAAAGGCACGTACATACAAAGTAATGGAAAATTTTAAGATAGGTTTTGTTATTGAAAGTCTAGGATAAAGATCTTTATGTTATATAAAGGTATTTTTAAATCACCTATTTTACAAAATACGATTGAACAATCATAATCTTATTTACTTTGTAAAGCTGACTTTTGAAATCGTCGAAAAGTTGGAAGAAGGCTCAAAAACTTAGAACAATAGCTCTGCGGCCAGCCAGAACCTATTTATTTGTGTATTGTACCGACCATTTCTACACCCAACTGTTTTGAATAAAAAATAATAAGGAACAAAGGGTTTAACCAGAATAAATTGTCAATGTCTCTATACAGAGTTATAGAAAGATTTTTTATCTTATTTTAATAGAACGCGAATTCGGTATAAAGAAATATGAGAGATTTTAACTGCATTAGGTTTTAGTTCAAGTTTTAGTAGTTAGTGGTTTTAGTTCTGACAACGGAAGATGCTTAGACAATATGTAGTGCCTGACATTAGGGAGATGATGATGTGGCACGTTTCCGATAAGCGAGAGAGCCAATAGCCTAACCGATCCTGCTTCCTACTTTACATATCTTTCCCCATTCCTTCCTATTTATCTAAGGGTTATTGTAAAATATTGTACCTACGGCACCTACGCCAATTTAAATTTAAATTTGAATATTTTGCATGCCTACATTTTGATTAAGGCAAATTATACTGCTGCCAACCATAATGTGACTACACTTGGCCCATAATCACAAACACCATGTATAATCTTAGCAAATAAACATTTCATTTCATTTCCTTTTTAATAGCTCATAGATGGGCAACGCATCCAAGTTTATTGAAGTCGCAGATGTCCATAGGTAGCCGTGACTACATACCATCACCAGCCCAGCTCATTTATCCTCTTCTGTCATAAAAAAATATAAACTATACGCTAGATTTGCAATCACAAAACACTGTTGTGTTGGTTGAATTGATTTCTAGCGTCGAGTATTTTTTTTGTAGGGAAACTGGTCATAGGAATACAGTTAAAGGAAATAAAAACAGGAAGGAAGGTAACCCTTTATGGTCATCCTTAAGCAAGTTCTTGCACTTGCAAACCCGTTATACTGGTCACCGTGACAATGCAACCTGCAGTAGGTCAGATTAACAAAAGCACTGCACCGACCCAGCTCCGGAACTCAAACTTACAACACACTGCCCCCCTGGGTTTGAAGGACCAAAATTAATTTTTTGACCACGCCTCCGAAAGACGAATATTGCCAATTTATATCTTGACTGATTTATATCATTTTTTTGTCTTACATATATTATTTTTTTATTGGGTTTATATTCAAATGTTTTTTTATAAAATTGCTTTTATATGGGTATATAAATCACGAGCATTAAACAGAATTATTATTATTATAATTTTTATTTCAGACCATTGAGTCCATTTTGTTAGTGACATCTTAATAAGACTAGTGTCAGTAAATATTATGAATAAAATTTTATGTAAAATTTATGTGATATAAAAAATAATAATGTCAGGATTAAGGAAAATATGCATACAAGTACTAAATATCAAAAAGTATAAATAGGTAAAATATCACTGTTTTGAATAATCGACCTCACCAAGTTACAAACAGATGTTAAGTATGAAATAATCATATTAAGTAATTAACATATGAACAAAATAGTCATCTAATATCGTTTGAAATTTCCCATATTATTATATCACTTGATATCTTTTGTGACATTGCACAAAATGTCGGTTATAGATATGAAAAGAACCCTATAATATGGACCCTTTTGCACTAGAATTTATCGGACAAAGCTTGCGCGAATATGTAGCAGCGCATTGAGTAAATAAAGGGATGATATATTGTTCAGGCTGATGTGATTAAAAAAAATCACTTCCCTTAGCTCTGTCAAGGTGCATTCTTCGAAGTGATGTGACTATACATATATCGATATTATTGCATCATCTTATAGTCTTTTAGTCGATGTAATACAAAATTATGATTATAAAAATAAGCCATGGTAAATAAGAGAACATTGATAAAAGAAAAAAAATCTCTTTCTAACAAAAAAATAAGAATTTATATAGATAATCTATATATTTTGATTGTAAATGTCATATTAGGACTACCAACCGCCAACCCTCCTCCCAAGCGTGGCGAGTATAGGCAAAACCCATCAAGACATTTGGGGGAGACCTATGTCCAGCAGTGGACTTCTTGTGGCTGAGATGTTGATGATGATGTCATAAATAGTAATTATACTACTACTTGGAATTTTATAATGTCTTGTTATTATAATAATACTGGCCTGTAGAATTGTAACAATCCAGTGCATACAAATACTTCGAGGGCATGTAACAAGAGTGTTCAATCAATACTGTATCTTTGTTGCTCGCTGCACTGTTTAACATACCAAAGTAATGAGCCAGACTGTAGACTTTATCGACAATCATTTATCGTAGGACTTTAATAACATTTAATGACGTATTTAAAAGGTTTATTCAAAACTTGTATGTTACACTTAAAATACGAGCAATGACAGTAAACATCCTAATTATTTTCTTTATCTGTTAAATTATTTGTTTAGCACACATTTAGCAAAATGCGTAAGCTTATTTTTAATCGATGTCGATAATTACCGTGCGTTTGAAACACATCACTGTTCTCTCTCAGGTGAAGGTAATCGTTGTGGGAACTATTCCCTCTATCTCACACAAAAAATATATCTGTCCCTTTCTTAAATTGTTCGCTAGACAATCTAGTGGATGTATAAAGAGCAAGTTGAATGTGATAGATGATTCTATAGAGAAATTCATGACCGCTTGCAAATTGCACAATGCAACTTGTATTTGTCCACATGTTACCTCATATACTAACTTACTCGACTTTCCTTTCATTAAAAAAATGTACTAGCCCGATAATGTACCTAGCTAGAGAGACCCCGAATATTTTTAATATCGATAAATATTTAGAACTAGACCCCTGGGGGTATAAGTGACGAAGGGGGACGAATCTGCGAGCAACAGCTAAGTTAGAATAATTTTGTAATGTGCCTAGAATAATATTTTTTCAAATTCTACTCAATGGTCCTAGTAATCATACTAGTCATGATGCCAATGTCAATAAATATACATAATTAGTATTTTTGTCTCTGTATTTGTATGTAGTCTCTGTGCAGCTTCGCCGTTGTGTTAGCAGGAACAAAGGTAGAAATATGGAGAAAATTGATAGCATCGGAATTTTGGAACTTACCAAATAAAAGCAATGCATGGTGCTATTTAGCATTTTATAAGACGGTTCTTCTACATTTCGAGCTAGTCTATTTTATAAGTACTGTACCATATAATACTAATACTTTACACTGTGCTAATGCACTGCACAATCAGCTACATACTCTACTGTCTTCAATTTGCCATACAATAATTTACATTTTAAAATAGGTATCGACCGCACATAATTTTTAATCACCATTTTCGTGACCTAATTGACAGTATAGGGTTTCCCTTTTTAGTTGTTTAAAAATCAGTATATTTGCCAAATTTCTAAACTCAGACTTGATTTTAGTGTTAGTTGCCTAAAAAAAGGAATAACGCTAGGGCTATTATTTTAAGGATCTTAAAGATTAAAGTAAATTGTAATTATTTTATGTAACTTTTTAACTAACATCGGCAAGTACTCTGTAAAACGGTTAACAATAGTTGTCCAAAAGAGGGCTGAAGTTCGGTTCCTTTGTCGGTTGTCTTTGTTATCTTCAAAGGTGCCGCTCGATACGCATATTTGCCTTGGGGGCATTAAAAATCGATTTCTATGTGAAAATTATTGCTCGCAAATTAACCCACTAATGGGGCGTTTTACAGGCAAACTGTGGGCGATAAATATTTTACGAGGTCAGTTAAAAATATGTAATGTAACCGAAGAAACTTTTAACCAATGTTTTAACTGTGATTATTGGGAACTGTTTATATAACATTTGGTTACTTTTGTTTATTTTCTTTCTGATTAAATTGGTTATGAGTTCCAAGACAGCTGTAGTTTATCCCCCGGGATGTCAATAAGCTTCATTGCTTATTGTCAAACTGAGCTCGTCGTTGTGGATCCTGGCACACAGCAGCGGTGGAAATATCTGGTAAGCTTGTCCCGAACTGTTTACATAACATTTGGAGGGTAAAGCATTTTATCCTTCAATGCGTTTCATTCGGTAAATAAGAGATCCGAAAACCCAACGCCTTTCATATCCCATTTCTTCCAATTTCCACTTTGCTTGTTGCGGGGAATACATTAGTAGGGGCATGAAGGCATCAAATAAATCATACTATTTTGTCTAATATTGTCTAAAAGATCACACACAGTCAGATTTTTTGGCGTGTAGTCCTCATTGACCAAAAAAGGAGAGCCATTCCCGAGCCCTGAGCAACAGACGCGCGTCGTTTTCCTTAGCGGCGGGACATGCGATTATTCATTTTTCTAACTATAAACAGAAAAAAAAGGGAACCGCCTGTATGTACACCTGGCTGTACCCATGCAAGTCTAGAAAGATTTCCGAACATTTCATTTCACAAAATATTTATATCTCTATTCTATTAAGTAAGTATATACATTATATTATTATACTCACAAGATTGTTAAGTAGACAAGGAGATATGGTTTCGCATTTGCATTGAATAAGTACAACAAAGTATGCCACTAAACTATTTTAATATGAATATTCATAATTATTCATGCAGAGGCAACTAAGTACTACAACTATAAACGCATGCTAAAATATTAAACAATATAATTTTAAATGATTCTAGTAGCCATTGGACCTTCAGGGACCTTGAAGTGAAATATGAGAGATGTCTGATTGACACGTTTTTTTTTTGTCGAATCTTGAAGTCCATTGGGTACTAGATCAATGAAATGGAAATATTACTAAATTATATTATAAACAATTATGAATAAGAACTTTATAAAAAAGAATAATCGAAATTAAACTACTCTGTAAGAGTCGCACATAAAAAATTGAGGTCGACTCGAGTAGATCCTTTTTTTCATCAAAATTTCCTTTTCTTTTGATGTCACAATAAATTTTGCACAAATATAAAAATCTGAATCGAAACAAAAAGCATTGAATTATGTAAACAAAATAGTAAGTTAATTTCGAATTTGAAATATGTTTACAATCGAGCCTATTTGGAAAGACAGAAAAAATCGTAAAATGTGTATAAAGGAAAGTTTACCGGTAAAGTGCAGGCCGCCTCCTCGCCAGAGTCTACCGTCCTACTACGCCGCGCCACTAAACCACAGCCTTCAGGTTAGACCACGTTCATAATTGATAACACGCGAGTTAATCGCAACTTTCACGAAATTAGGGTAATGTTATCGTTGTATCGATAATGCAGTATGATGTTACGTAATTTAAGCAATTACGTTTATGATTAGCTTTTTTTATTACAGTTAATTAATTTTTTTTTTCGATATTAATTCTGATTTGTCATTGCGAATCACGAGTTAATGTCAAGTCACTGGATTCAGTTTTAAAAGAAGAACCAAATAAAAGACTTGGTTGATAAAACGAAACTTTTCATTTCGGAAACCAAAGCTAAATGGCCACTGGATATACGTAAACAAAACTAATCACTGTATTGTTGTATGTACACTTACATGTTGTTTGTATGTAGTACATACGTACAGCATGTAAGTGGATAGCGGAGTGAGTGTATCAACTAAAATAGCGTTGAGTAGATTAGGGAAGTTAATATGAATGCAACTTTAGTATCGTGCGAATAACGTAATTCATATACAAGGTGTCCCGCATCTGTTTTTAGCCAAACATTTACGATCTAGACTCATGCTAAAGTTGGGAACTCTAGAACTATTGTTTCAGTTTGCCGACATGACATGGTTTTTACAGCCCGAGAAATCACTTTTCTTTCACATACGTGGTGTAGTATTGAACGAAATGTTTCAGTATTATTGTTTGAATGGGGTCAATGGATTAGACCCTCGTGTCAACTTCATATTTTATACAGATATTATTCATATTCACACTTGATTGACACATTTAAATATTGCAATCTTCCAAAGGGGAAGCCACCGCTATTGCTCGGTGCATAACTTGGATTATATGTCATAAATTAAAAATTGGGGCAAATTAACCCCCTAGGAGGATAAGTCAGCTCGTTTTTCCGCCTCTCATATAAAATAAGTTCACCACCATTAATTATTATTTATGCTTGCTAATTTATTAATCTTAATTAAATAATTGCTTTTTCGTAAGTGTGTTCAAACAACAAAATATTCATTTTTGCTTAATTTACAAGCAAACATTTACTCGAAGCATTTTGCTCGAGTAAATTGCGAAGTAAAAAAAAGCTAAGCCTTCGACCACCCATAACGATGTAACGTTTTCGCTGTCTCTTTCTTATAAACGGCAACAAATAAGTGTATCTCGCTCAGTTATAAAAACATTTGTTTGTCTATTATTACCATTGCTGTTTTGGGGTGGTCTTTTTCCAATTTGTGTAATTTTTAAATGACAAAACCGAGATAATATGTATGTTTTATTCTTTGTACGTCTTTTTAAAACATTTTGCATACGATTTCACGTGGTCCCACTATTGGGGTTTTCTATCAACTCAGCACAGTAACAACTAAGTATCAATTTATCTATCAACGACAACTAGGAGATCCATGGCATTCGAAACACTTAAGACATTGAGGCTTTGAAGATTATCCAAGTACTAACTACTTCATTAAATTCGAGAATGGAATAATTGAGTCAATGAGGAACAGTGAAGTGGTAGAGCATTTATGAAATGGGCTATTTCGACCGGTCAAGTGCTACCCTCTCCCAGAATATCGGATATATTATAATAAAGTAGCAATGCGTTTCGTCCACCGTCACAGCTGTTATCTGTATGACGCTGATACTCCGAAATCAGCATCTAAGGGAGACTACATCAGTACAACATTTCAATACAATGCATTACAATGCAACGTTCACAAAGCCCACAGATCACATTTACAATTTGAAAATATTTGCTTTACTCATATAAATCTACTAGCTTCTGCCGGCGGCTTCGTCCGCGTGGCCTACTAACAAATTAGCATATTTGTTTCAGAAACAAATACCGGCCGATCTGTTCCAGTCCGGTCCGGTCCTTGTAAGGAACCTACATGACAAATTTAGAATCTCTAGACCCAGCGCTTTGGGCTGTGAGTTGATATACCCTCGCAACTTCGTTTGCGTATATCTCGCTTACCCGTGGGAATTTTGAAAAATCCTTTGTTGGTACACCCTTACACGTCGTAAGGAACCTACATTCTAAATTTGGAATCTCTAGACCCAGCCCATCATTAAAATCCTCTAAACTTCGTTTGCGTATATTTTTTTTTTTTTTTTTTTTTTCATTTATTTGGGCAAACAGACAATGGTACAATATATTTTAAATAATAGCATCTTACAAAACTAAGTAGTAATTGTGCCATCAACACCGTTTACCACAGATTAAATAAAAAATATACACAGAAAAAGAGCATTTTAAATTACCTAAGTATATAATTATTATATTACATCATACATTATTACCAAATACACACCTAAGTTAATAATTCCACAACCCTTTTTTTAAAAGTACTAATAGGAGTTATAGCCATATCAATACTGTTAAGTTGCGTGTTGTAACAAAGAGCTAAGCGATACAAAGGTGATCGTTTTCCAGCGTTTGTGCGACAGTGCGCCAGCGCAAACATGTGACATGGCTTACGGCAATGGGTTCTTTGTGGAATTTTATAACGTATATCTCGCTTTCCCGTGGGAATTTTGAAAAATCCTTTCTCAATACACCCCTAGATGTCGTAAGGAACCTACATTCCAAATTTGGAATCTCTAGACCCAGCGGTTTGGGCTGTGCGTTGATATATAGTAAGTCAATCAGTCAGTCAGGACTTTGAATTTTATATGTATATAAATTTGTCGCGTCAAATGTCGTTGTCGGTCACATGTATGTCGGTCTGTTTGTTACAGTCACATTTCTTTAAATTGGTCACATATCATGATATCCAACTCCCAAAAAAATCATAAGTACATTTAAATCGTGTGTTTTTCGCGAGTACATTCCCCCGGTGACAATAAGCTACATTATTCATTGCGAGGTATTTCAAATGGCATTAATATTAGGTTAAGATACGAAGTGCTAAACAGTCTTTTATCTTTTGGCAGGTTATAGTTATTACGTTATAAATCTAAGTACCTAGTTTCGTGTGCAGGTATGCTTGTGGTTTATAATAACACAAGTAACACGAACGTTGATGTTAGGTTAGTGGCACAACGGTTTAATTAGTGATTAATGATTCGTGTGATAATGGCGCTTTAACGGGCCATGCCAATTTAAACAAACAAAACAGGGTACTGTACCTACTAACATTAAAATTTAAAGTATTAACTAAACTAAAATTAAAAATTAAAAAGGCATTGTACCCAAGATGCTGGCAGCGTTACCTCACTGAATGGCAATAGAAATGATTGAGCGAAGTAACTGCCAACCTTAGCGTCACCTGTGGTTTCACGCAGTCTTTTATTCAATTTATACAAACACTAATTCAACTTACGTATTACATACAGCCCGCTATGCATGAATTGCATGGAGGCTGAAGAAACCTTCATCCATGTCCAGACGGAGTGAAGAGAGATGGCCGCCAGAGCTTTACACCTGGGAACTTTACAACTCATTCAACGATGTGACATCAATAGCCAGCTTCCTGAAAGATTTGGTATGGCTGTAACACCGGCCACGCTTGCACGCAAAATGGACAGGGGAATCAAACAGATATTGCTATTAAAAATACTTGATGATATTATAGTACAGATTCTAAATGCTTACATGGATCAACTGAAGGAAAAGACAGGCGTCGTGTCATATAGTGAAGGAGCTGACACAAGAAAAATAAAAATGGAGGATGCTAAATTTAAAAAAGAAAAAACGCTTACAATAAAATCCCATGAATGTACATGTGATATTGTGGCATATAAACATTTTAACTATTGCAAAAATGTTCAAAGTTCTTATTGTGTTACAAACTTTAATCAGGGGTTGGTACGGGTTTGCTCTGCCCTACTCGCTGACTGACAATAGCGATGCAAGGTGCGAAGGGTTGCTTTCAAGCGTTTACACCTGATTTAAAAGAACAATTCATAATTTTATAGATCGCGAAATTTCGCATCTTCTCACAACTACGCACGTGTGACTGAAAATTATTTTCATAACGAAACTAATGTCATAAATATAATTTATTTTTATATTTTGGCTTGTAATGGATAATCTACTCAAGAGATGTCGTAAGTTTTCG
Organism: Endotricha flammealis; assembly: GCA_905163395.2. NCBI lineage: Eukaryota > Metazoa > Arthropoda > Insecta > Lepidoptera > Pyralidae > Endotricha > Endotricha flammealis. Next base: position 18,270,815 of record LR990852.1, on the reverse strand, counting down.
TAAAAAATGTCTATGAAAAGCATGTAGTTCTTGAAGCGTGTGACCCTTCAAGAGGCTAACAGTATTTTTGAAAAATCAGCAAAATCAATTGCTAATACGATTATTACAAGAAGATACTATAAATACGAAGATCATGGTTTGTAAGAGGAGCTCGATGGCGTCGCTGTGTGTCGCACTCTAATATGAACACGCAAGTCAAGCGACGTCGACCCTAGCCAGTGTTTAGATGGGTTTCGTTATCTCGAGCTTCTCCGTGCTTCGGAGGGCACGTTAAGCCGTCGGTCCCGGCTGTTATCGGTAGATGACAGTCGTTAAGCCAAGTCGGTGGCCTTCGGGCGGCTTGAAAACACCGGCCTCTGCCAATTCGCATTGGAGCAGCGTGGCAGAGTACGCTCTAGTCCCTTTCGATTGAAGGGAGACCCGTATCCCTGCAGTGAGATGATTATGGGTTACTATGATGATATGTTGATGGTTTGTACGACGATCTATAAATACGGCTACAAAACTGTATACATTACGGCCTATTTATATTAATAGTGAAAGAGTCAATTTAATTTTCGTAATTAATCAAACTGCATAAACGTGAGAGATGGATATTCTCGGGGCCACAATTACTGGACGGCACATCGGCACACCACGCAACATCGCGTTTGAAGCTTGACGTTGACCATAAATAAAGAAATTATCGAGACATTGAGTTGTTTTATATAGTAACTAGCGAAACCCACGCAACTTCGTTGGCATGTATCCCGCTTTCCCATGGGAATTTCGGAAAATATAATACATGTAAACCTTCCTCTTGAATCTCTCTATCTATTGAAAAAAAAGCATCTAAATCCGTTGTGTAGTTTAAAAATCTATGCATACATATGGACAAACAGACCGCGACTTCATTTTATACTATGTAAATCTTTGTTTCAGACAACACAGTGTTTAGAAATGTTAGTTTATCTATACCAAGTACTAAGAGATCATAAATGCCTTACTGATTAACATTTAATTTTGAGGAACGATGGTTGAGTGAATAGAAATTACGATTTTATCAGGTCGGGTTAATATGCGTTCAAAGCCCGCACAAGGCATTTTCACGGCTATATGTCTTGGTCTGAATATTTTGTATACTAGTATATGTATTTATTTACAAATAAAAAATTAATTTTTGGATTGCGTTGGGAATTTCATCATAGCCACGTTGGAGCCATAGACCATGGATCTATTTCTTCCTTTCTCGAGTTGACTGCTGCGATGACGAGGCCGCGGCAATACAGCAAAGCGAGGGGGAGGAAGGGGCTGGGGGGGTTAACATCGAGTACGTAGTCCTTTTTAATAAGACTAAAGATTTCTAAAAAAAAACAATTTAAGGGTAAGCATGTAGGCCTCTTTCGAAATAAGAAGCTTAGATAACAAACTTAATAATAACAAGAAAAAAAATTACTGCTGACTTTCAGGCACTGTCATTTCTTGACAACATACTTGACTTATCCCTAGCCTTGACATTTTTACGCTCAGTTGCTTAATTCCCAGTTTACTCAGTCTGACATTCGGTATTACTCCTTCAAAGATATAATAAATAACTAGAAATATACCAAATAATTCCAACAGCGTGGTGTTTTTACTAACAGCAAATGTATTTGATGTGCACAAATTACCGGTATAAAATGCAAAACTGTTGTAAATTAAACGAAATTTAGTTTGCATACCACTTTATTCAGTTTGCGAATTAGTAAAAAAAAATGAATTGTATTTATTATGGAAGTTTCGAAGTAATTTCCTTTTTAGAAATTCTAGATGTCGCGAACAAATAATGAACTGAAAAATCATTTCGTTAGTTTGGATTGTGGGTTACGTGGTATCAGTGTTTTCCAGTTGACAGTCATTGATTGTCTTAACAACTGTCATCTATCAACAACAGCCGGCTTCGTTCAAACTTTTGCAGTAAGACGTTGGAAGCTGCATTCAGATCTTTATACAACTTTCCAAAAAATTAATTGAAAAACTCAAAAAATAAACCAACTAGTTTTTAATTTGCAATTAGTTTCGTATCCTTGATGCATCTCAATTTATTGCAATTCAACGTTTTTATTGCCTTGTTCTTGGTAAAATGTAACTGTTTTGATCTCACATAACCCGATAAATTATATATTAACTACCTACAAAAATATAATTGTGCAAAACAATAAAGTCTACACAATTTAAAATTAAATCTGCTTCGTTTGACGTACATTGCCGTTTATGTTAAGATACTGGTAGGAACTGGTTTCAGTGAGCTCGTAGTGCATATCATGTATATGAAAAAATCAGCTTGTGATTGTGTTATTAGAAATTCCGCGGTAGAGATCGAGCGAGAAACAAAGTCGATTTAAATGTTATTTCAAGGTGATATATCAAAAACACCGCACTAACTGTGTGGTCCTAAGATGATGCATGATAAATACATATATAAAACATAAAATTAATTGCAGTCTATAGCTATAATATGTGAGATTTAAAAAAAATGTAATATAACCTATTTGGCAGGCAAGGTGGAGGGAAAAAGACCAAGAGGACGCAGCCCTAGACGGTGCACGGACCACAGCCTCGTGGGGGCTGACTCTCGAAACAAAAACCGATTCTATTTCGATTCAAACACACTCGCTGTCCCGTTCAATTCCTATTTTGTCGAGTGAGACAGCGATTGACTTTGAATCGAAATAGAATCGGTTTTTTTTACAAGAATAGGGGGTCAAGTAGCAGAAGCAGAATCAGAATATAAGCACAGCTCTTCATCTGGCACAAGATCGGAACAGATCCTCAACATTGAGGGACTGACTATGGAGGAGGACTGTAAAAAGAAAAGGATTGTGCTAAGGCACTTACTGATTGTACTTGTCTATTCTAATATTATAAATAGGAAAGATTTGATTGTTTGTTTGAATTGAATAGGCTCCGAAACTACTAGACAGATTTCAAAAATTCTTTCACCAGTAGAAAGCTACATTATCAGGGAGTGACATAGGCTATAGCTTTTCCCGAAATTCAATGTAGTTCCCACGGGAACAGGTCCGGAACTTCACGCGGACGAACTCGCGGGCAAAAAAGCTAGTAAGAAATAAGATCAGTGTATTACGTGTGTCATCCAAACCTCGTGTTTCGAACCAATATTGTCTTCTTCCAAGACTATATTCATATTCACAATTACTTACATACACTTTTTATACCACACAGGTGGCAAACAAGCGTACGGTCGGCCTGATGGTAAGCCGTCACCGTAGCCTATAGGCGTAAGCAATACCGGGGGTATCACTCACGCGTTGCCAACCCTCCCAACCCCCCCAAGCGGAGCTCAGGAGACCTTACTCACCGTAGGAACACAACATGGCCGAGACCAATGCTATTTGGCTACGATCTTCTGTAAGGTGGAGGTCCTTCCCCAGACGGGCTGCTCCGATTTGAGCGGATTATCCGCTGTGCCCTACCTCTCGTAAAATTGTATGGTTGTGTATGGTTTCTGCGATTTGTCTTGAAATAAAACGAAATCATTTATTTCAGAAATTTGACCTCCACTTTACTCACTTTTTCTTGTCATTTACAACTTGTATATTTTTTAAAAAACTACGTTATAAATCTTCCTATTGTGTTCCTACAATAATAAACAAATTGTCTTGAAAAATAAGTTTTAGACGACAAGACGGTTTGACAAAAACATTTAAAATCTAGTATCCTCGCTCATTTTGTATTTTGTATAAGCCACATAATTTTGACATGTAACACGCGTCTTATAAATTCGCAACATGAGAGTACTTCTCAATTTGGTCGGTTTGTTTACGTCGACATGAACTAACTAACGTGAACAAAAAACTCGTACTAAGTAAGACGCACTCAGTATTGACAGCTAATCGAAAAATTTAATACCATGAACCAAAACGATTCACTCAGTATCTGAAAAGTAAGGTATATAAAACAATTTTAAACACACGAACAAAGCAGTGAAACTGAGTGCTAGTATGAAAAATAAAACAACACTTCAACTCGCACCAATGACCTATGAGTAACCGTGGTTTTTTTTAACAAAACAAAATCCAGCGAAGCAAGTGACACCATGTTTCTTAATATTCCGGGACATATTATCCATACTAATATTTTAATGTAAATTAATGTTTGTTATTTCTTCTTGCACGTCGAATATAACTTATATTTTTTTTATTCAGGAATAGTTTCATTTTAAATGGTTCCCATGAGAAAATTTTTTCACTATCAATGTGGATTATAGCAATTAACTTGACCACGCGGGTAAAGTCACTGGTAACAGCTAGTTAAAGTATCTTATTAAATTGCAATTATAATAAATAGCGATATTTAAATAATAATAAGTTTTTATTTAAATATTATTTCATAATAATAATATAAAATGCGTAAATATTTTTTTTGTTCAATTTTGACTGAATGATGGATTCAGTAACTCGAGTCATATTTTAACATATTACATAAAGCTTCTACAATAACAATATACACGTATACCTAATACTTCTTATTTTATCAAAAAAGAAAATACACATACTTAGTCTGTTTCTGGAAATGTTTGGGGGAGGCCTATTTCCAGCAGTGGACTTCTTGTGGCTGAGATGATTCTATCACAAGACAGAATATCCCATCAATTTATTATCACAAATTACATACAAGACAGCCTTATCACTAACCAAAAGTTTGACTACAGAAAAGTTCCAAGGATAAATCGACGTGGGGATATCTTACAACAAAATACCGCGAATCTCGCTCGTGCGAATATATCACTATGTCGCCGGAAATTATCGGATGCCCATCCTTTTGGATAATCTCGAATTTTATTAGACATATTAAATCTAATGCTTGACTCGGTTCTTTAATCTTTACTCATTCAATCAAATTAATTAAAAAAATAAATGTAAAAGTTAATCTAAATCTTTATAAAAATAACTATTTCGCTTTTAAACGTTAGCGACAGAGCCGCTAAGCGTGCGATTTCATGAGCAATTTTTTGGAAATTATGTGCCTACCTACAGTTTTTTTTAAGTCCAAACATACATTACATGTCATGTTTTGACGAAGCATGCTTGTTCTTACTTTAATGTTAACAACATATTACGCCATGTTTTTGTAATGAATAAATGAATTAAATAAAATAAAAAATCACATGCGGTAGTATTACAAGGGTAGCCGCGCGGACGTACTAGCGGATACCCGATAATGCGTAAAAGGGTTTAGTCACACTAAAAACTGTAATTTTTATATCAATATCATTTTTTATTTCCCGGTGTGATTTCTAGGACAGAAACTACCTATATGTGTTAATTAATCCAGATTTTAAGCTACGTCAGACCTCCACAATCCAGAGGATTAAACTGAATGTGGACAAGTATTACGCCGCATTTTCATATGAAATTTCTCACGGAACTCTCAGTTAGATCTTGAAATATCGATTCATATAAATTCCTACAATTTATTCTTGTAATTACTGTTGAGACTTATCTCAGTAGTGTTTTGGTGACAGCCCAGTGGTGTGCCCTTGATAGGTGGGTGTTGATGGGTAGATAGTGATACTACTTTAGGCACCAGCTAGGTTACTCTGTATAGCAATCGCGATTTTAATTTCAATTCTGTATAATTTCAAATGCGAAATTAACAGCAAATCCTAATTCGTACCGTTGAAATTTTATACTTTACTAACTATTTGGTTAGCATACAATCCGATTTAATTTAGTTTAGTATTTAGTTAGCGCTAGTTTAGCTGTAAAGAGCACCTAAAATTAACAATCCAATGGCGATCGTGCGGAATTATCTTCAAGAGTAAGGGGGCAGAAGGCAGCGCCGGCGCCGGCAGCGCGCGGTTCGAATCCCGCTCGGTGCAAACATTAGTGAGATGGCATTAGTGTTTGGTTGTCGAGTCTGGGTGTATTCTACGTATTATAAGTAGGTATACATTTACAAAACTAAGAATATTGATGTTTGGTACCCATAACACTAGCAGATTAAAAGCCTAGCTTACTCTGGGACCTGTGTAAGTTGTTAGAATTTATTAATACTTCTCTTTTATTTTCCTTTTGTTATTGGGATTGTTAGTTAAATGACTATTTAAGATTAAAAACTAAATTAATAAATAGAAAACAATTCACTAAAATAATTTTGTTAACAATGGGCACTTTTTTACTTTGACTTTTAACCAAAAATCTATACTAAAATTATAAAGAGGAAAGATTTGATTGTTTGTTTGCATTGAATAGGCTCCGAAACTACTGGACCGATTTCAAAAATTCTTTCACCAGTAGAAAGCTATATTATAAGGGAATGACATAGGCTATAGCTTTTCCCGAAATTCAATGTAGTTCCCACGGGAACAGGTCCAGAACTTCACGCAGACGAAGTCGCGGACAAAAAAGCTAGTAACTAATAAATTAGATATACATAGGCGAGAATAAAGACCTAACATCTGTGAATAACCTTGATACCCAAAACCCGGTTTAAAACAGTTAGTTGCTGTCGTTTTCTATAACACCATAGACCCATTTATACTATACGATTAATATCGTTCAAGATAAATCGTAACGATAAAAGACTACGAGGTAGAACTGTTCAATTAATTTCTTATGTCAACTTTGAACTGTGTAAATTATGCCAATTGATATTTTAATAAATATGCTACATATTTCTTGTAGGTCAAACGATTAAACCTTTATTCTAATTGTCTTTTGACCTCCTGCTGCTTGTGCTAAGCTTTCCTTATGGTCAACTGCCCTGTTACCTTATCATAGAGGGCATGTGCACATAATCCTTGTCATGTAGGTATTTTTTTTTTTTTTTAATTAATTAATACATATATTGCATATCGGTCATACACATTTTTTTTAAGCTAAACGACAATGTTTCTGAATGAATCTTTTACTGTTTCTGTTTGCAGAATTTCAGGTCCAAGTCTTCATTTTTATTTAGTCAGTCGGGTAGTGTAAAGTGCATTGTATTTAGGATCTGAACGCGATCGGAGCGGATGACGTCATCGCGCGACCAGACAAACAAGTTCTTGGCAGCCCTAATTTAGTGTTTGATTCTATATGCATAACTCTGCGCCCTAAGGTCGTCTGAGATTCAAGGATAGTTGTCTTGCCATGACATTTTCTTTTGTTTAACGCTCGTGTGGCACAGGCGTTTATTTTTGTACTGCCATCATACGTAGGTACTCTTTGATTAAACTTATACGACTCTCCATCCATACACCTATCGCAAATGGCTTTAAGCTTTTAAAAAGAATTACTGTCAGTTCGTCCATTTGCATTAAAATCCGTTGAGTAATTTATAAGATCTAAGCAAACAGACAGCATAAGCTACTTCTTTTTATACTACGTATCTATAAAGGTAAACGAAACAATTTCGCTATTTCTTTTTAACAATAGTATTTTACTAGCAAAATCGTTAGTCAAGTTTCTTTGCGATCGAGTAAAAATTTATAATAATAACAAAATGCATTCTTGTTTACCCTTCGCCGAGGAATGCCTGAGATTTCGACTTTGCATGTGATTTGTGGTATCCAAAATTATCTTTTATTGAGTTTTTATACAGCCGATGTACATAAAAAAAGGTATAATAAACTCGCCCAACTAAACTAATAAAAACAAATCTCAAAAAAATACCAAAAAGTTTTTTTTTATTTCGATAAGATATGAAACAAGATATATTTTTTCGTGATGACAACTCTGCTAGCATAACTAATTCATACTATGTAATATTTATTTCATACTACTAATAAATAATAAATATTCTTGGACGAATCACACAACGTCATCTAGCCCCAAACTAAGCAACTAAGCTTGTACTATGGGTACTAGATTGCTGATAAATATAGTTAAATACTTTTTTTTGTAAATAAATACTTAGTATACATAGAAAACACCCAGACCAAGGCAAACAGACAAGTTCATGCACACAAATGTTTGCCTTGCGCAGGATTCGAATCCGCGGCCCTTGGGATAAAGTGACCATTGCTAGCCACTCGACCACAGGACCTGTCAAAATAATTAATATGTATAATTAATTATTCTTCTTTTGTGTCAAGTTCTTTTCATGTTATACCGTACTGGCGATGATTGCTAGTAGGTTGGACTGGACTGCTTCCTACATCGGGCACTGCTGTGACAGGCATTACCTGCAGGGTCGAATGCAGAGCCTTCTCCATATTATTATTACTCTAAACATCTATTTAAATTATTATTTGTAATTAATTTAATTTTAAATTTAATGTTAAGTATTATTATATTTTTTTAAATCTCTTTAAAATTACCGGAATAAATGAGCTTTATTAATTCTTCATTAGATTTTATCTTTTAAAAAACTACGCTTAAACACAAAAATAGTTTGCATATCAATAATTAGGTAAACCAAAAAGCATGCAGTTCATTAATTCATCCAAAACTATAACTTCATATATGCTAGGCTTACATTATTTAAATGTAACAAGTTGCAAAACCCGATAATCGTTAAGCTGATTCCTAGTAAGACCCATTCGCAACCGACATTAATCACCTAAGTTCAGTACAGATGCCCTAGCTAAGCTGTCGATTATAGCTATTTTATAGATGTATTGACATCTCTATAGAAATGTGGTTTTGGTCGCAATGTCCTTATTACGAGAGTTGTCGTGTGTTCGTCCGTCCGCAGTCTAGCTCCGAGCTAGATAACTGTAATTTGGCATATTTACACACAGAGAGATTTTATATTTACATTATGTAAAAAAAATACGGTGAGAACCTCGTCGTCGTATGAAAGGGCTGTCGAAGACAAGCTTGCAAATTTGCGAATTGCAAGTAACGCAGTAAGTTGTTAGAAATTTAAAAAAAACACCATGCGTTCGCAATTCACACAATACATTCACAGTTATGCACTCCGAGTTTTAAACAAGATGTTACCCGCGTCTTCATTTTGTAAATATTTATTAATTACCTCCCAGCAAATTATGTTTGAAAGAATCCAATTTTTCCTTAGAAATAATATGTATTCTCGCAACTTTGCCAGCACGAAACAATTTCTTCCCAGGCTTTGTATTCGTTCTCATAGGAATAGTCGAATAAGTGACATATTGTACCTGTTTTAATAAGTTCTTGGGATCAATTTGTTTTTAATATATCGTATGATGAGTCAGTCAGTCAATAACCTTCCGCTTTTATAGTACCTACGTGTAAACAGTGAGTGACACAAAAACATTTTGATTATATAGCACGACAAAACTAAAACTATTTCTTCTTTAATATTTTGACAATGACAGCGACAGATTTAATGTATATTTCTACAACTCATCGTAATTCATTCAAATAAGTGCTTTCTTCATAGTGCAACAAAATATTTAAATTAAATTAAAGTTTCTATAAAAATGCGCAAGTTAGCTTTATATTTAATAAAATGGTTACCATGGTTACCACGCCAGACCGCCACCCAGGAGGTCCCGGGTTCGATCCCCGGTCGGGTCATGATGAAAAACGAACTTTTTCTGATTGGCCTCGGGTCTTGGATGTTTATCTATATATGTATTTGTTATAAAATATAATATCGTTGAGTTAGTATCCCATAACACAAGTTTCGAACTTACTTTGGGGCTAGCTCAATCTGTATGAATTGTCCCTAAATAATTATTTATTTATTTATTTATTTATTAAAATGTAATTATATGTAGGTATAACTATGTGGTATCGAAAGCCGTGCGTTTCGTTTGCGCGTATCTCGTTATTCCATGGAAATTTATATTCCGTCTTAATTCTTCATCTATAACAAACATTTTCACCTGAGTTAAAATTTTTAGATCTCTAGGTTTACGCTGGGCGATGATCAGTCAGTTATTCAGAACTTTCTTTTTTACGTCCAGAATTATTTTTTGGCTTACTGTTAACTTATTCAAACAAAGCAATTATTAAAACTCTAGTGCATTAACGACAATAAGGAAGGCAAAAGCCGCGAGACACCAGTGCGCTCAATGTGGGTCAAAAAACGCTTCCCCTTGCAACCTCCTTGAGAAGCACGGCCAATCACCAGCGCTCACGTTTTTTTTTAATACAAAATCAAATCATTTTTATTTACGTATTTCTTGACCACTCGGGTTATCTGGTCACCTTCAAGGACAAATTCAATTTATACATAAGGAAGAACAAATATTCCACATTTTTATAGGTATACAATGATGACCGGTTTCGAGATGCAATCGACTTTTATGTAGTGGTCGAATATGGATTCTATCCCCATATTAAAACATTAATGTTCAAAAAGTTCTTTGTAAAACTAAACTGTGACTAAACTAAATAATAAAGCTGACCAATGACCATTCTTCAACTTTAAAAATCTGTGTTTTTGAAATAAATATCCTATTCATCAAAAATTATAGGTTTAGATTCTAAGCCAGTTTTTTTCAAAGTTTTACTCATATTTAATGTAAAATATACCTAATAAGAAAAGACAAATTACATAGCTTCAAGTCGCATTTAGCAAATTTCTATCAAATAAATACCAAAAGTACAATTTTGGTATTTATTTTATTATTTTAATAATTAAAAAAATTGTGGTAGGTTACCTACATGGCACGCCGGCACGCCGCCGGCACTAGGATTCGAACCAAGAACCAGTCGTTTAATAAGTTGATTCTGATATGAAATATGTACTGGGCTATCGCTTTTATAAACTGCATATTTCTTTTAGTCATCTTAAGGAAATTGCAAAGTTTATTCTAACCAGCTGAAAGTTCAAACTAATATGTATTTAGTACACTGTTAAAAAAGAAGTCACGTACAAAATAAATTTTGGTAAGTCCACCTCGTATATTGAAATATTTTTTGTTTATATCAACAAAATGAAAAAATGTGCCACTCGAATAAGCAGCGAATTTGTACAGTCAACAAAGGAATGCCCCCCCTCCCCCCTCCCCCCCCCCTTTATTATGATTAAAGATTTCTGAATATTGCGTGAAGGTATTTACTTGAAACTTTGTAATTAATAAATAAATTTTCACTTTCACTTTGTGGACTGTACCATGGGCTCTCCTACGAGGGGCATACGCGTATACAACCTTGCTAGCAAAGCCGGGCACAGAGATAGCTAACAGATTACTAAATAGTTACCTACAGTCGGGGTAAGAACGATCGAATTACTATGTATGACCGTGACTGTTGACGACCGGCATCACTAATAGGGACTCGGGCAATTCTCAAAATTATTAGTACTCCTTTTGTATTTCTTATATTTTTCTTAGATTTTATGTCATTCTATCAAAAGATCTCAATAAAACAACATCTTGAAAAACACAATTTTTATATTATTAAATACTATTATACTGCGCGGTTTCAGAGGAGTTTCCTCCCGCGAACGCTGAGGCTGTGGAACGAAAGGCGTGTGGAATCCCCGCCGAGGTCTTTCCTTAGATTATAACATGGAGTTCTTCAAAAGGGGCATTAAAAGATTTTTACAGGGTCGGCAACGCGCGAGTGATACTCCCGGTGTTGCAAGCGTCCATAGGCTACGGCGACAGCTCACCATCAGGCCGACCGTAAGCTTGTTTGCCACCTTTGTGTATAAAAAAAAATCAACAGTGACGATGTGTACGAATGTTTTTTTCTGCAGTACAACCAGTACTATGATTATATGAGTTAGTTTAAATCAAATCTCAGTCACATCGCAATTACCTTATCAGTACGACCGTGGCCAAACAGTTGCTGGGGGTACTGTTGATAAATCAATCAATGCTTTTTAGTTTCGCCATGTCCGTCTGTCCGCGGTCTAGCGCCTAGACGCTGGAATTTGATATGTATACACATATTAACAATGGTAACAAAGTGCTGGAACAAAATTTTGAAAAAATATTTTTTTTTTGTGCCCTACATGTAAAGTGAAAATGATTTTTTTTTTCGGTTATCGTCTTTTGGGTTATCGTTAGATAGGTCTCTTCAAAACATTGAGGGTTGAGGGTGTGGGAAGATCATTTTTGGATACAATGATCCTTTTCGGAATTATTTACATTTATCGTGTACTAGCTGTTACCCGCGCCCGCGTGGTCAAGAAATTATATCAATATTTTTTCCCATGGGAAAATCTCTTTATCCCGTGGGCGTTGCCTTATGTCACTCTCCAGATATTAAATTATCCCCATTACAAAATTATGAAAAACTATCCCCAATAAAAAAATCATATCAATCCGTTCATTACTTTCGACGTGAAGAGAGGACAAACAAACACACTTTCACATTTATAATATTAGTATGGACATGGATATTATAGTTTATCAAGTATCAATGTGAAAATAACACAATTTTTAAGAGAGGTAGGAGCTGCACAGCTGATAATCCGCTCAAATCGGAGCAGCCCTGGGGAAGGACCTCCACCTTACAGAAAAACGTAGCCAAATAACATTGGTCTCGGCCATGTTGTGTTCCTACGGTGAGTAAGGTCTACAGAGCTCCACTTTTTACATCGGTCGGTCCACACGGTGACTGCTGCCATCCACCACCATGGTTACCATCAGGCGGGCCGTATGCTTCTTTTTCACCTTAGTGTTATAAAAAAACACACTCAGCTTAATGATATTTTACTGAAGTGTGATAAGCATTTCTTGTTATATAAAATCTAAAAATGCTAACACGCTATGGTGCTTTGTGGAGAAATCAATAAATTCCCTCTAAAAATAGCAAGTATATTGCCTGATCTGACATTATGAATAGTGTAATTGAAGAAATTTTTATTGTTGGGTAAAATGTGGTGGGATTGAACCCACGTACCTACTCTCGATATCCGGCCGAGTGCTCTTACTACTGAGCTACTGGGAGGGTTATGAATGATTTTTCCAAATGTGTTACAGTATCATCTGATCCAATTAATCAAAACTTGAACAAAATATAATTATTATAAGGACGCGTTTAAATCTACAATTTGTAGCTGAAAAACTCACGGTTGATACGGTCTCGACTTATCGCAGAGTTATGAGAAACAAAATATCACGTGGTGGTTTTACCCGCGAAATCCCATTATTCCCGTTCCCGAACTGATATGCGGGAAAAAAAATCTCCTCCTAGGTGTCAAGCCAGGATATCTATACTAATATTATAAAGAGGAAAGATTTGATTGTTTCTTGGGGGGGGGGGGGGGGGGGGGAGGGACCATTGTACAGGAAAATGATCTTCCCATACCCTCAATGTTTTTAAGAGACCTTTCTAACGATAACCCTATAGGTATAATGATAAACACATACATCGTTACTATAAAAATATACGAAAACACCATATTTAGGGAGACTAATATAAAGCCCACGTGACCATGTCATCTAAGTTATAATTACAAAACATGATGGCGTCAGTACGACAGTGACCTCTAAGAGCCAAGAACGAACGGTCATTAACACCCCGAGGCAACATCAAACCGGGCCCGAGATGTATTGAGCATGCAGTCTCGCAAATTGGCATTTATATTAACATATTATCAATTCACATATGTATGTCCCAACATCAATCGTGTATCGAAAACAATTGCCTATTATTAATGTCTTAATTCAATTGTTCATTTGTCTGAAATCAACAGGAGTTTACAGATAAGGGAATCTTCTGCAGGAGATATGACAAGCATGGTTCGTGTCGCCACATTATTATCAGGATTGTTCAAATGTCCAAAAACTGTTTAATTTATTTGACGTATCTGCGCGTAGTTAGCATGAGACGTATCTGGGACATGAGCGAGAGAGTGCCACCTAATTCTAGAACGTGCCAATGGCGATTTTTGTCTTAGAACGTGTCACTGGCGATTTCATCGCGACGATTTTCATTCGGACTCCTCGCTATTATTCGCTATTCTCGATTCTCGCTCGAAATTTCTTCGCTAGCTTCGCTTTTGGAGATGGCCCTAAACACATAGTAGGTATAGATAATACGCGAAGGAAATTCTGCGGCGGATTTTACGTTCCGAATGACTTATTCCGATATGACACACCACATACGCTCTAGAATAATACTACAAAATTTAGTTCCGATGTATGTGAATTCGGAGACCGTAGTTCGACTACCTACGTTATAACGCAACCTATTTATCAATAACTAGTGAAACCCGCGCAACTTCGTTTGCGTGTATGTATTTATGCACGGCAGCGCCATCTATATCAGAGTTTTAATCAAATCCTACGGGAATCACGTACTTTTCGGGAAAAAAGTACCCTATGTGTTAATACAAGGTATCAGCTACCTACATACCAAATATCATAAATAATATAAAAAATATTAATGCCCATCCATTTGAGCGTGAAGAAGTAGCAAACATACACATAACTTTCGCCTTTATAATATTATACATACGGATGTAAAAAAAAAGAGCTTTATTTTGCCATTAACATTTTACAACAAACGTAGGTACAATTTGAGGGTGTTTCTAAAGGAAGTTTATTTTTTTTTTAAACTTAAAGAAGTCCATGCCCCTCCGGGAGTTCATCCCCGAATTAAACATAGGTCTGTGTATGTAACTTAAATAGCCACTACAAGGCGTAATATCGGCGAACTTAGGTCGCTTATTTTCGCCATAATATTTTTGTATATTTAGAATGGGTCCAGAAGGGCGACGCGCCACGCTTTTAGCACGAATACAAGCATCGTGCGAATCTGTCTTCTGTGGACACTCGATTCATTTACTAAATATTGCCTTTATTTGCTTTCATATTGCCTATTGCGTAGTCATTATCGACCAATATTGTTTGATTTTCGCTTGGAGTACATACATCAAATGATAAACGGACATGTCTCAGTCAGTCAGTGCGTTTTAGGGTCCCTTATGGTTTCGCCATGTACGAAATTGGATGGGTTTTATTTACGCAATCAAGAATAAACTCACTCCAGAATTTGAATCAAGAACCATTAACCACGTTAATGAGCAGCAGGGACAGAAAATACTTTTGTGTTTTCCTCCCAGGTTTATAGACTAGAAAATTGTTTTATAAAAATTGATAATAATACAGATTTAACTTGACTAGGTTAATTTATTCTCTTACAATTTTATTGGGCCTATGTAAAATACGTCCTTGAACAAAAACCGCAAGAGTTGAAAAAATATACTTTGAAAGCAATAAAATAACGAGTAGATTTTAAATTTTCGAGAAGACTCGACCGCATCAAAGCCTCCCCACCGACGTAATTTATGTTATCAACTACAAGCCGTGTGAGACCGGAAACTAATTAAATTCCTAATAAATTATTGTGTATTGCTTCGTTGTTAACTATAAATCGAATGTAAAACGATCGATTGGTATGAGATTCGTAGTGAATCTAATAGTCATCGGAATTTTGAAAATCGGAATATCTAAATTTGTGATAAAATGTTTCGGGGTATTGCAGTGTACGTTCTTGAGGGGTATATTGAGAGGTCCATATAAAAATACGTCAATATAAATTCAACAGTCTAAAATTGTAAAACACAATTTTATTTTATTTTTATAGATATTCTTATTCGTACGATCAGATGTTGTCCCGCGATTTGGAGAAGTAATTAGTCCATCAGAATCTTGATGAGTTGCATGAACACGTTTTAAAGTTAATACCATTAAATTATGTCCGACACTGGTGCTAATTCTGTTGTACATTTAACTAGACTAAACTAATTTTGACAGGACTAATGGTAATGTCCTTCCTTGGTTTACAATTAGTGACAAGGATAGCAACACTTCTAGTCCTGTCTAAATTAGTTTGGTCTAGTTAAATGTACAACAGAATTAGCACCATTGTCAAACTAAGAAAGAGAAAAGAGACATAAGACTTAACGTACAATTCGACAAGAGAGGAATAGGGCGCAGCGGATAATTCGCGCCTAATCGGAGCAGCCCGTCGTCGCCAAATAGCATTGTCACGGCCATGCTGTGTTCCTACGGTGAGTCTGCGTCCTATGCGGTCTCCAGAGCTCCACTTTTTGCAGTACACGCAAGTGATACCCCCCGTGTTCGGTATTGCAAGCGTCTATTGGGTACGGTGACTGCTTACTGAAACATTAATTTAGTGTTCGACATCCCATTCATCGAGGAAGGTATATGTTATATACCATCAGGCTAACGTTCTTACCATCATGTTCTCTGAATAAAAACATCTATAGTTATACAGCTTACTCAATGTCCAGCGAAGTGCATCTCATTAATTTCCGTTGCACTGACATGGTGTTAAGCGGAAATTGTTGCACTGATCTGTGTTAAGCGGAAATTGAGACGTCCGCGTCGTGCCTCAGCTTCGACCTATTTACATTTAGATTTCATTTTCTAACTAAGCAGTTCTATTTTCATAATAAAAACAGTTTCAGTCTAGTTTCCTTAAAATGCTTTTATTATGTCTTGTTTTTATAAGTAGCTAATCCTAATTAAAAGAGTCCCTTAGAAAATTGTTTCTCGATTACTATGTGATATTCCGATATACATATATTCCTTGGCATAACAGCTTCAAGCAATCGTGCGATTCAAAAATATATATTGATTTGATATAGACATGAATGGAACACAAATCATTATGTTGCGAGAAGGTACAAAACATTATGTTACCTCTAATATGTTGATAAACTAGTTCAAACAACATCATAGAATTTCAATGGAAATTTTGTGCCAAGTAAAGGACCGGGGTGTATCCACAAAAATCTGTTAAGGTTTCATTTATAAATGTAACCAATATTTGCAATAAATGATTATTTATTAGTCATCCTATTTTGTTTTCCTATTTATTTGTAGCTATATGTACCATGTCAATATTTGTATTTTCTCACATCTGCTCATACTACTATTTAAATAATATTTGTAGGAAATTCCGGTACCAGTAGTTTGCTGTTCAAATAAGACAGGATTTGAGTAATGTTGTTACAACGCTACGGATCTCCGCTTAGCATCTAGTGATGGGATGATTCATCGTATCGATTAGATCTCACCGTTTGCCGAGCCGCATCGTAACAACTCGATTCCAAACGTAGTGGGTAGTAGTATAAAGCAGGTAAAATATGTATCAAAAGACGTACCTACCTAAGGAACCTAAATCTGAAAACCTAGACACGCGCACGAAGTTTGCATACTGCACGCCTCGTATAGATATGGACGCGTCACATTGTATGTGCGTGCATGCCGCATGCGACATGTTCGCGAAAAGTTGTTTAGTCTTTTCTGCGAATCAATAGGCTTGGCTCACGAACACAACCAAACGATTCGTGTTCTCAGAGGATATAATAAATAAGTTGAACGCGTACTATTTCGCTAACCACTCGCATAAGATATCGAAATGATTTTTCTTAAGTGCTCCTGAATCGTAGGCATTTTGAGAATTGATTTGACTCATCAAAATGGTTGCACATGAAACGCTCATGGTTATTAATTATGATGAGTTAAGTAAAACTTGTTCAAGCTCAAATTCAATTAACATGATCAGTCAGAAAAAAATAAAGATCCACCCAAAGCATGTAAAAAGAGAACACAATTTTTGAGATGAACCTCCAGTCAATCAATGATTAGAGATTGGTTATCGATATTTGCGTGACGAATGCTCACGATCGAAACGCAGTACGGCTCAACTCTCGAAGAAAATCTAAAAGAGATAATATATTCAACACATTGTTAAAAGCTATTAAATAATTTATCGATATTGGCTAGAGTGTCGCATACCTACGGCCGTGATTCAGTACTGACCTTCGGAGGAAAGCGAAACCGGTGTAGGTCATCGTGCTCACGAATGCCGACCCGCGTTCGCTTTCGACCAATAACGCTCCAGCTCCAATATTGAAATTGATCATTTCGTCCTATATTTTGTATTGTGGTCTATTATCTGACTCTGTTACGATAAGTTGAGGTTTTTTCGGTAAAATCTTACTTATTACTTTAGCACAGTGACCCAAAGTGGGTCTTGGCCTCCGACACCAGATATCGCCATTTCTTGCAGTTATGAACCAGCTGTCTCCAGTCGACAACTTCGAGGCTCTGCAGGTCTTTCATCACTCCGCTCGAGCGGTATCTCGCAATAGTCTTCGCTAAAGTAGACCTAATATATTTTTAAAAGCTATGCATGTTGCGCAAACTCCTGCCCTTCTCCTCTCCACACGTCCCTGTCTAGAGCTGTCACAGAACAGTCTCCAGCACAGGTCTTAATGTCGTCTGACCATGTCATTAGATGAATAGGCCTAATATATTAGACAATAATCTTCAAGCGGATAAACAGAATAAAAGAGCAGCTATAGATTAAGGTCTAAAAGGATCCTAATACTAATTTCATGTTTAACATTATGGGTGTATGCTCATTCGGAACAAATATTTCCAGAGCTATACAACATTTAATCTGAAACGTGAATCGAACCCGAGAAATATTCATGGTAATTTAGATCACCCAAAACATAAAAATAGGCATTCAAATATATTTGTCAGTCAAGGTGCATGTACCTATGTTAAATTAATTTCCTAGTATTATTTCATTGTATTGTATCAATACAAAAAAAATTGAGAATCCTTAGAACTGTATTTTATTTATTACTAGCTGACCCTGCGAACTTTGTTCAGCCTTTGTTTAGAAGCACTACCCTTCCCTACCCTATCCTATCCTATGTCCTTCTCCTGTTTCTAAGCTACCTCTCCACCAATTTTTAGCCAAATCGCTTTCGCCGTTCTTGAGTTATAAATAGTGTAACTGACACGACTTTCTTTTATATAATTCTACTTTTTTATCGCCGTGAAGCAGTAATGCGCAGCAGTAGAAGCCCATGTCCTCTTCTATCCTTCTCTCCATATGCCCTGTTAAAGTATTGTAACGACTCTGAGCTCCATGGCCATGATCGCACTGATCACTTACCTTCAAGTGACTAGACTGCTCGTTTGCAAACCTCTTCTTTATAAAACAATATACAGAAATACAGTACGTTTCTGAAACGCATTTTTAAAGTTAACTTTAACGCCCAGTTTCCACCAAACCGGAGAGGAGAGGAGACGTCAAATTTTTCTATTGAATCATGTGCCGCACGCGAGCAAGCGGGGTGTAGATTTGTGTAGCCGGGCGGCATATCTCCTCTCCGCTCCGCTTTGGTGGCAACCGGGCCTGTCGCCCAAATTTTACCAAAGAGGAGAGGATATGCGCCGCCTGGCTACACACATCTCCGCTCGGTCGGCCATGCCCGCTTGCTCGCGTGTGGCACAAAATACTATAAAAATTAGTGTCTGCTTTCCTCTTCGCTTTGGTGGAAACCAGGCCTAAAAATGAGTTTCAGAAAGTATGTGACAGTGGGAAGTACTGAGCTGTCACTGTCAAACTAAAGAAGAAAAAGGAGATAGCCTGAGAAAAAACTCAAATGAAAAGATTAAATTCTAAATTTCACTGGCCAATTCATAACGGTCAATCTCCAAAGACGTATCTCTTTATCCACTCGACATTGGCGGAATTTAATTGTGTCTGTACACATAAGAAGCCAGAAAAAAAGAGATAGCCTGAGAGTTAATGTGGAATTAAAATTAAAATACATTTTAGAAACTGGGCGATACTTAAGTTTTAGATTTAGCGAAATCGTATAATATTTTCTATACCTTACCTACATCTCACATAAAATATGCCCGTTGATATCTTTTGTACGGCGGGTATTATAATAAGCCGTTAGCTTGCATTGAGGGATAACAATATAAAAATATAATGTTAGTTATAGTATTTTGCATTGATTATTAACTTTGTTTAATCGTTCAGACAATCAAAGAGGTGAGCAGATGACAGCTAAGTTAAGCAACGACGACCCTAGTCAATCATTGGATGCGAAGCCGGGGTCCGCTAGTTAATAATAATTCTATTAAATTTAAATAGCACTTGTCTTTATTAGGTATTCAAACTTGAGACCAAATTATAAATAAATAAATAAATAGAGACAGTTCACACAGATTGAGCTAGCCCAAAGTAAGTTCGAGACTTGTGTTACTAACTCAACGATGCTATATTTTATAACAAATAAATATATAGATATACATCCAAGACCCGAGGCCAATCAGAAAAAGTTCGTTTTTCATCATGACCCGACCGGGATTCGAACCCGGGACTTCCTGGGGGCTGATTCTCGTAACAAAAACCGATTCTATTTCGATTCAAACACACTCGCTGTCCCGTTCAATTCCTATTTTGTATGTGTGTGAGACAGCGATAGAACTTGAATCGAAATAGAATCGGTTTTTGTTACGAGAATAGGGGGTCTGGGTGATCTGGCGTGGTAACCATTACGCCACGGAGGTCATCAAATTATCTTTGTTTAATAGTTAAATATAACCTAAACCGATTCTATTGGTACAGTAAACCAATGAAAGAGGTAACCAGTATAGAGAAAGAACAAGATTTTTACGCTTATAATGTAAGCATCGTTATGAAACTTTGTAATTACATCTATAATTTAAAAATGAATCGCCAAATGTGTAGCTAAGCGCAAATCTCGAGAACGGCCGGACCGATTTCGCTAGTTCTTTTTTTAGAATATTCCTTGAAGTACGAGGATGGTTCTTACGGAGAGAAAAATTAAGGATCCCCACGGGGTAGGGGTAGGGTAGGGGTAGGGGTAGTGGTAGGGTAGGGGCACATGAGTAAATAAACTTCCGTCAGTTTATTTACTCATGTGGTAGGGGAAGGGGTAGTGGTAGGGTAAGGGTAGGGCAGGGATCGGTAGGGATCGGTAGGGGTAGGGTAGGGGTAGGGTAGGGGTGGGTAGGGTAGGGGTAGGGGTAGGGTAGGGTCATTTTTCTGACGTAAAAAAAAAGGGGGGGTAGGGTAGGGGTAGGGTAGGGTAGGGGTAGGGTAGGGGTAGGTCTCGTTAGAGGTGGGCAACGCATTGGTAGTGCCCCTGGAGCTGTTGATATGTGGCGGTGACCACTTTCCATCAGGTGGCCCGCTTGCCTGTATGTCTGCCGTTGAACGTGATTGCGTCTAAGTATGACTGTTCCATAGTGGGGATTGTGCTAGGCACGGTCCGATAAATAAAAAAAGAAACATATTTAGGCTTAATACTAATATAGATGGTAAGAAAAAATTGTTACTAATATATTAGAATTATATAAGAAATTTTGCTTGAAATAAATTGTTTTAATTTTATTTTATAACATAAAGAGAGCTATTGATAAATAAAAATTTGAGTAAATCCCATCTCGCAATATTTAGAAAACTTGGATCATATTCAAGGCCAGCTCACGTCTTTCATTGACTGACTACAGCCAACTTATAATTTTAATGAGAAAAAAGGCGAACTGGTTTTCTTTCGCCATTTCTTTTACCAGTGGTTATTTTGCTTGTTTGCGAAATGGTAGTAGATAATAGAGTATATTAATTAAATCATTTATTTATAACTGTATTTACGTGTTTGTAAAAACCTATTCTCTGAATGAAAGTTTTGAATATATATAATATAATTGAACGTATTCGTCATACTTACAAATACTTACGATTTATAAACGATGCAATCCGCAGACCAGCCACTTGTCGACGGCACAGAATTCACATCCCTAATGTTCTAGGTACGTCTGTGTCTATATATATATATGCCCATGACGGTCCTCACAAATCATATAATAACGTATGTGCATGCAAAGTAATCCATACTGTGAGTTATTGTAACTTTTGCATATACAAATTATTTGACAGCCGACAAGACAAAAAAATAATGTTTCATGTATTATGATTTTAATTTCACATTGTCGCCCAAGCTTCGTTTTTCATAGATTTCTCGCAAAAGAAGCACCTATATCGGATATAAAAAATGTTGTAATAATATTTTTTTACTTTTAAAAATCTTTTTTATTTGTTAAATTGAAACTTTTTCAATCGAATATGGCAAATAGTCAAGAACTTTTTACATCGTCTCGTTTTTTATATCCGATTTACTTCTAAGAGCCTGAAGCAGCGTTTCGTTTGTCAATGTATGCAGTGAACTGAATTGCCACAATATCTTCTGGTCGGCGGCGAAGTAGGCACACAGCTGTTGCTAGCCAGGAGATAATTAACCGCTTACTATGTGCTCAATAAATGCACTTTTGTTATGATTTGTTTTCTTTGTATTCGGCTATCAAATGAACGGATATGCTTGTTCCCATTATAATATAAACTCAAAATGAGGCATTTTCACAAATAATGTGTAGTTTCTAGCCAAATATTTGAACCGAGAATGTTAGTACAAGAATGGTCTATTCTCAACAGGCAGAAAAGGGGTTGAGATGATAATAAAAATATTTAGAGTGCTCTGAACAACAGCTTTCAGTTAATTGGCTGGAATTTAAAATAATTACGAGTTGACCCCTGATCTCTCAAAAAAAATAAAAAAAATAGGTAATTTTGCCAAAAAAAAAAAAATATTTTGCCTTTACAAACTGTTACAAAGGAGCTTCAAGATTTGTTCCTTAATCATATGAATACTTTAAATATTTAATAAGATATTTTTAAATTAAGCCATTTAAATTCCAAATATAAATGGCTCGAAGGAAAAAAATTGCTGTTGACACTATTTAATTAATGTAATTATTCAATTATCGTGAGTAAATAATATATAAGTATAGTTCTCTCAGTTATTTGTCATATTCGGATCGTTTGTAAACTCTTTTTACTTTTTTAAATATACCTACCATTATTGTACAACATCAGATTAGGTTATTCCAAAAGGGCTAAGTACTCGATGTCTTATTCATACCAAAGTTTCGTTTCTTAAATGATACCATATTGGTAGACAAGTAAAATGTCGAACGAGGGTTGAGTTAAGAAAAAATGTTTGGTAAGAATCAACGAGTTAAAAATGTGTATCTAACTAAATGAAGGGTAGGTTCCTGATCTGAAAAAGTATAAAAAGGGATATGTTATTTTAGTCGCATCTAGCGTTAGAATTCGCACAAGCATTAGGGGTTTTTGAAATGAAACAACAATTTTTCACATTAAATTTATATTAACTCAGATCTGAAACATTCACTACTGCTACGGCATATTATAAATGTTAAACAAACATCAATTGGGTAAAAAATATCATTTGGATTCTCCTGAACCCTCTAGTCGCCACCACTTGGCAAATTTGTGATTTGGCAAAATTTCTTTGCACCTGTCTATCGTGAGGTAGAAATTTTGACACATAAAATATCAAATCGCTTCGCTTACACAAATAATAGTATTCGCTATAGAAACAATCTTTGCGGTCTGTTCATACAAAATTTAATAGTACATAAATGTAAATATTTTTTTAATTTCTTTAAACTCTGGTTTGCCGAGTAACATTTGTAAAATATTAAACTAAGTATGAACAAATCGCAACGCATAGCATACAATTCAAGTTTCGCTGTAGCGGTGTGACAGATCTGTCGCCTTATCACTAGTATAATCTATAATAAAGACTTATCTTATTATCGGGCTGAACGATATTCGAGGGATGATAACGAGCATTGGTAGACACCAGATCGGAACCGGTCGTATATCCTGAATCCCGTTCAGCGACCAGGTTAATTTCTGCGCTACGCTAATCGTAAACAAAATATCATATTAAATAATAGAACGCATGCAACCTCTGCTACATATCATTACTCGTATCAACACGATTGGACGAGGGAACGATACAAAAAAAACAACGTCTTATCGTATTTAACTCTTCCAAATTTACTCAACTCAATGTAACAGAAAACCTGTGGTAACTGATCGTTAAATTAATACATTATACACAAATATAATCATCACAAAAACCTTACGTTTTATACTTACAAGCTATTGTTATAAACTGGAAATCGCTACATTAAACTTATTTCAAAATAAGTCTATCGATGAATACGGTAATAGAATATGATAAATAACAAATTTACCGTTAATTTTATATTTACATAAGTTTTATAGCTAAGTCATACTATTAGTGAGTGCTTTAAACAGTATGAGGAGGGACAATGAATGTCCGCTAATATATAAATGTATAATATATGTATAAGAGGGTGGAGAGCGGGCGCGGGCGCAGCGCGGCTGTAAATAACAACGATTTGTGGAAGGCAGGCTGAGGTACTCGGTGCCGCCGCCCGGCCCGCTCCCCTCACATCGCTATAATCCTATTACTCGTTACTTGAGGTAGTTACGTTTCATAATATTGTGACACCGTTACATAATTGCTATGAAGAAAACACTTCTGTTTTACAAAAACTCTTTTCAACAACAACATTTGTATGCGGTATATTATAAACTCGGTAAGTATGGAAATAATATGGCAAGTGGCAGACGATGCGCCTGTGCACTGGCAGGCACTGGTATGCAAATAGGCGCATGCGCGCCGTCTGTCCGTTGCGTTGCTATGTATAACACGCTAGACTCACTGCACACTGTCGATTCAAATGGCCATCACTTATTGCCTTGATCACGCAAGAAGTCTATTATTCTATATTTCGCGAGGTACATAATAACATGGCCGCGATATGTATATGATATCCGTTATTTAAGACGAAACTTTACAGTATATGACTGACGAGTTGATAGTCGACGTGTCAGCAGCCGAATCGAATTGACAGTACATAGTGGGTCACATTAAATATAATATTACGACAAATACGTGGTCTCACACCTAACAGGTAGGCCATGACGGTACGACGTGTACTAAAACTTCAATATATTGCTTTTCCATTAATCTTATTAATCGAACAATTTATTATTTATTAGTGTATATATTTTATATCTGAATACGTGGTTATATGTAGATATAGTCGCTGATGAGGTAGATCAACATTGTGTTATTTTATTTGTATAAAAATATTTCTGCAATATAATCAACATTTAAATACAAACATTATCAAAATTAGGTAATGATATAATGTTCATATTGCACATATCAATAAATGAATATAACATAAGTATATGGTACTTGATCGACTTCAGAATACGGACGTGGATTCGCGTCAAAGTAGCCGCGTAGCGTGCGCAGCGCGGGCCCGCACCGGCCGCGCCACTCTGACGCGTCCACGCCCGTCAAATGTCCTATCAGCTGCAAATTCATCGATACTCACAATAATATGTACAAAGACGATCTCCTTATAATCTGATCAACACGTAAATCAAATATTCATGACAATTTGTTTTAATACTATACAAAAACATTTACATTATTATTTTAAATTATTGCTAGAGAATTTCATTATCATTAGGCTAAAAAAACATTTAAACTTAAATCGTTTCGCAACAGACAGTTGTTGGAATTAATTTGGCAACGTTTAGGAAGACTACTTTCCTACCACTAACGAAACAGGAATGTATAAACTAAATTCGCTCAAATAACACATTGGTAACTTAAATTGGACATAAATTAGTATTTTTCTTTATTAATGAAAAATCTATATTTTAACGAAAGACAACTAGCTTACATTAAAACAAAATGTCAACAGACAAATAATAATTAGGAAGCACCGGGAAAATAGTTTAAGAATAATCAATAGGGGTTCATTATAAAAACGAATGTTGTCTAACTTACGCCTAGCAGGCGTCAGAAACGCACAAACAAAACAATGCGGTCAGACGAAAGTATACGAGGCGGGACGACCCGCAGCTCGCGGGAAGTTCCGAGTTTATTTTATCTAACAACGTAGCGCCCTCTCGCGGACTTACGCAATACACGACTACCTACTCCTAAGGGTTAGGGCTTGCGCACATTGCGGACGGAACTGTCTCTCTGCTACCTCGCTAAGATGGCAAGCTCATGTTGTGTTCTTGTTTGTACAATTCGGCCAGCTCGGTCTACAATGTGCGCTCCTAAATGTGATCAATGAATATTGTACTCTTGGCGATATTATATTTAAAAAATTTGGCATCTACATCTTTCCTATACTTTGTACCAATATCGAAATTGTTTTCTTTTCGTTATTTTATACATAAATTTTAATGTTTTTTTTTATATTTCTTTCATATGAACCTACTTAAATAAAATGTCTGGCAATCCTGTCCCATTTCCATTATTTACAAAAAAATTACTCTAAATGTACGTCCCATAACACACACAACTTGTATGAATTATTTTTTAACATTAACAATCGTAGGCAGAACGTAGAATTTAACTAAATAAACCTATGGTCCATAGTTTAGTAAAATAAGATATGTCGATCGTGATAATAGCTGCTATGGCCCGAAAACAATTAATATAACTATCGCTAAGATATTTTTGTTTCGATCATATGTTACATTGATATGGTTTGTTATAGACAATATCGCAGTTATGCGCCAACGTCATGTAATTACATGTTTAGCGGCCAGACAGCCAGGCATATAAAGTCACCTTGTAACAACGCAAGGTTAAGTTGAATGAACAATAAAAAACGAGCGCGAGGCGGAGCCGTTGCTTCGCGAAATCGCGGACTCCAGCCACCAGCTCCAGCAATGATTCACACATTACACG
Source organism: Endotricha flammealis (assembly GCA_905163395.2). Taxonomy (NCBI): domain Eukaryota; kingdom Metazoa; phylum Arthropoda; class Insecta; order Lepidoptera; family Pyralidae; genus Endotricha; species Endotricha flammealis. The sequence continues at coordinate 18,244,466 of LR990852.1, read as the reverse complement.
ATTCCAAATTTCACACGACACCCCCGTATTAAGTAAATAAAGTGAATGACATTATTTATAACGTTAATTAAGCTCCTATAATTTTTGTTTAATAGCTTACGTGTTTTATAAATTCCATATTACACGACTATTCTCAGAATGTAAGCGTCAATTTTGTACTGTTCATTGCCCTATCCGGATAAAAATTCACAAATAAATCACTGCTCTACACAAACTACAAACCTTTATATAAATTTATTGTTATTGTGAGTGTCTTTTTTGTTATATGAAAATGATATGTGTACGCACACCTACAAAGGGTTTTAATTGAGAACGACGTTCACCGAGGAGGTGGGCGAAGTCACCGACGAGGGCGATGACGAGGATGACGTCCGCATGTTTTTCTTTATGTGAGTGTCGAAGTGCTTCACCATGTGGTCCTTTCTAATGAACGCCTTACCGCAATGCTCACACGCAAATGGTTTACAACCGGAATGAAGGCACATGTGCCTGCGCAGATCTGTCTTGTGATTGAATGATTTTGGACATTCGCTACATTTGAAAGGTTTATTGTCTGTATGTTTTACATAGTGCCCTTCATATGAAACATCGTCTGAAAAACGTTTTCCGCACCGGTCGCATTTGAACGGCTTCGCACCCGAGTGGAAAGTTTTATTATGCTGTGTCAAATAACAGGCTTTATTAAAAACTTTATCGCAATCGTAGCACTTATGTATAGTCGCGGGCACGGACTTTTTGACCTGGTTGCGCTCTGTGAGCGGCGTACTCACTGTTGACGACACGGATGGAGAGCTTTCGTTCTCTGCTTTCGCGCTCTCGGGACTTGCCGGAGACTTCATCTGCGTTCCGTAATTTTCTTTATTCGCGTAATCCATAATATCCTCAATTTTTAATATTTGCAACTGGCTAGATTCTGTGCGTAAAATATCATCCTCGCGTTTTATAGTTTTACCTCCGACTGCATAACCGTACGGATAAATTTTAACGTGCTCGGGACTGTAATTTACAATATTATCTTTAACTGGTTTAGGTGAATAGCTATAATTTTCGTAATCCATCGTTTGTCCACATAACTCAATATTGTTGTATTGGACTGGATCCACGATAATATATCCGGCGGTCGACTCATCTGCGACAATTTGACCCCCCACGTTAGGCTGAACATAATTTGAAACATAAACGCTGAAGCTCTGCGTTTGGAGCTGTGCGAAACTGGGCAAGCGTCCGCCGGCAGGTTGATTCGACGTTTCCTGTTCCATAACTTCTACTACTTCGGGTGCGGATTCACCAAAAGTAGCCGGACTGGCTATAGGCGGATTGTTGATAGCCATATCCATAACGTGGGGGGCCATCCCGTTTGGGTAGCTCGGTGCTAAACTCGGCTGAAAATTCTGACCCAAATATAATGGGGTGTGCGTGGGGTCCGGAACCGAAGGTCCCAAAGGATCCGTAGACCTCGGATTGTACGGGTTGACACCCAAATGACTGAACGGGGGTAGCGTGTGTGCCGTAAGAGCCGGGGTACTCTGTGTTACAGCCGCTGTTGAAATATTGCTGGTTGATACTGATAGCAGGCCCCTCATATGGTGATTTTGAGTAACAGAGGGACCTGCTTCCCCGTTTGGGGGATTCCCGGTGGAAGATATTGCGTTACCTTTAGTCCCCTGATGATTACTATCATTAGGATTACCTATGCCTGGCGGTTGACTACTAATATTGAGAGGATGAGATCCAACTTGATGCTGTAACGGGTGATTAGCTAAAGGATTATTAGTGAAATTATTATCTAAGTTACCCTGTTGAAGATGCGTATAAGGTGATTTGGACTGCATGGCGGCCACACGATGCGACCGGTCAAAGCTCTGCGATGCGTAGGGCGACTGCAGGGTAGCGTCATCGACACTACGACCGTCCTCGGAAGGGACGGGGCTCTGCGTGTTGGAATCGGCGCTCTGTTGCTGTGCGCTTCTTTGAAGGTTGTCGCGACTCGGATGATGGTGACTGGAGATTGGCATTGTTGCCGGATCAGGCTGACCCGATGACCTCACTGCATTTTTGTGTAATGTAGTATTATAATGCCTCTTGAGATGCCCGGAACTGGTGAACCATTTATTACAAGCCGTACAATTATACGTTTTTGGTCGCCTTGCCTCATTAGATTTCCAATTAGCGCCCTTTCCGCCTATAGATGGCAGTGTAGATGATGTGGGATTGGCAGGTTGTGTACTAGTGATTTGAGGCGCTGCCGAAGAATCATAAGGGCGATATGGTGGTTTCATATCAGGATTGGTTGATGCTAATCCCGAATAATTAGTAAGGGGTGGCATCTGCACATCTGGATATATTTTTTGCTCCACGTGCATGAACGGCTTCTGGTCATGATGTCCGGTAAGAAATTTATCTTGTGAGTATGCAAATTTTTGATCTGTATGAAACATTTTTGCTTCTGTTTGATATGTTTTTTGTTCTGCAAACATCTTCTGATCTTTGAACAAAGACACGTCCCCATTTAGTTGTGGATTACTGTAAATTTTTTGAGTTTCCCATGGCATTATGGGTACAGTACGAGTGTTCACTTCTCGACCTTGAGTCGGAGATTCCTCATATGGAGTGGGTGGCTGATCGCCCTCGTTACCCTGATAAACAACTTTTTGAGAATCCAAATCTAAAATATCCGACGATTCTTCGTGCTCTTCTTTTACTTTATTTTCACTTTGGTAGCCAGAGTTATTATATTGTTTTCCGGCAAACTGTTGAAAGGGCATCGCAGCTGAAGCTGATGTGGAGCTTGAGCCAGCATGGGCCGTGTTACAGTGTTCATTTAGTTGGACGGCGGAGTCACATACAAAGCCACACTTATCACACTGGTTGGGTGAAGGCGACGGCGTCGGTTGATTTAGTGGCTGACCATACAACGGGCTTGAAGAAGTTACTTGGGGTACACGATCTTGCATATTATATGGATGAAAGCGGTTAGATTTATGGTAATCCTGCCCATATTGAGATTGTTCCCAATTTATTTGTTCGGAGTGTTGATTTTGTGAAAAACCAGAATGAGAATAATTGTTACCGAATTGTGCGCCTGGTGAGAAGTTGGTCTGATCCGGGTTCTGGTACGGCGATGGAGCGCTGTGGTAGCTCTGTGGTGTGGCAGGGTGAGGGAATTGTCCCGAGGTCTCCGGCGTCGCCCGCTGCTGGAACTCCGGGCTGGGCTTGGTGATCATACTGTCGCTCGAATCAGCCGGAGCTGACACTGTTGTCTCGTTCTTTATTTTTGCTCCGTTATTATTATCAGAATCATTCTGTGAGTTCTGCGTGCCCCACTTCACATATAAATTTTCTTTATGGTACTGTAAATGTACCTCTAAAGAATCGACAGAGTCCAAATAGAGACCACAAATCTTGCAATGATAATCCCTCGTCGGTAAGGTCGACGAAACAGCGTTGCTGTTAGCCATTTAAATCATCAATCCACCGGAGAGCACCGTCTCCTCCAACGAAAAAAAAATAATAAAAAAAGCACAGTTCCCGTGTCCGTGTACATGTAGTCCGCGCTCGAGTCAGGCGCTACAGGTTAGAGTCATGGTCGCGGCCGCGCGTCTCCCGCGAGTTAAGTTATACTACGGCAATGTTTTCAAAGAAAGTTTTCCGCGGCATTTCCGCGGGCGGGCGGACGGCGCACCACGTGCGCGCGGTAAACACTCGCGGGGGTCGCGGCACCTGCACTCGCGAACTCGCCGCCACTCGCAATCCAAACTGCCTTGTCACAACCGAACTAACGTCCAACGATACACTATTGATAAAGTTTCATCTCAGTTCACAATAACTTATTGTCACTCGACAAAGTCTATAATATTTATCGTCTTTAACGAACTAAAATCACAGAGACGGTTGCGGTTTAAAACTTGGCACTTGTTTGTAAACCCGGAGGCGCGATGTGTTTAGTTTGTAGTTGAGGTGGAGCGGCGCGGATGCACACGGGTCAGCCGGGTACGGACACTGTGAACGTTTACAAGCAACTGACAGCCTTCCCGAAGTCGCCTTCGGGGGCATGACTTCAATAACAATTCGCAACGTCGTCCCCCACCGTGGCGTGCGTGCGAGTGAGAGCGGCGCGCGGTGATGAAGTTATCGCTCCTTCATCCTTTTGTGCGTCCTTGGTGCGAGCGGGACGCGCGACGCGGGGCCTGCAGGGGCGCGGGGGCCGGGGCTGGTCCTACTCTTTCTCAAAATTGAAATGCCCGGTCGAAATGTCCGGTGATGCTGCGTCCGAGTAGGACAGCGATAGCACCCACCCTTACCATGCGGGCGGACAGAGCCCTGCGACGAAATTCTCTAAATTTTAAACCAACATCTTATAATTTTTGTGATGTTTTTCGAAGGTCATATTTATTACTGTCCAAATAAATAATACAATAATATAAAAGTATTATTATGTATGATAATTATTGATAATTAATATCTTTAAGACAGTTTAATATTTATTTAAGTTTGTGTTATTGACATCATTCGGAGTCGTCGAATAAGAAAATAAAAACAATCATAAACAAGTTTTAACTACGAACATTATTTAATAAATGCATAATATATTCACTAAAAGCGATTGAAGATACTCTACGAAACAAAGTAAAATGGCAAGAAAATATTTAGATAAATCATTGAAATAAAAAATCTAATTGTAGCAAATTACCAATATCTTTAATCGTAAATTTATATCTCGGATGTAAAAATAAACATTAAACAGTTATTTTTCCGTTTAACTTATTAAATAAATAAATAGAAACAGAAATAAAGTAATCACCACGTGGTTAGAGGTACCTATTGCTATTTATCATTGCGATAAATCAATGTTATGTAACCAATCATTTTTAGCCTAGATTCCTTTATAAAGCACAAGCCAAAGAATTTGAAGTAGTGGTGTCAGTATATTAAATCTAAATATTTATTCAGCAGGGACTAATCAAAATATTTCCTCGAAGTATTTTGCAATAGATATTCCAGTACCAACGCATAAACTATTAATTATAACAACTAAAGAAATGTAATATATTTGTGTATTGATTTTAACAATAAATAAAGTTTTTGCTAAAATCTATTTATTTTCATCGAAGCATAGCCAGGTTGACAGCGTGGTATTATCCTAATGGCCGAGTACTGCGCAGGGCACTGAAAATTTTGCATCGCGGCTAGCGGGGCGGGCGGGCACAGGCGCGGCTGCTTAATTTTTTTTTCTAAACGCATCGACACGTCCTGCACTGTTCCGAAGTCCGAACGTACTTTCTGTTAGGAAGACGCCGGGTTCTCGGACATCTTTGTATACTAGAGGACACGGCGAAAGCTGTTATAGGTACCGGCGTTCGGACACAGGCCCCATGCAAACTATGAGGGGAGAAAGCATCGATTTTCTCGGACTATGCCGATCGCTTCCTATTCCTTGTGCCCACCCCTACGATTTTACACTGGACTCCCAACTAAGTTTCGTTTGCATTTAAACCGATATTTTGTTTAATAGCCAGCTGTTGTTTAGCATACTACTAAGATGATTAAGTTTTCTTGTTGTTTTTAAAACGGAGGATTGATATAACTTGAATTCGTTTTTAAGATTTTTAATTTTCGTTTTATTTTAAGTTTATTATGAATGGAAGAGATATTAATGTCCATTTTTTGTTTTCACAGTAAAAATAAATGAATGAATGAATATGCTTTAATTGCAAAACACCAAAAAATAAAACAATAGGTATAATAATAACAGTAGGTATATACAGAAAACTTACAGACTAGTGTTTTTGCAACAAGGCGGCCTTATTGCTAACAGCAATCTTTTCAAGGCAACCTTACGGTAAAAATAGATCACGCTATGGAATGGGCAGGGCTAGCAATGCAAGAGATAAAAGAAAATACTAATTTACGTGTAAAAAAAACACAAAATTAAAAAATATATACCTATACTTACATATTACATATTTTACATATATAAAATATATATTAAAATAAAATAATACTTATCTTTTATAAATAAACACAATATACTCATATTTTGTGAATTGAATACGAATATATTTAACACTAAAAATATGAATCGTATTTTAAATTAATTTATTTTGGCAAATATTTAATTATTATTCTAATAAACATCTTCATTTTAAAATCTAATATTCTTTTGTGGAAACTTCTACAAAGTTTGATGTCGATGTTATTTAATTATTTTTCCACCCTAAAAACTACATGTTTACTTGGGGCCCTTCAAAGACCATGTACACATTAGCATGGTAGTATTGCCAAATTGTGCCCTGAATATCACGACGCTGACTTCCTTGTTTGCCACCTTAACGATGAAAATATTTTCAGTAGAATAACGCAAAGCAAGAAAATTTTATGAAAACCCTTATTATCATAGCAGTTAGAATCAAAATTCTTCAGCATAAAATATTACCAAAACTAAACTATGTTAGCCTTATTTCTTTTCGAACATCCTACTATAAAATAGGATGCTTTATAAAAGTTGAATTTTATATGGAATTGAGCCTTAAGCCGTTGGATTAAGGTTAAAATGAGCTTGCATTTGTGAATGAGGAAGAAAGCTGGGGCGATCTACAAGAACATACAAATGACGAAAAATTTCGTGTACAGAATACTTTTTCTGTAAAGATATATTCAAGCGGAAAGAATAATTTGGATTTTTAACCGATTGTAACGAATTATTAAGATCTGAGAGGAAAATTTGAGCTCGACCGCAGTTTCTTAGATGAAAGAGAATTGGATGAAGAAAGTGAGATCAAGAAAGAACTGTATGTAATATCTACAATTAAACATTAGCAACCTGCTATTTAAATCATTCTACTGACGTCATAATACAGCCTCAATGAAAATAAAAATAGTCCATACAGTAGCATCATTGCATAAAACAAAGATAAAACATTAAAATAGCAGTATTATTGTAAGTTTTGTGCCAGTTCTTAGTATTTATATTTTATTAATGACCATCTTGATAGCTATTTAAAATTTAAAACCATGCTGCACATAAATAGGACTACTTTGGATGCCTCGTATGCATTACTGTGACTGCGTACATAATTATGAAATAACATTCTCTAGATGATTTTGGTTACGTAGATCCTGCTATTTATCTACGCTGACTGTATATAACCTGAAGTTGAAAATGTTTGGCTAAAAAAAAATTAAATTCAAAATATGTATAATATGCCAAATCGAAAAAAAAAACTTCAACTTTTTAAACACTAGAAAATAAGCTCAAAGCTCGTTTTATGATCGCTGTTATCCTGAAAACGTAGAAGGCATAGCTGTTTTTATGTAAATCGAAAGTTTTAACCGACGATAAATTGAACCTTATGCTACTGACATTAGGTTTTAAAAAGTATAATATGTGATTGTTACCTGTTTAGGATGATTTATGATGAAATTAAATATTCTTGAAGTGATCATGTACCAAAAAACCGTCAAGATGTACTTATTTGTCTTGAAAAGTGCCTGTGAAAGCCTAGTTCAATGGTTCATTGGCAAGATTTAGTAATAAATATATAGGGACAAATCACACAGATTGAGCTCGCCCCAAAGTAAGTTCGAAACTTGTGTTTATATACTAACTCAACAATACTATATTTTATAACAAATACACATATAGATAAACATCCAAGACCCGAGGCCAATCAGAAAAAGTTCGTTTTTCATCATGAGCCGTCTTTCGAACCTCCTCATGTGTGGCGGTCTGTACAATATATGCATTTTCAACTTAGTAACCCTTTCCAGGTAATCTAAAGTTAATTAGAGCTCGTGTACTTCACATTGGTTATTAAATAATATGCATAAATCTTAGGAAAAGTTTCGTGTCTAGTCGAGGTTGTAACAGTCTAAGGACAACTGCTTTTTATTATTTTTGAATGTAAATAAGTTTCATTGTTATCAATAAATTTTATTAATAAAAACCTTTAAAAGTACAATAAATGCGTATGATGATTCAAAAAATAATTATTGACAGAGTTTTTTCAATATTGCTACTCAAATGCTTGCAGGCTTTCATAACTAACATTTAAATGATGTATCTCAGTGCAAGGGTCACAAAATAAAAAAAATTGACTACATTTAATTATAATTTTAGTGAAATAAATCTTCTTAAATTAATTAGTTTAAAAAATGTAAGTAGTTTGAGATTTTAGTTTTATTGGGCTGAGTACACCGCATGCAGCGCAGCACAGCACAGCACAGCGCGTTGCAGCTTATGGTGCTGTACAGCGTTTTGCGTTTGGTGTGTCCTTTCTCATAATATTGCATAGATTACAACGCCATACGCTGCAACGCGCTGTACTGGGCTGCATGCGGTGTACTCAGCCCTTAATAGCACATGGTCATTTTGAATTCAGATAAGCGTTACAAATGTACTTTGTAACAATTAAATACCACTAATACTTCTATTATCGCAACACCATAACAACAATGTACTTTTTCCAACAACTTTTATCAGGTTTAGACTAACAACGGAACATTGTTTCTATGTTAATAGTTATAACATTGTTTCTAAGTTAATACCTATCGTTCAAAACTATGTCATCGAGTACGTAGCCCTATATACAGTTTCCGTTAAATGAATACTATATATTTTTATGGAATATACTATACATTATCATTTAATTTTATAACTAGCTGTTGCCCGTGGTTTCGCCCACGTGGGCTTTTTCGGGTTAATACATAAATTATAGTCTATCAGTCAGTTTCTGAAACGCATACGTATTAATTTTATTCCAGATTAAGTATCAAACTATCTCTTTTTAGGGTTCCGTAGTAAACTACAAGGAACCCTTATAGTTTCGCCATGTCCGTCTGTCTGTCCGCGGTCAAGCGCCTATACGCTTAATGCTAGACAGCTGTAATTTGGTATGTATACATTATATTAATAATGCTAACAAAGTGCTGGAACAAAATTTTTACAAATATTTTTTTTGGGTGCCTCCCCTACATTTAAAGTAAAAATGAATTTTTTTGGGGTATCGTTAGATAGGTCTCTTCAAAACATCGAAGGTGTGGGAAAGATCATTTTTCGAAACAATGATCCGTTTCGGAATTATTTACTTTTGTGTCAATTTTCGCTTTGCACGGTGGTCCTCCCCCCCCCCCCCCCCCTCTATCTCTGAAAGTCTGTTGTTTAGAAATTTGAAAAAAAAAACATGGTAGTAGTATACATATTATGCTGAACCTTCAATGAAAACTATAACGGTTACGTAGGCTCTACTAGTTACCGAGTAATAGCCGATGAACATAACAAAATAAAATTTGATGAAAATGAAAGTGATAGAATTTGATATTGGACTCATTTGCAAGCAAGCAAAGCACATCAGATACGGAACCCTACACTGTGCGTGCCCCGACATGCACTTAACCGGTTTTTTTCTTATTTAGTTTGACAGTGACAGCTATAATTAATTTATTATTAACTTTAAAAATGCGTTTCTTATACTGTTTGTGAGATACTCACAACAATAAGTAACGTGTCTTTTTATTAGAATTTTCAAAATCGTTTCAGTAGTTACAAAGGACCCTCTACAACCCCATAAATACACAAACACCTCATTATAATTTTATAGATTAACTAGCTTCTGCCCGCAGCTTCGCCTGTGTGGGCCTGGCCTACTAACAATTAGCATATTTTTCTTCAGAAACCAATTCCGGTACGGTCCGGTTCGGTCCGGTCCGGCACGGCCCGCTACGGTACGGTTTCATTCGGTCCGATCAAGTCCGATCCGTTTCGGTCCGGTCCGGTCCGGTCGGTCCGGTCCGATCCGTCCAGTCCTTATAAGGAACCTACATGCCAAATTTGGAATCTCTAGACCCAGCGGTTTGGGCTTTGTGTTGATATACCTACCCTCGCAACTTCGTTTGCGTATATCTCGCTTTCCCGTGGGAATTTTGAAAAATCCTTTCTTAATGCAACCCTACACGTTTTAAGGAATCTACATTCCAAATTTGGAATCTCTAGACTCAGCGGTTTGGGCTGTGCGTTGATATATCCTCGCAAATTAGTTTACGTATATCTCGGTTTCCCGTGGGAATTTTGAAAAATCCTTTCTTAGTACACCCCTAGACGTCGTAAGGAACCTACATTTCAAATTTGGAATCTCTAGGTTTGGGCTGTGCGTTGATATATAGGTAGTTAAGTCAGTCAGTCAGGACTTTGAATTTTATATACTTATATATAAATATTCGAATTACGATTCTCAGCGGCCGGCCACACGTGCTACTCGTACAATTAGATACATTACCAAACTAACTGTATTGTTCAAAGACTTTAAACTAACAAAAAGTATAAGACAATAAAAACAAAACCTCACGATCCAGACCCCTAAAATATTCAAACTATCAACTTTTTAAAATGTAGAATTCAGTTACATAAACACATTTAAAAGTACAATAAATGCGTATTTAAAGCTGGTATCTAATCCTGCCGTCCCGCACTGTATCAACGTTTATGAGTTATGAGCAGGGTGAGCAATAAACACTTAGAAACTTCTCCAACAACTTTCCGCCCGATACTTCGATAATACATGAAATTGTAACTGATCATGTTTGTTTCCACTCGCTTTCAACGACTAAAGAATTGTCTTACATGAACTCATTATGACATGGTGTAATTTAATGGTGCAAAGATTCATAATTTAAGAGGTGTTTAGTATATGGCATACTTTTGAAAGTCCCGAAATTTCGATTTAAAATTGAACTTGAATTGTTTCAAGTCTATAAAAAAGGATTTTCCATTATTATTTTCAATACCTTGCATTGTTGCAATACCTTTAAACATTTTTTGTGTACTATTAAATTTATTTATTGCTTCACGTGAAACGTTTTGTAACAATTAAATATTATATTGTAATATTAATTTGTTATAAGTAGTAAAAATACGTTGTTACCCTTATTGCATTAGGCCAAGCATGTCTGTAAAAATAGGTGTAGAAAAAAAAAAAAAAATGGCTTGTCGAGATTAGTAAAAATAATCAATAATAACCACGTGCGTATAATGAGTCCGAAACTAACACCTTACCTATAAATTAATATAATATTAAAATGAACATCAAAGTCTCCTAAAAATACGATTGGTTCGCGTCATTCTTAAATTTTTCCGGCAACTGCTTTTGTATAACTTATTCAAAAGATTTTTATAATGGATGTTCGTAATGTATGTATGTAGGTAACATGATAATAATGCCGACGATGGGTATTTTTACAAGGAAATTTGGTAAAGATAACAAGTTTTCTAACAATACTGTAAAATTTGATACTGCTCTCGCACTAGTTCGTCACGTATTTTTCGCCACGGGGCGCGTTGGCATCGCGTTTCGCGCTACATTGAGATCTTTGTATGTTAGACCTTACGTTGAAATGATTATAAATCCGCGATGGATAATAAACGCGACGAAACTCGCGGCGCTTTGGCCCCTTCTGGACAAGGTCTAAAGCGAGTCATTTCGCTCTTCTTTTCTTTTTCGTGTACTTCCTGCAACTATTGTCGATTGAGTCAGCGGAAGTCAGTGCTTTTGAGCCACCTGATATCTATCGACAACAGTCAGAACGTACAGCTTAACGTGCCCTCCGAAGCACAGACTAGAGGAGCTCCAGATTTTTTAAACCCATTCAAGTATTCGCTGGAGTTGGAGTTGCTTAACTTGAGTGATCATTCACAACGAGGTGAACTAAATTTTGTAGGTCAAATTAGCCGATGCTACGACTATATTCTTAAGATGGGAATCCCATAATCATCTTCAGCAGGGATACGGTTCTCCCTTCAATCGAAGGGGACTTGAGCGTACTCTGCCACGCTGCTTCAATGCGTATTGGCATGTGATAATAAACATGCATCTAAATTAATAATGTTGTTATGTGTGATCACGTGAAAACTCACCAACGTTTTTTTAATCAGTTTTTAAACCTGTTAAAATTATACTTCATTAGAGCGTGTATAGTCTTTCAAGAGCTAGTCTCTAAACGTAACAAAACAATTCAATGTCGATCGAGCGGAATTTATCTTCAATGACATTTTTAGCTTTATTGACCACTAGCTTCTGTCCGCGGTGTTACCCGCGTATAATTTTATACACATCAGCGTCATCTACCCTGGGCGTCAAAATTAAGTAGTACAGTTTTAAAATTGTAATATCTCCTAAACTACAGAAGCTAGACCTTTGAAATAAAAAAGGTAAAAGACAATTTAATTTCATAATAAAAACTTCATGCATAATATCATTTTTTAAAGATTGACTGAAAAAAAATCTTAATAAACAAAAACACTCTTTTTTTTAACTGTTGGCTTGTACTTCACTTCACTTTTTCACCTTCTCGCCATCAAACCATATTTTTCTATAATATAAGTTTTCTTCATCCCTTCTTCTTTTCCTAATCTCTCCATCCCTAATACCACGTGTATATTTGACTAAGTATTAACTTCATTTTCCTATTTACGTATATCGTCACATATATCCGCCCACCTAACGTATATTCTCCCCACTTGTGTGTTTTCGAAGCACATCTAAGAATTTTATATGAAATTATTTGGTGTTTTCCGTGTTTGGCACCACGTCCTACACCTTATGGTGTTTGAGTTTGACACCTTAAGTATTCATGGTAGTATATATACATGGTGATTATATGTTATATAATATAAAAGCACGCTTTTATAGTTGCTGCGAAACTTTGGCCATATGGCATAGAACTTAAGAGCGGAATAAATCTCAATTGTATTATTGCATCTTGAATATATAGCTATTCGGTATTCATCCAAGTCAACACTGAAGACACCATTTGGTTAGGTCTACGGACGATCGCCAGGTGATTTGCGCAAGTATCCTCAGTTCCAACAACTCACATTGCGAAGATGGTATTCAGTTAACTTTTTAGTCGGTATACCACTCAAGTGACCTTTGGAGGAAAGAACCCGACCGACCCCTGTCGCGTTCCCAATTGGCGGGACATAAGTACAGTTCATTCTGGATGTAAACAAAAAGAAAAATATCCAATAAACGTATATTGACCAATGGGAAAACTATATGTGATAGTATTTTTACGTTAGTATTTTAGTATTTATTATTATATATTCGGAAAGTGGCACTTCTCACAGGCACGTCTCTTGTAATATTGTACATACTATGTACTTTATATTATAATTAAATAAGCTACTAAAACTTCTACTATTTCAGAAACAAAACAAAATGACCAGGGAGAAATAGCGATACTCAGTTTACCCAGCGATAGTATGTCAATTGAATATAAAAAAATACCATGTAATTTTTTTACCACACAAAATAACTTTCTAATAATATATTATAGTTACGCGATAAAATAACACAATTAACAAAATATTCTTAATGATTTCTTACATTTTAACAAAATCTGAGATAACAGAACAAAGGTAATTTAAAACACCTTTACAAAAAGACGATAAGATATCGTTTTCTGTTGAACATTACCAAGAATTTTAACACAATAGGATTAAAAAGTGTGGCTAGAAAACAGGAAGAGTGCAATTACTTTATGGTAGTGTAAACGAAAATCAATTATTGGAACTATTAACAATGCTTTCGGCACGGCTTTGATGTTCAAAATTAGTGATTAATATAAATTAACAGTAATAATATTTATTTATTTTCACAATACAACAAAATGAAGAGATACATCAGACACAGATATAGAGTCACAGGAATTTATACTATACAAGTTGGCTATATTCGGGATAAACAACTTAACAATTAAATTCTTTGTCAATGAGAATATCATTATATCAACGCATAACAATCCCACTGCAGGGGTCTCCTGTCAATCGAAGAGGTTTAAGAAGCGGTTGCCAATGCCGATTGACAGAGGTCAGTGTTTTCGACAGAGGTCAGTGTTGTAGTGGCTGCAGCCTGCAGGCAACCGACTTGACTCAACAACAGTCGGGGCCGAAGGCGAAGTTTGAGATAACGAAACCCATCCAAAGACAGGCTAGAGTTGAACTTGCGCGTTCGTTAGTGCGACGCACAGCGACGCCATCAAGCTCTTTATTACGGGTTAAGTAAAGCTTTTTCTTCTACTAAAAACTTGGTATTTATTTAAGTAAGGGAGGTAAAATACCAATTAAAGTACTGGGGGAATAACTAAAAACAAAATTTCAGTACAATATGAAACGGCGGATTAGTGGATTGCCCTCGGATCTCAATCTACGCTACAGACACTCCAATAAAGATTGTTTACGATTACGGCGCCCGGGAACGAAGATTGAATCACAAATACCTTTTTTTTTAATATTTTCCTTGCCTCTGTTAAACTTTAAACTTAAGACAAGTAGGAAACGAAATTAAACGTTATTAGACAATTGTACATTACATTACATCCTTCAACAAGTTGAAACTACGGTTTTTGTACAAACCTTAGGAGATCATACATCTTTGTATTAGCTCTTGTTTGCTGCATATCCTCTCATTGAACACCGGTGTGTAGCAGCAATGTGTCTCATTCGGTGCTCAACTCCCTCCCTATCCTTTTTTCTCACTATTCCCTCCTTTCTTATAGCGACAGACAAAGTATTGGTAGCACCTCTGGTATAACTGATTCTGATTCATAGAACTGATTCATAGGCAGCAGTGCATGTAAAGTCCTCAAAGTCGAAAATAATAATTTGTACAGTCAGATATTGATCATATTTGTGATAAGAGATGGCGCCACTGAAAAAAATACATCGCGGTTAGAGGTTTGCCTTTTGACTTTTATTTAAAAAATATTTGTACTTGAACTGCCTCAATCCCAATAACAAAAGGGCGTACTCGATGGCCAATAAAGTCAATAGCTCAGTGAAGTAGACACTGGACAGTGCTACGCGACTTTATTTAGTAACTTTAGGACTTTTCTGGGTAAATATCGAACAGATCAAATATTTTGAAAAACTTAACACTGAATATCAGCCATACTTTAGTATGAGTTGTGGGGAATACAATATTGTAGTATAAGACTTGAGAGCCAATCGCGAAACGTTCTAGACTAGAGTCTAGTAATATAGATTGCATATGTTAATAATAGTGGAACAAAGACACTAAACGCCGGTACACCTACAATACCACCTTTTTCGTCCTGGAGGTGACTTTGAAGTCGATTCTATGAACGCTCCTGTTTTTAGTGAGGCCCGCAGACATGTTATTATAGCTATTATTAATAGCCACTTTTTATTTTGCCTGCGTTATGAGTATTAACGATCGACCCTTGAAGATCATCAAAAATACTCTATGTGTTAATATTGTATGTACTTGTATGTAATCTGTTAATGGGAGTAAAAGCCAGTTTCTGAAACGCATTTTTAAGTTAATAACACATTAAGTTATAGCTATCACTGTCAAACTAAAGAAGAAAAATGGAAAGAGAACACAAAAAAATAGATTTTTTTGTTTGTACACATCACTTTTTAGCTCACTTTTGCAGTCCTTTTCGAATACTATTCTAATATGGTCACTCAAGAGTCACTTGTTTACACGAGTTCCCATCATGATAATCAACGGTCTAATATATACCTACAATATTTAAAGAATTATCCTCTAACTCCTATCCGTTTAGGAGTTGTACCATCCATTATCATCTCACCAACATGGGATGATGACTTCCAGACTTAAATACATGAATAGCTAATGAAAACATAAGTAACGCGTTGTACGTGCCTATCAAATTTAAGGAGTGCCCTCGATTTCCCTGGGATACCATCATCAGATCCTGATTTGCTGACAAGTTATGATGGAAAAAATCAAATGGTCTAATCTAATACATACCTACAATACTTAAAGAATCATCCTCTAATTCCTATCCGTTTAGGAGTTGTACCTTCCATCATCACTTCACCAACATGGGAAGATGACTTCCAGACCTAAAAACAAGAATAGCTTACGAAAACATAAGTAACGCGTTGTACGTGCCTATCAAATTTAAGGAGTGCCCTCGATTTACCTGGGATCCCATCATCAGATCCTGGCTTGACAATGGGACCAACTTGGGAGTATGCACTTACAAATAAAAAAAAATTTTGAAAATCGGTCCAGAATTGACGGAGTAATCGGCGGACATACAAAAAAATATATAAACAATGAAACATAGAACCTCCTCCTTTTTTGACGTCGGTTAAAAAAGAGATAGTTGATAGGTACAAATAATGTGAAATTATAATTGTGAAAAATGCCTGTTATTCAAATAATTCTTTAAGTATTTATAAAAAATAAATATGAATTTGTTATTTTATTATTATAGAGTATCGTAACAGTTAGTTGTCATACATTAGCTGAATTAATTTAATGATTGTGACGTCAAATCAAGCGCGTCAAAATAATTGTGACGACCATATCCTTCCTATATGTATTGCATATTTCTGCACATATTTGTTTTGTGTAAGATTATTTTAGTTATATAAACGTTACGTAACGAGATGTAAACATAAACGAGGAGTACTCAAATGAGTTATGCGGTTTCCACGTTTATTTTAGTTTTTAAATACGCAAAGGGAAATGTATAAAAAGTTTATGCTATTATAAAAATGCCACGTGATCGAGAATAATGAAGAGAAGTATAATACTCTTACTTTACTTACTTTACATTAAAGGCTCAAGCCTTGAGGCAGCAACGTGTTCCGTAATTGTATACCTTTTCCACTTTCCTTGTAACCGCATTGGTAGTGATGCAGGGCACTTGCTTTGTGTTTATTCAAAGGTTAGTTTAAAATAGGTTCAATGTAAAAGAAAAAGAACAAAAAAAATGGTTTAGAATTTAACTTTGCGCAAGCTTTTCATTTGTATAGCTTTTAAATTACTTTTTATGTGGCATCCAAGTTATACAAAAAAATCTTACTCGGTTTCCTATAAGTTAATTTTAGCGTTTATTAAAACGGTTATGTAAATGAACCGGACTAATAGAAGAAATATTTCGTGTAATCAATAATAATTAATATTATATTAATTATTAGGTATATAAAAAGTGATTTATTCGAAGTTAAAAATAATAGGATTTAAATTTTGAAACACACCTAAAAACTCCGAACATTTCTAAAAGTAGAAATCAGTGAAGCAAACGCGCTGTTGTCAGATTGACATTACACCAAAAAAAACTGCATTCTAGCAACAGCGCACAGAATGCACGGTCCACCCTCAGCACACACACAAAGCTGCAACAGGTGTAAAAAGCATGTTGCATCGCACACATACAGACAACCACCCTCTGAGAAGATTTCTCGGAAACGCACAGACGCATTTGTGTGCAGTCGTATCAAAGAAACGAATTTAAAAAAAACTCTCACACAGAAATTCAAAATGCTTGCTTCGTAATATTTTGTGCCATGATTTTATATTTTTTTGTCAATGAAATGTATTGTTTTAGTGATTTTTGATTTTTCTTTTGTTATGTCAAACTTTATGCTTGTTTTCACCAACAATCCGTAACGTATGTATTTATGAGTATGTACATACTCATACATACATGGGTACTCATGCATACGTGTTTGATATTTAATTAAAAATAATTGATCTAACAAAAAAAACTAATACCTATATGTTTTTTAATTCATAATTAATAGTAAAACGTAATAAATTTGTTTAAATACAATCACAATTATTTATTCTCTATCAATATATGTAATTTTAGTTGTGACTACACCAAACCTGTACAAGTTGAATCAGAGCACACAAAACATAGATTCACGATTCAAGGGATGATAGGGGTGCAGTGGAATGCAGCGGGAAGTATAAAAAACGATTTACAGTTACTACGTGCATCAACGGGGCGGTGGAACCGGTTCTCCTCGTTCTACAACACTATTATTTTACAAATTTTGGATCTCAAACAAAAGATTCGATATCGAAAATTATAGTTTTAACGTTATTTAATGCCAGATAAGTATAGATATTATTTAAATTGCTAATTGGTAACTGGTTTTTTAATCCTTATTAGAGGTCACTGAAAGTAAGACTAGTACAACAAGTATTTAGTGCTTAAAATAGATTTTGTTAATATAAAAAACTGTTTCTTACCTCATATTGTAAATGGTGCTTGTTTACCACCTTAGTGGTATAAAAAATGTGAAAGATTTTTTGGATGTTTGTTACAATAAACGAAAGATTGTGTGACACCTCCTGGCCTAAGGTTTCTACACTAAAAGTCACAAAATCTTAGGAGCCGGTCAGCTGCTATTTTGAAGCTTTTAGTTTCTCGGCGGACTCCGCCGCCGCTCCCGCACTCCTACTGGTACCGTGAAGATGTGACGGGGCAAGTGTGTATGTTGTAAATTAATCAATTTGTACATGTCAATAGCATACATGAGAGTCACATAGTCTTTATGACCAAAACATCTAAATAAAAGAGAATAAAAAAAAATCACAATATATGTAATTATAATAATGACATGTCATTGCTGTAGTGATAGATAGAGCATTTATGAAATGGGGTAGATCGACCGTGGAAGTATCACCTTCTTACATAATATTGGCGTAATGTAGTACTTAATGCATTTCGTTTGGTGAGTGAAAGCCTAACAACATGGATTCACTTCTGTGCACGCTCACCATTTGGCTTGACAAATGCCGATAGTTAGATGCAACATGAAGTGCAAATCTTTACATAGTATAAAATGAAGTCTGTCTGTCTGTCCCTATGTATGCTTAGATCTTTAAAACTACACTACCGATTCTGATGCGACGAGAGGACGTGGTTTCGAATCCCACCTGGGGCAGGTGAAATTTTTCTTTCAGTAATACATATTTTAAAAATAAGTTTTTTTTTTATATAGTTGAACGTAACAACTATATTAAAAAAACCGGGCAAGTACGTGTCGGGCCACGCACAATGTAGGGTTCCGTATTGGCTACGCATTTCTTGCTTGCAAATGAGTACAATGCCATATTCTACGATATTTGTACGTTTTCGTCAAAGAAATTTTACTTCATAAGTTCGTCGGCTATTACTCGGTAACTAGTAGTGCCTACTTAACCATTATAGTTTTCCTTGTAGGTTCACTATATTGACTACTACCATGAATTTACCACGTTAAATGTAAATAATTCGCAAACGGATCATTGTATAGGAAAATTATCTTCCCACATCTATCGATGTTTTTAAGAGACCTATCTAACAATACCCCACAAGACGGGGTCAGTGCGAAAACAAAATTTCATTCCCACTTTACCTGTAGGAGGAGGCACCCCAAATAAAATTATTTTTCAAAATGTTGTTCTACCGCTTTGTTTGCATTGTTAATATGAGTACACATACCAAATTACAGCTTTCTAGCATCAAGCGTCTAGGCGCTAGACCGCGGACGGACAGACAGACAGACGGTCAGACGGGCAGGCGGCCAGACGGACAGACGGACATGGTGAAACTATAAGGGTTCCTTGTAGTTTACTACGGAACCCTAAAAACAATCGTACTTAGTATATTAGTGAAGTTATACTAGTCGCCAACAAGGCTAGTTCGCGCTGATGTTAAACGAAGTTCGAACTAACACTATTGTCATTACCTACTTGGCGAGTCTTGCATACGACAATCGCTTTTCAATTGTTTTATAAACCGTGAGTCGCGTTGTGGCGTACTTTTTCGGTCCGCGCGGAAAATTCAAATTTTTTGGGGTTTTTACAAACTGCATCTCAATCATTGATAGAATTTTCGTGAAAATTGTTTTGGCGACAACAAATACAATATATCTACTGAATAATTATCACATAAGTTATAAATATTAGCTCTTCTTATTATGAATGTCCACGATGCATCTTTTCCCTCAACGTGCATTATGCACATTCATATTGAGAAGAGCCAATATTTATAATTTATATGATGATTATTCAGTAGATATATTGTATTTGTTGTCGCCAAACCAATTTTCACGAAAATTCTATTAATGATTTATTTATTTATTTACTGATCACAAGGATAAACTTAACACAATTTCAAATATTTTTCAAAAATACAAGTCCTTGTGAGAGTCTGGAGTGGAGAGTGGAGAGGAGACCGAGGTCCGTATTACGCAATTTGTAAAAACCCCTCAAAAATTTGAATTTCCCGCGCGAACCGAAACGTACCACCTTAAGCCAGCTACGCATTATTTATCCTCGCATGCGCAACGGTAGTGCGTAGGCTTGCTGGACGACAATATTGTAGTCCAGCAAGCCTACGCACTACCGTTTTGCGTCGTGCATCGTGCACGTACCGTTCAGCGCGAATGGATAATGCGTAACTGACTTTATATTTACACTGTGGTCCTTTTGTTTCCTTTTTTTTGCTCTCCCCTGTTTGTCAATGATCATATTTATTTTACCCCTTTCCTATGAAATTGGCATTCAAGCTAGGGTCAGTCGCCACTTTATTGTTCCCCCCACCTTCCTCTTGAAGTGTGGCGTTGGTAATTTATAGATGGCATCTAATCTTTAACATTTTATTAAAATGAGAAAATCGAACACTTAACCCTATAAAAACGTGCTTACAAGATCGCCGCATTTTTTTATATAAAAATAAAAAATTTCTTTTGAAGAATGTACAGTTTCAATTTCACACTTTTCTATTCAAAGCCAATTCCAAGAGAAGGACACTTTTAAGATCCCCTAAACATTAATGCCCACGGGGGTTCGTATTTATGATTTAGATACGAACTTTTAAAATCTATTTCACGAGAATTAAGCCGTATTTTAATTTCCCTCAATAAGTATCCAGGGTCGAGCACTGAGAACAAAGATTTTTATGTTAATTATTTAAGCATTGTCATGAAACTTTGTAATTACATAGTACAACATGAACATTGGTAAACAAACATTCGAGTACATCTTTTCAAGCAGTACATTTAGATTTTTTTTATCATATCTACGGTTAGAATAATATTATAATGTAAATATTTTAAAGTACAGGTATCTACTTTAAAATTTCTAAATAATAAAACTACTACTTAAAATTGTAGATATAGATTCGTTGCTACCTTGCGTTAAAATAAAAAAATATCCTCTGGTCAAAATATTCTAACAATTTGCAAGGGATTATTAATGAGCGGGGATAAGGTTCCGAAGCGTTTTACTTTTAAATACGATATGTGTTAAATTTGAACAGATCTCCCGGCGGGTGGCTGGTCATCAATTTGGCGAGTGCGGGGCGCGGGGCGAGGGGGGGGGGGGACGAGCTCAGCCTCGTCTAACCCCTTATTTTACATTTCACACTCCGGGAAAATCGTTAGAGAAATCTGCGTAACGTGCATGTCCGAGACATACGCACACACGCACGGCGTGTGGCGCGTCCGAGCCTCCCGCGCCCACCCTTCTATTATATCGACGAAACTTCAAGAAATCCTCTCGCATGTGTATACACTCGTATGTAAATCAAAATTATACATTCGATATCGTAGAATTTTACTTTAGCACAGTAACTTATGATTATTATTGCTATTATCCTATTTCTACGAGTAGTAGTAAACATCTTGCTGTAAGCCACGCGCCGTACACTTAAAATTTTAGTCTAAACTATTAAATCTACATTCGTGTGAAATTAAGAAAGAGAAAATTGTCGTACGTGTATTTTAATTAGAAAGAGGCTGTGGAGATGCGGCACCGAGGGCGCGAGGGTCTAAGGGAGGCCAGAACAAGCGAGCCGATTTATTGAAAGATGTCGCCGCAGGGCGGCGAGCCGAGTGGTCACATACATTATTACCGTACAATGTCACTATGCAAATGTATGTGGGAAGGCTTTGTGTGTACGCACTTACGCATACGGGGCGGCGGGAGTCGCCTCCACATAATCCGAGGCTAGCCCCCGTCGGCCTCGCGCCCGCTGGCTCTTGCCAAAGATGGTTCTACGCATGTGAGTGTACACACGCGGCACTTTCTCTTGAAGCTCGCCACTGGCTTTTAAAGAGGGTGGCAGGCGGTGGGTGGCGGGCGGCGGCGGGCGCGTTCCGAACGGGTGACCACGGGGAGGCGGCCCGTGTCGGATGGCCGCGCGGACTTACGTGCGCCACCTATCGGCTCCGCAGCAGCCGTTCTAGCAGTCGACGTTGCTGAAGAGGCCTTCGACTAGTACTTACCTATATAACAAATACCTCTTATCTATATAGCAATTTATACATAAAAGAACGTGTACAATATGCAATTCTCCGGTAACGTCAACAGAGCAGATAAGTTTCGTTGTTCTTCGAGAATCCTAATTAGCTCTACTTTCATATTGAAAAAGAAAAGAAAATTAGCATAAAAGCGATTGATCGATTTTGATGAAAACCATGATGTTAAGCAAGCAAGGGTATTTTGAGTCTCGAGTTGGGGCACTCGGCACCCGCTAGCACTGGGCGTCTGGGCGCCGCAAGGTGCGCTCGCCGCGGACGAGGCTTGCGGCGAGCGGAGGCGGGGGCGCCGGCCTCGTTTAATTGAGTGTACTCAGCGCCCTCGCCAAATGATACTCCTCTGTTCCCGAAATACCTGTAATAGATGTTAATTAGAACGCCGCTCGGCACGGTGCAAAGAAAAAATAATAATTTGAACAGGTCGTAATTAGAGATGTTTACATAACTGTAAAACAAATATTTTCTTAATTTTTAATATTTTTTCCTCATTTTCCGACGGAGGGTCGGGTTTAAGCATATTTATTTTCCGCGGGAGTTTCTCGAGGCTACAGGAAAAAATCTGAAATTACATCTGAAAGACGTTGTCTGAATTGGGTACGAAAGAAGTAGGCGGTAGCGGGAGGTTAGCCAGATAGGCCGGGGTCGCGGTCGCGGTCGAGACGAAGCGGCGGCGTGCGGCGTGCGTCGCAGCCTCACAGGCATCGGAGTTCGGAGTGCAACGAGCGACGACGCTGCAAACTCGTGGTGGCCGCGTGACGTCACCGGCGTGCATGGAATAGAAGCTCCGATGATAAAATTGAGCGAGGCCGAGCCGGGGGCGGCTATGGCTCGTTTGAATCGAACGCACGTCCGGGCCCCGCCACCCCTAGGGTGTGTAGTGGACTTTTCGCTCGACTTGATATATATTTTCCATTCCTCCCGATGTAGGCTACTGCGGCTGTAGGTTCCGGCTCGTGGCGTCGTCGTTCGCATTTACATGCGCCGCTCGGACGCCGCCCCCTTTGATTGCAGAGTCTCCGCTCTCTGCTAGCGGATCATCTCGATCAAAACTTAATTAAATTTGTTATCATTTCACGTTCATTCCAGATGACTTGCTCGAGTTCCAACTGCGAAGACTAGTGTTTCCAGGTATATCTTATCTAGGAAATTGAAATTTGGGACCTTTTATGCCATTAAGTGCTGACTTGTATTCCTTCTATAGTTTACTGACTTGGTCGCCGGTCGTATGTTTTACAAACGTAAAACATACGACTACTACGATTAGTCGAATTACGATCGATCGTATTCTAGTGAAGTGACCCCTTGGGCCCTTTATTGTTTATTTTTGCACACATTATCCACTCGAATGCATTGAATTTAGATTTTAATAAAAACCGGGCAAGTACGTGTCGGGCCACGTACAATGTAGGATTCCGTATTGGCTACGCATTTCTTACTTGCAGATAAGTACAATGCCATAATCTATGACATTTGTTCGTTTTCGTCAAAAATTTTTACTTCTTAAGTTCGTCGGCTATTACTCGGTAACAAGTAGTGCCTACCTAACCGTTATAGTTTTCCTTGTAGGTTCACTATATGGACTACGACAATGAATGTTTTCAAATTTCTAAACACAAGACTTTCGGAGATAGAGGGGGGTTGACCACCGTGCAAAACGAAAATTGACAAGATAAATGTAAATAATTCGCAAACGGATCATTGTATCGGGAAATGATCTTCCCATACCCTCGATGTTTTTAAGAAATCTATCTAACGAGACCAGAACATGGGGTCGGTGCGAAAAAAAAATCACTTCCACTTTACATGTAGTAGAGGCACCCCAAAAAAAAAATTTTTCAAAATTTTGTTTTACCACTTTGAGTATACACACCAAATTACAGCTTTCTAGCATCAAGCGTCTAGGCGCTAGACCGCGGAAGGACAGACGGACATGGCGAAACTAGGGTTCCTTGTAGTCTACTACGGAACCCTAAAAAAAATGTCGTGTGCTTTACTCTGAATGTGGCAACAATTCAAATTTAATTCTATAACATAATTAAAAGTTGTTTACGCTTCGCTTGTCACAACTTCCTAACTGAGTATCCTTTGAGTTTAAACGAAAAAAAAAATCATATTCCTTTGAGTTTCATTGAACCGTTAGTAAGTAAATTATAACCTACTATCTTTTGTATATTTTATGAAACTTTAATGATCAAATACCATCGTCATCTAAAAATTTCTGACAACCGCTATCGGTTCTTGGAATGCATACAAATTGTAATATCATTGGTTAGATCTATTTTACATCAATTTATGTCTACAATACATTTTTGAAATGTTACATTTAGACAAAGGAACTAAAATAACGAAATGTAATAGATTTTCATGTTGTACCAGTATGTACCCTCTTAGTAGCGTGAAAACCCATGTTAGTTGGCGTGTACAAACACTCACTATTTTATACATGCACGATTTCATTGATACACTAAGTATCGATATACACGGACTGCTCGGGCCATTGATCAACTTATTACACAGACCGCTCTTGCAGTCGGCAGATTTTTAACCACACGACCGCCCGAAGCAGTTGCAACTGCCCGAGCGGTTTCGTATATGTGTGTATGTAGAAGACTGTAGTTCACTATACCGGTGTGAAGTTAGCAGTCAAAGTAAGCTGCGGATTTATTATGCGACCAAATTAAGAAGTCGGCTACTAAGATACAGGCAAACACCTATATTTCTGCATAAATCATTAAAAATACATTCAGAAAGTGCAGTATACATCAAACTGATGAATAAATAACAAAAGTTAAAAAGACTTATTTCCTTATAAACAAACTTTTACACATGAAAGTAAGGATCGAATTTGTGTTTCAGTTTCGTATTATTAAACTTGAGCTGCTTGCATAAATAAGCACTCGCCTGAAAGGTTATTAAATAGGCTTTCAGGAAAAGTATAGACATTTCAGTTTGATAATGCTAGAGTACCAGAGATCCATAAATGTTTACAACTTATTCGAAAAAAACCCTAAAACGTAATTTTCAACTACAAACTAGACTAAGTAATCTTTCACCTGCTTACATGAATTAGGAATCGCCTGAAAGGTAACTAAATAGGCTTTCAGGAAAAGTATAGAGATTTCAGTTTGATAATGCTAGAGTACCAGAGATCAATTAATCTTCACCACTTATTCGAAAAAACCCTAAAACGTAATTTTCTACTACAAACTAGACTAAGTAATCTTTCACCTGCTTGCATGAATTAGGACTCGCCTGAAAGGTAATTGAATGGGCTTTCAGGAAAAGTATAGACATTTCAGTTTGATAATGCTAGAGTACCAGAGATCAATCAATCTTCACCACTTATTCGAAAAAACATTAAAACATAATTTTCAACTACAAACTAGACAAAGTAATCTTTCACCTGCTTGCATAAATTAGGACTCGCCTGAAAGGTAATTAAATAGGCTTTCAGGAAAAGTATAGAGGTTTCAGTTTGATAATGCTAGAGTACCAGAGATACATAAATGTTTACAACTTATTCGAAAAAAACCCTAAAACGTAATTTTCAACTACAAACTAGACTAAGTAATCTTTCACCTGCTTACATAAATTAGGAATCGCCTGAAAGGTAATTAAATAGGCTTTCAGGAAAAGTATAGAAATTTCAGTTTGATAATGCTAGAGTACCAGAGATCCATAAATGTTTACAACTTGTTCGAAAAAACCCTAAAACGTAATTTTCTACTACAAACTAGACAAAGTAATCTTTCACCTGCTTACATGAGTTAGGAATCGCCTGAAAGGTAATTATAAAGGCTTTCAGGAAAAGTATAGACATTTCAGTTTTATAATGCTAGAGTACCAGAGATACATAAATGTTTACAACTTATTCGAAAAAAACCCTAAAACGTAATTTTCAACTACAAACTAGACTAAGTAATCTTTCACCTGCTTACATGAATTAGGAATCGCCTGAAAGGTAACTAAATAGGCTTTTAGGAAAAGTATAGAGATTTCAGTTTGATAATGCTAGAGTACCAGAGATACATAAATGTTTACAACTTATTCGAAAAAAACCCTAAAACGTAATTTTCAACTACAAACTAGAGTAAGTAATCTTTCACCTGCTTGCATGAATTAGGACTCGCCTGAAAGGTAATTAAATAGGCTTTCAGGAAAAGTATAGACATTTCAGTTTGATAATGCTAGAGTACCAGAGATCAATCAATCTTCACCACTTATTCGAAAAAACCCTAAAACGTAATTTTCAACTACAAACTAGACAAAGTAATCTTTCACCTGCTTACATGAGTTAGGAATCGCCTGAAAGGTAATTAAAAAGGCTTTCAGGAAAAGTATAGAGATTTCAGTTTGATAATGCTAGAGTACCAGAGATACATAAATGTTTACAACTTATTCGAAAAAAACCTTAAAACGTAATTTTCAACTACAAACTAGACTAAGTAATCTTTCACCTGCTTACATGAATTAGGAATCGCCTGAAAGGTAACTAAATAGGCTTTCAGGAAAAGTATAGAGATTTCAGTTTGATAATGCTAGAGTACCAGAGATACATAAATGTTTACAACTTATTCGAAAAAAACCCTAAAACGTAATTTTCAACTACAAACTAGAGTAAGTAATCTTTCACCTGCTTACATGAATTAGGAATCGCCTGAAAGGTAACTAAATAGGCTTTCAGGAAAAGTATACAGGTTTTAGTTTGATAATGCTAGAGTACCAGAGATCCATAAATGTTTACAACTTATTCGAAAAAAACTCTAAAACGTAATTTTCAACTACAAACTAGAGTAAGTAATCTTTCACCTGCTTGCATGAATTAGGACTCGGCTGAAAGGTAATTAAATAGGCTTTCAGGAAAAGTATAGACATTTCAGTTTGATAATGCTAGAGTACCAGAGATCAATCAATCTTCACCACTTATTCGAAAAAACCCTAAAACGTAATTTTCAACTACAAACTAGACAAAGTAATCTTTCACCTGCTTACATGAGTTAGGAATCGCCTGAAAGGTAATTATAAAGGCTTTCAGGAAAAGTATAGAGATTTCAGTTTGATAATGCTAGAGTACCAGAGATACATAAATGTTTACAACTTATTCGAAAAAAACCCTAAAACGTAATTTTCAACTACAAACTAGACTAAGTAATCTTTCACCTGCTTACATGAATTAGGAATCGCCTGAAAGGTAACTAAATAGGCTTTCAGGAAAAGTATAGAGATTTCAGTTTGATAATGCTAGAGTACCAGAGATCAATTAATCTTCACCACTTATTCGAAAAAACCCTAAAACGTAATTTTCTACTACAAACTAGACTAAGTAATCTTTCACCTGCTTGCATGAATTAGGACTCGCCTGAAAGGTAATTGAATGGGCTTTCAGGAAAAGTATAGACATTTCAGTTTGATAATGCTAGAGTACCAGAGATCAATCAATCTTCACCACTTATTCGAAAAAACATTAAAACATAATTTTCAACTACAAACTAGACAAAGTAATCTTTCACCTGCTTGCATAAATTAGGACTCGCCTGAAAGGTAATTAAATAGGCTTTCAGGAAAAGTATAGAGGTTTCAGTTTGATAATGCTAGAGTACCAGAGATACATAAATGTTTACAACTTATTCGAAAAAAACCCTAAAACGTAATTTTCAACTACAAACTAGACTAAGTAATCTTTCACCTGCTTACATAAATTAGGAATCGCCTGAAAGGTAATTAAATAGGCTTTCAGGAAAAGTATAGAAATTTCAGTTTGATAATGCTAGAGTACCAGAGATCCATAAATGTTTACAACTTATTCGAAAAAAACCCTAAAACGTAATTTTCAACTACAAACTAGACTAAGTAATCTTTCACCTGCTTACATGAATTAGGAATCGCCTGAAAGGTAACTAAATAGGCTTTTAGGAAAAGTATAGAGATTTCAGTTTGATAATGCTAGAGTACCAGAGATACATAAATGTTTACAACTTATTCGAAAAAAACCCTAAAACGTAATTTTCAACTACAAACTAGAGTAAGTAATCTTTCACCTGCTTGCATGAATTAGGACTCGCCTGAAAGGTAATTAAATAGGCTTTCAGGAAAAGTATAGACATTTCAGTTTGATAATGCTAGAGTACCAGAGATCAATCAATCTTCACCACTTATTCGAAAAAACCCTAAAACGTAATTTTCAACTACAAACTAGACAAAGTAATCTTTCACCTGCTTACATGAGTTAGGAATCGCCTGAAAGGTAATTAAAAAGGCTTTCAGGAAAAGTATAGAGATTTCAGTTTGATAATGCTAGAGTACCAGAGATACATAAATGTTTACAACTTATTCGAAAAAAACCTTAAAACGTAATTTTCAACTACAAACTAGACTAAGTAATCTTTCACCTGCTTACATGAATTAGGAATCGCCTGAAAGGTAACTAAATAGGCTTTCAGGAAAAGTATAGAGATTTCAGTTTGATAATGCTAGAGTACCAGAGATCCATAAATGTTTACAACTTATTCGAAAAAAACTCTAAAACGTAATTTTCAACTACAAACTAGAGTAAGTATTCTTTCACCTGCTTGCATGAATAAGGACTCGCCTGAAAGGTTATTAAATAGGCTTTCAGGAAAAGTATAGACATTTCAGTTTGATAATGCTAGAGTACCAGAGATCAATCAATCTTCACCAATTATTCGAAAAAACCCTAAAACGTAATTTTCAACTACAAACTAGACAAAGTAATCTTTCACCTGCTTACATGAGTTAGGAATCGCCTGAAAGGTAATTATAAAGGCTTTCAGGAAAAGTATAGACATTTCAGTTTGATAATGCTAGAGTACCAGAGATACATAAATGTTTACAACTTATTCGAAAAAAACCCTAAAACGTAATTTTCAACTACAAACTAGAGTAAGTAATCTTTCACCTGCTTGCATGAATTAGGACTCGCCTGAAAGGTAATTAAATAGGCTTTCAGGAAAAGTATAGACATTTCAGTTTGATAATGCTAGAGTACCAGAGATCAATCAATCTTCACCACTTATTCGAAAAAACCCTAAAACGTAATTTTCAACTACAAACTAGACAAAGTAATCTTTCACCTGCTTACATGAGTTAGGAATCGCCTGAAAGGTAATTATAAAGGCTTTCAGGAAAAGTATAGAGATTTCAGTTTGATAATGCTAGAGTACCAGAGATCCATAAATGTTTACAACTTGTTCGAAAAAACCCTAAAACGTAATTTTCTACTACAAACTAGACAAAGTAATCTTTCACCTGCTTACATGAGTTAGGAATCGCCTGAAAGGTAATTATAAAGGCTTTCAGGAAAAGTATAGACATTTCAGTTTTATAATGCTAGAGTACCAGAGATACATAAATGTTTACAACTTATTCGAAAAAAACCCTAAAACGTAATTTTCAACTACAAACTAGACTAAGTAATCTTTCACCTGCTTACATGAATTAGGAATCGCCTGAAAGGTAACTAAATAGGCTTTTAGGAAAAGTATAGAGATTTCAGTTTGATAATGCTAGAGTACCAGAGATACATAAATGTTTACAACTTATTCGAAAAAAACCCTAAAACGTAATTTTCAACTACAAACTAGAGTAAGTAATCTTTCACCTGCTTGCATGAATTAGGACTCGCCTGAAAGGTAATTAAATAGGCTTTCAGGAAAAGTATAGACATTTCAGTTTGATAATGCTAGAGTACCAGAGATCAATCAATCTTCACCACTTATTCGAAAAAACCCTAAAACGTAATTTTCAACTACAAACTAGACAAAGTAATCTTTCACCTGCTTACATGAGTTAGGAATCGCCTGAAAGGTAATTAAAAAGGCTTTCAGGAAAAGTATAGAGATTTCAGTTTGATAATGCTAGAGTACCAGAGATACATAAATGTTTACAACTTATTCGAAAAAAACCTTAAAACGTAATTTTCAACTACAAACTAGACTAAGTAATCTTTCACCTGCTTACATGAATTAGGAATCGCCTGAAAGGTAACTAAATAGGCTTTCAGGAAAAGTATAGAGATTTCAGTTTGATAATGCTAGAGTACCAGAGATCCATAAATGTTTACAACTTATTCGAAAAAAACTCTAAAACGTAATTTTCAACTACAAACTAGAGTAAGTATTCTTTCACCTGCTTGCATGAATAAGGACTCGCCTGAAAGGTTATTAAATAGGCTTTCAGGAAAAGTATAGACATTTCAGTTTGATAATGCTAGAGTACCAGAGATCAATCAATCTTCACCAATTATTCGAAAAAACCCTAAAACGTAATTTTCAACTACAAACTAGACAAAGTAATCTTTCACCTGCTTACATGAGTTAGGAATCGCCTGAAAGGTAATTATAAAGGCTTTCAGGAAAAGTATAGACATTTCAGTTTGATAATGCTAGAGTACCAGAGATACATAAATGTTTACAACTTATTCGAAAAAAACCCTAAAACGTAATTTTCAACTACAAACTAGACTAAGTAATCTTTCACCTGCTTACATGAATTAGGAATCGCCTGAAAGGTAACTAAATAGGCTTTTAGGAAAAGTATAGAGATTTCAGTTTGATAATGCTAGAGTACCAGAGATACATAAATGTTTACAACTTATTCGAAAAAAACCCTAAAACGTAATTTTCAACTACAAACTAGAGTAAGTAATCTTTCACCTGCTTGCATGAATTAGGACTCGCCTGAAAGGTAATTAAATAGGCTTTCAGGAAAAGTATAGACATTTCAGTTTGATAATGCTAGAGTACCAGAGATCAATCAATCTTCACCACTTATTCGAAAAAACCCTAAAACGTAATTTTCAACTACAAACTAGACAAAGTAATCTTTCACCTGCTTACATGAGTTAGGAATCGCCTGAAAGGTAATTAAAAAGGCTTTCAGGAAAAGTATAGAGATTTCAGTTTGATAATGCTAGAGTACCAGAGATACATAAATGTTTACAACTTATTCGAAAAAAACCTTAAAACGTAATTTTCAACTACAAACTAGACTAAGTAATCTTTCACCTGCTTACATGAATTAGGAATCGCCTGAAAGGTAACTAAATAGGCTTTCAGGAAAAGTATACAGGTTTTAGTTTGATAATGCTAGAGTACCAGAGATCCATAAATGTTTACAACTTATTCGAAAAAAACTCTAAAACGTAATTTTCAACTACAAACTAGAGTAAGTAATCTTTCACCTGCTTGCATGAATTAGGACTCGCCTGAAAGGTAATTAAATAGGCTTTCAGGAAAAGTATAGACATTTCAGTTTGATAATGCTAGAGTACCAGAGATCAATCAATCTTCACCACTTATTCGAAAAAACCCTAAAACGTAATTTTCAACTACAAACTAGACAAAGTAATCTTTCACCTGCTTACATGAGTTAGGAATCGCCTGAAAGGTAATTATAAAGGCTTTCAGGAAAAGTATAGAGATTTCAGTTTGATAATGCTAGAGTACCAGAGATACATAAATGTTTACAACTTATTCGAAAAAAACCCTAAAACGTAATTTTCAACTACAAACTAGACTAAGTAATCTTTCACCTGCTTACATGAATTAGGAATCGCCTGAAAGGTAACTAAATAGGCTTTCAGGAAAAGTATAGAGATTTCAGTTTGATAATGCTAGAGTACCAGAGATCCATAAATGTTTACAACTTATTCGAAAAAAACCCTAAAACGTAATTTTCAACTACAAACTAGACAAAGTAATCTTTCACCTGCTTACATGAGTTAGGAATCGCCTGAAAGGTAATTAAAAAGGCTTTCAGGAAAAGTATAGAGATTTCAGTTTGATAATGCTAGAGTACCAGAGATACATAAATGTTTACAACTTATTCGAAAAAAACCTTAAAACGTAATTTTCAACTACAAACTAGACTAAGTAATCTTTCACCTGCTTACATGAATTAGGAATCGCCTGAAAGGTAACTAAATAGGCTTTCAGGAAAAGTATAGAGGTTTCAGTTTGATAATGCTAGAGTACCAGAGATCCATAAATGTTTACAACTTATTCGAAAAAAACTCTAAAACGTAATTTTCAACTACAAACTAGAGTAAGTAATCTTTCACCTGCTTACATGAATTAGGAATCGCCTGAAAGGTAACTAAATAGGCTTTCAGGAAAAGTATAGAGATTTCAGTTTGATAATGCTAGAGTACCAGAGATCCATAAATGTTTACAACTTATTCGAAAAAAACCCTAAAACGTAATTTTCAACTACAAACTAGACTAAGTAATCTTTCACCTGCTTACATGAGTTAGGAATCGCCTGAAAGGTAATTAAAAAGGCTTTCAGGAAAAGTATAGAGATTTCAGTTTGATAATGCTAGAGTACCAGAGATACATAAATGTTTACAACTTATTCGAAAAAAACCCTAAAACGTAATTTTCAACTACAAACTAGAGTAAGTAATCTTTCACCTGCTTGCATGAATTAGGACTCGCCTGAAAGGTAATTAAATAGGCTTTCAGGAAAAGTATAGACATTTCAGTTTGATAATGCTAGAGTACCAGAGATCAATCAATCTTCACCACTTATTCGAAAAAACCCTAAAACGTAATTTTCAACTACAAACTAGACAAAGTAATCTTTCACCTGCTTACATGAGTTAGGAATCGCCTGAAAGGTAATTATAAAGGCTTTCAGGAAAAGTATAGACATTTCAGTTTGATAATGCTAGAGTACCAGAGATACATAAATGTTTACAACTTATTCGAAAAAAACCCTAAAACGTAATTTTCAACTACAAACTAGACTAAGTAATCTTTCACCTGCTTACATGAATTAGGAATCGCCTGAAAGGTAACTAAATAGGCTTTTAGGAAAAGTATAGAGATTTCAGTTTGATAATGCTAGAGTACCAGAGATACATAAATGTTTACAACTTATTCGAAAAAAACCCTAAAACGTAATTTTCAACTACAAACTAGAGTAAGTAATCTTTCACCTGCTTGCATGAATTAGGACTCGCCTGAAAGGTAATTAAATAGGCTTTCAGGAAAAGTATAGACATTTCAGTTTGATAATGCTAGAGTACCAGAGATCAATCAATCTTCACCACTTATTCGAAAAAACCCTAAAACGTAATTTTCAACTACAAACTAGACAAAGTAATCTTTCACCTGCTTACATGAGTTAGGAATCGCCTGAAAGGTAATTATAAAGGCTTTCAGGAAAAGTATAGACATTTCAGTTTGATAATGCTAGAGTACCAGAGATCCATAAATGTTTACAACTTATTCGAAAAAAACTCTAAAACGTAATTTTCAACTACAAACTAGAGTAAGTAATCTTTCACCTGCTTACATGAATTAGGAATCGCCTGAAAGGTAACTAAATAGGCTTTCAGGAAAAGTATAGAGGTTTCAGTTTGATAATGCTAGAGTACCAGAGATCCATAAATGTTTACAACTTATTCGAAAAAAACTCTAAAACGTAATTTTCAACTACAAACTAGAGTAAGTAATCTTTCACCTGCTTGCATGAATTAGGACTCGCCTGAAAGGTAATTAAATAGGCTTTCAGGAAAAGTATAGACATTTCAGTTTGATAATGCTAGAGTACCAGAGATCAATCAATCTTCACCACTTATTCGAAAAAACCCTAAAACGTAATTTTCAACTACAAACTAGACAAAGTAATCTTTCACCTGCTTGCATGAATTAGGACTCGCCTGAAAGGTAATTAAATGGGCTTTCAGGAAAAGTATAGAGGTTTCAGTTTGATAATGCTAGAGTACCAGAGATCAATTAATCTTCACCACTTATTCGAAAAACCCTAAAACTCTTTGTCTAGTTTGTAGTTGAAAATTACGTTTTAGGGTTTTTTCGAATAAGTGGTGAAGATTGATTGATCTCTGGTACTCTAGCATTATCAAACTGAAATGTCTATACTTTTCCTGAAAGCCTATTTAATTACCTTTCAGGCGAGTCCTAATTCATGCAAGCAGGTGAAAGATTACTTACTCTAGTTTGTAGTTGAAAATTACGTTTTAGGGTTTTTTTCGAATAAGTTGTAAACATTTATGTATCTCTGGTACTCTAGCATTATCAAACTGAAATCTCTATACTTTTCCTAAAAGCCTATTTAGTTACCTTTCAGGCGATTCCTAATTCATGTAAGCAGGTGAAAGATTACTTAGTCTAGTTTGTAGTTGAAAATTACGTTTTAGGGTTTTTTTCGAATAAGTTGTAAACATTTATGTATCTCTGGTACTCTAGCATTATCAAACTGAAATCTCTATACTTTTCCTGAAAGCCTTTTTAATTACCTTTCAGGCGATTCCTAACTCATGTAAGCAGGTGAAAGATTACTTTGTCTAGTTTGTAGTTGAAAATTACGTTTTAGGGTTTTTTCGAATAAGTGGTGAAGATTGATTGATCTCTGGTACTCTAGCATTATCAAACTGAAATGTCTATACTTTTCCTGAAAGCCTATTTAATTACCTTTCAGGCGAGTCCTAATTCATGCAAGCAGGTGAAAGATTACTTACTCTAGTTTGTAGTAGAAAATTACGTTTTAGGGTTTTTCGAATAAGCGGTGAAGAATAATTGATCTCTGGTACTCTAGCATTATCAAACTGAAACCTCTATACTTTTCCTGAAAGCCTATTTAATTACCTTTCAGGCGATTCCTAATTTATGCAAGCAGGTGAAAGATTACTTAGTCTAGTTTGTAGTAGAAAATTACGTTTTAGGGTTTTTTCGAACAAGTTGTAAACATTTATGGATCTCTGGTACTCTAGCATTATCAAACTGAAATCTCTATACTTTTCCTGAAAGCCTATTTAGTTACCTTTCAGGCGATTTCTAATTCATGTAAGCAGGTGAAAGATTACTTAGTCTAGTTTGTAGTTGAAAATTACGTTTTAGGGTTTTTTTCGAATAAGTTGTAAACATTTATGTATCTCTGGTACTCTAGCATTATCAAACTGAAATCTCTATACTTTTCCTGAAAGCCTTTTTAATTACCTTTCAGGCGATTCCTAACTCATGTAAGCAGGTGAAAGATTACTTTGTCTAGTTTGTAGTTGAAAATTACGTTTTAGGGTTTTTTCGAATAAGTGGTGAAGATTGATTGATCTCTGGTACTCTAGCATTATCAAACTGAAATGTCTATACTTTTCCTGAAAGCCTATTTAATTACCTTTCAGGCGAGTCCTAATTCATGCAAGCAGGTGAAAGATTACTTACTCTAGTTTGTAGTAGAAAATTACGTTTTAGGGTTTTTCGAATAAGCGGTGAAGAATAATTGATCTCTGGTACTCTAGCATTATCAAACTGAAACCTCTATACTTTTCCTGAAAGCCTATTTAATTACCTTTCAGGCGATTCCTAATTTATGCAAGCAGGTGAAAGATTACTTAGTCTAGTTTGTAGTAGAAAATTACGTTTTAGGGTTTTTTCGAACAAGTTGTAAACATTTATGGATCTCTGGTACTCTAGCATTATCAAACTGAAATCTCTATACTTTTCCTGAAAGCCTATTTAGTTACCTTTCAGGCGATTTCTAATTCATGTAAGCAGGTGAAAGATTACTTAGTCTAGTTTGTAGTTGAAAATTACGTTTTAGGGTTTTTTTCGAATAAGTTGTAAACATTTATGTATCTCTGGTACTCTAGCATTATCAAACTGAAATCTCTATACTTTTCCTGAAAGCCTTTTTAATTACCTTTCAGGCGATTCCTAACTCATGTAAGCAGGTGAAAGATTACTTTGTCTAGTTTGTAGTTGAAAATTACGTTTTAGGGTTTTTTCGAATAAGTGGTGAAGATTGATTGATCTCTGGTACTCTAGCATTATCAAACTGAAATGTCTATACTTTTCCTGAAAGCCTATTTAATTACCTTTCAGGCGAGTCCTAATTCATGCAAGCAGGTGAAAGATTACTTACTCTAGTTTGTAGTAGAAAATTACGTTTTAGGGTTTTTCGAATAAGCGGTGAAGAATAATTGATCTCTGGTACTCTAGCATTATCAAACTGAAACCTCTATACTTTTCCTGAAAGCCTATTTAATTACCTTTCAGGCGAGTCCTAATTCATGCAAGCAGGTGAAAGATTACTTAGTCTAGTTTGTAGTTGAAAATTACGTTTTAGGGTTTTTTCGAATAAGTGGTGAAGATTAAATGATCTCTGGTACTCTAGCATTATCAAACTGAAATCTCTATACTTTTCCTGAAAGCCTATTTAGTTACCTTTCAGGCGATTTCTAATTCATGTAAGCAGGTGAAAGATTACTTAGTCTAGTTTGTAGTTGAAAATTACGTTTTAGGGTTTTTTTCGAATAAGTTGTAAACATTTATGTATCTCTGGTACTCTAGCATTATCAAACTGAAATCTCTATACTTTTCCTGAAAGCCTTTATAATTACCTTTCAGGCGATTCCTAACTCATGTAAGCAGGTGAAAGATTACTTTGTCTAGTTTGTAGTTGAAAATTACGTTTTAGGGTTTTTTCGAATAAGTGGTGAAGATTGATTGATCTCTGGTACTCTAGCATTATCAAACTGAAATGTCTATACTTTTCCTGAAAGCCTATTTAATTACCTTTCAGGCGAGTCCTAATTCATGCAAGCAGGTGAAAGATTACTTACTCTAGTTTGTAGTTGAAAATTACGTTTTAGAGTTTTTTTCGAATAAGTTGTAAACATTTATGGATCTCTGGTACTCTAGCATTATCAAACTGAAACTTCTATACTTTTCCTGAAAGCCTATTTAATTACCTTTCAGGCGAGTCCTAATTTATGCAAGCAGGTGAAAGATTACTTTGTCTAGTTTGTAGTTGAAAATTACGTTTTAGGGTTTTTTCGAATAAGTGGTGAAGATTGATTGATCTCTGGTACTCTAGCATTATCAAACTGAAATGTCTATACTTTTCCTGAAAGCCCATTCAATTACCTTTCAGGCGAGTCCTAATTCATGCAAGCAGGTGAAAGATTACTTAGTCTAGTTTGTAGTAGAAAATTACGTTTTAGGGTTTTTTCGAACAAGTGGTGAAGATTAATTGATCTCTGGTACTCTAGCATTATCAAACTGAAATCTCTATACTTTTCCTGAAAGCCTATTTAGTTACCTTTCAGGCGATTCCTAATTCATGTAAGCAGGTGAAAGATTACTTAGTCTAGTTTGTAGTTGAAAATTACGTTTTAGGGTTTTTTTCGAATAAGTTGTAAACATTTATGGATCTCTGGTACTCTAGCATTATCAAACTGGAATGTCTATACTTTTCCTGAAAGCCTATTTAATAACCTTTCAGGCGAGTCCTTATTCATGCAAGCAGGTGAAAGAATACTTACTCTAGTTTGTAGTTGAAAATTACGTTTTAGAGTTTTTTTCGAATAAGTTGTAAACATTTATGGATCTCTGGTACTCTAGCATTATCAAACTGAAATCTCTATACTTTTCCTGAAAGCCTATTTAGTTACCTTTCAGGCGATTCCTAATTCATGTAAGCAGGTGAAAGATTACTTAGTCTAGTTTGTAGTTGAAAATTACGTTTTAGGGTTTTTTTCGAATAAGTTGTAAACATTTATGTATCTCTGGTACTCTAGCATTATCAAACTGAAATCTCTATACTTTTCCTGAAAGCCTTTATAATTACCTTTCAGGCGATTCCTAACTCATGTAAGCAGGTGAAAGATTACTTTGTCTAGTTTGTAGTTGAAAATTACGTTTTAGGGTTTTTTCGAATAAGTGGTGAAGATTGATTGATCTCTGGTACTCTAGCATTATCAAACTGAAATGTCTATACTTTTCCTGAAAGCCTATTTAATTACCTTTCAGGCGAGTCCTAATTCATGCAAGCAGGTGAAAGATTACTTACTCTAGTTTGTAGTTGAAAATTACGTTTTAGAGTTTTTTTCGAATAAGTTGTAAACATTTATGGATCTCTGGTACTCTAGCATTATCAAACTGAAATCTCTATACTTTTCCTGAAAGCCTATTTAGTTACCTTTCAGGCGATTCCTAATTCATGTAAGCAGGTGAAAGATTACTTAGTCTAGTTTGTAGTTGAAAATTACGTTTTAAGGTTTTTTTCGAATAAGTTGTAAACATTTATGTATCTCTGGTACTCTAGCATTATCAAACTGAAATCTCTATACTTTTCCTAAAAGCCTATTTAGTTACCTTTCAGGCGATTCCTAATTCATGTAAGCAGGTGAAAGATTACTTAGTCTAGTTTGTAGTTGAAAATTACGTTTTAGGGTTTTTTTCGAATAAGTTGTAAACATTTATGTATCTCTGGTACTCTAGCATTATCAAACTGAAATGTCTATACTTTTCCTGAAAGCCTTTATAATTACCTTTCAGGCGATTCCTAACTCATGTAAGCAGGTGAAAGATTACTTTGTCTAGTTTGTAGTTGAAAATTGCGTTTTAGGGTTTTTTCGAATAAGTGGTGAAGATTGATTGATCTCTGGTACTCTAGCATTATCAAACTGAAATGTCTATACTTTTCCTGAAAGCCTATTTAATAACCTTTCAGGCGAGTCCTTATTCATGCAAGCAGGTGAAAGAATACTTACTCTAGTTTGTAGTTGAAAATTACATTTTAGAGTTTTTTTCGAATAAGTTGTAAACATTTATGGATCTCTGGTACTCTAGCATTATCAAACTGAAATCTCTATACTTTTCCTGAAAGCCTATTTAGTTACCTTTCAGGCGATTCCTAATTCATGTAAGCAGGTGAAAGATTACTTAGTCTAGTTTGTAGTTGAAAATTACGTTTTAAGGTTTTTTTCGAATAAGTTGTAAACATTTATGTATCTCTGGTACTCTAGCATTATCAAACTGAAATCTCTATACTTTTCCTGAAAGCCTTTTTAATTACCTTTCAGGCGATTCCTAACTCATGTAAGCAGGTGAAAGATTACTTTGTCTAGTTTGTAGTTGAAAATTACGTTTTAGGGTTTTTTCGAATAAGTGGTGAAGATTGATTGATCTCTGGTACTCTAGCATTATCAAACTGAAATGTCTATACTTTTCCTGAAAGCCTATTTAATTACCTTTCAGGCGAGTCCTAATTCATGCAAGCAGGTGAAAGATTACTTACTCTAGTTTGTAGTTGAAAATTACGTTTTAGGGTTTTTTTCGAATAAGTTGTAAACATTTATGTATCTCTGGTACTCTAGCATTATCAAACTGAAATCTCTATACTTTTCCTAAAAGCCTATTTAGTTACCTTTCAGGCGATTCCTAATTCATGTAAGCAGGTGAAAGATTACTTAGTCTAGTTTGTAGTTGAAAATTACGTTTTAGGGTTTTTTTCGAATAAGTTGTAAACATTTATGTATCTCTGGTACTCTAGCATTATAAAACTGAAATGTCTATACTTTTCCTGAAAGCCTTTATAATTACCTTTCAGGCGATTCCTAACTCATGTAAGCAGGTGAAAGATTACTTTGTCTAGTTTGTAGTTGAAAATTACGTTTTAGGGTTTTTTCGAATAAGTGGTGAAGATTGATTGATCTCTGGTACTCTAGCATTATCAAACTGAAATGTCTATACTTTTCCTGAAAGCCTATTTAATAACCTTTCAGGCGAGTCCTTATTCATGCAAGCATGTGAAAGATTACTTACTCTAGTTTGTAGTTGAAAATTACGTTTTAGAGTTTTTTTCGAATAAGTTGTAAACATTTATGGATCTCTGGTACTCTAGCATTATCAAACTAAAATCTCTATACTTTTCCTGAAAGCCTATTTAGTTACCTTTCAGGCGATTCCTAATTCATGTAAGCAGGTGAAAGATTACTTAGTCTAGTTTGTAGTTGAAAATTACGTTTTAGGGTTTTTTTCGAATAAGTTGTAAACATTTATGTATCTCTGGTACTCTAGCATTATCAAACTGAAATCTCTATACTTTTCCTGAAAGCCTTTTTAATTACCTTTCAGGCGATTCCTAACTCATGTAAGCAGGTGAAAGATTACTTTGTCTAGTTTGTAGTTGAAAATTACGTTTTAGGGTTTTTTCGAATAAGTGGTGAAGATTGATTGATCTCTGGTACTCTAGCATTATCAAACTGAAATGTCTATACTTTTCCTGAAAGCCTATTTAATTACCTTTCAGGCGAGTCCTAATTCATGCAAGCAGGTGAAAGATTACTTACTCTAGTTTGTAGTAGAAAATTACGTTTTAGGGTTTTTCGAATAAGCGGTGAAGATTAATTGATCTCTGGTACTCTAGCATTATCAAACTGAAACCTCTATACTTTTCCTGAAAGCCTATTTAATTACCTTTCAGGCGATTCCTAATTTATGCAAGCAGGTGAAAGATTACTTAGTCTAGTTTGTAGTAGAAAATTACGTTTTAGGGTTTTTTCGAACAAGTTGTAAACATTTATGGATCTCTGGTACTCTAGCATTATCAAACTGAAACCTCTATACTTTTCCTGAAAGCCTATTTAATTACCTTTCAGGCGAGTCCTAATTTATGCAAGCAGGTGAAAGATTACTTTGTCTAGTTTGTAGTTGAAAATTACGTTTTAGGGTTTTTTCGAATAAGTGGTGAAGATTGATTGATCTCTGGTACTCTAGCATTATCAAACTGAAATGTCTATACTTTTTCTGAAAGCCCATTTAATTACCTTTCAGGCGAGTCCTAATTCATGCAAGCAGGTGAAAGATTACTTAGTCTAGTTTGTAGTAGAAAATTACGTTTTAGGGTTTTTTCGAATAAGTGGTGAAGATTAATTGATCTCTGGTACTCTAGCATTATCAAACTGAAATGTCTATACTTTTCCTGAAAGCCTATTTAATTACCTTTCAGGCGAGTCCTAATTCATGCAAGCAGGTGAAAGATTACTTACTCTAGTTTGTAGTAGAAAATTACGTTTTAGGGTTTTTCGAATAAGCGGTGAAGTTTAATTGATCTCTGGTACTCTAGCATTATCAAACTGAAACCTCTATACTTTTCCTGAAAGCCTATTTAATTACCTTTCAGGCGATTCCTAATTCATGTAAGCAGGTGAAAGATTACTTAGTCTAGTTTGTAGTTGAAAATTACGTTTTAGGGTTTTTTTCGAATAAGTTGTAAACATTTATGTATCTCTGGTACTCTAGCATTATCAAACTGAAACCTCTATACTTTTCCTGAAAGCCTATTTAATTACCTTTCAGGCGAGTCCTAATTTATGCAAGCAGGTGAAAGATTACTTTGTCTAGTTTGTAGTTGAAAATTACGTTTTAGGGTTTTTTCGAATAAGTGGTGAAGATTGATTGATCTCTGGTACTCTAGCATTATCAAACTGAAATGTCTATACTTTTCCTGAAAGCCCATTCAATTACCTTTCAGGCGAGTCCTAATTCATGCAAGCAGGTGAAAGATTACTTAGTCTAGTTTGTAGTAGAAAATTACGTTTTAGGGTTTTTTCGAATAAGTGGTGAAGATTAATTGATCTCTGGTACTCTAGCATTATCAAACTGAAATCTCTATACTTTTCCTGAAAGCCTATTTAGTTACCTTTCAGGCGATTCCTAATTCATGTAAGCAGGTGAAAGATTACTTAGTCTAGTTTGTAGTTGAAAATTACGTTTTAGGGTTTTTTTCGAATAAGTTGTAAACATTTATGGATCTCTGGTACTCTAGCATTATCAAACTGAAATGTCTATACTTTTCCTGAAAGCCTATTTAATAACCTTTCAGGCGAGTGCTTATTTATGCAAGCAGCTCAAGTTTAATTATACGAAACTGAAACACAAATTCGATCCTTACTTTCATGTGTAAAAGTTTGTTTATAAGGAAATAAGTCTTTTTAACTTTTGTTATTTATTCATCAGTTTGATGTATACTGCACTTTCTGAATGTATTTTTAATAATTTATGCAGAAATATAGGTGTTTGCCTGTATCTTAGTAGCCGACTTCTTAATTTGGTCGCATAATAAATCCGCAGCTAACTTTGACTGCTAACTTCACACCGGTGTTCACTATGTAGTCGCAGCTTAAAGCAGTTCATCCAGACTGCTTTAAGCAGTCCGTGATGTCTGCTCTCAAGGCTTATTTACATTAGGATATTCGGAATGATTCTGTTGCAGCGGAATAGTGTAAACAAGTTTTCGGTTAGTCGTATTCGGTTGCATGGCGAACATTTCGTCTCCAACGCCGCAAAGGGGCGAACATTAAATTTGGTTAGTTTAGAACCCAATTCGATTAATCAATTCGGTTAAACCAACTCTCAATGTAAACGCGCCGTAATGCTGCCAACTGTATCAGCCATAAAGTCAACTGCTGGACATAAGCCTTCCTCAAAGGTTTTCAGGTTAACGTTTCACTGACGACATAATAATGTCAAAATATACATTACGCGAGTTGCCCCTAAGCACTTTAAAATATATTTTTCAGCACATTCACGAACACAGACTCGTCTGAATCTCCTTTAGATTGCGTTTTGATGTCGCGAAAATTTTCACGTCGTCTAATTACGGGTATTTAATCAGTTTAATACAATACATATAAAACTACATGCCCGTGACCAAAATTGATGGGTCATTTGAACCACCAGGTGGTCACCACCGGTGAACGTATGAGCGTACGAACGAAATGCACTTTATCGTGAAATTCAGTACGATTTTTTTTTTCATTTATAAAAACGTTCATGCCGAACAAATCTAAAAGTTCATATAGATAAAAAAGTAATAAAAATAGTGAGTACACTCTAGGATGCTTTTGAATTCTCACCTGCACACAGTTTACAAGTGACGGCATAGTGCTGAATCATATTTTATGCCCTTGTATCGTTCTAGATAGGTCATCTGGTGGTTCAAATGGCCCATCAATTTTGGTCACGGGCCTGTAGCCTAACTGCGAGCAAAGCTCAACATACGAAGCTAAATTTTTTTTACTTGTGGACAGATATGCTGTGTCGTACAAAGCACGTTTTAATGTGCGTTATCGACGCGTAGTCAGCGCGTTAAGGAAACGCCAGCATCTAGCAATACTTATTATACTGAAAAAAGAGGTAAGTACTTCATTCATCTTTATTGTTCAGAAAATCATCTCGGCAAAAATGTAAACGGTTTAACAAAGCTGTCGTCGTGCCCATACTCTATTAATAAAGATCTCGAGTGGCGAAGTTTGAAACAAAGACTAATAGCGATCAGAAATCGTACCATTTACTCTCGACTCCCCTGTGTCCGTAAGCCGTGTCCCGCGGTAAGGGCTGATACACATTCAGCGACATCGTTTTCTTATGACAATTTTAAATAAGTGTGTATTTTTTCTTTTTAGGGTTCCGTAGTAGACTACAAGGAACCCTTATAGTTTCGCCATGTCCGTCTGTCCATCTGCGGTCTGCGGTCTAGCGCCTAGACGCTTGATGCTAGAAAGCTGTAATTTGGTATGTATACTCATGTTAACAATGCTAAC
This sequence comes from Endotricha flammealis, assembly GCA_905163395.2. Lineage (NCBI taxonomy): Eukaryota > Metazoa > Arthropoda > Insecta > Lepidoptera > Pyralidae > Endotricha > Endotricha flammealis. The sequence continues at coordinate 18,201,009 of LR990852.1, read as the reverse complement.
AAAGTGGTAGAATAAAATTTTGAAACAATTTTTTTTGGGGTGCCTCTCCTACATGTAAAGTGGGAATGATTTTTTTTTCGCACCGACCCCATTTTGTGGTTATCGTTAGATAGGTCTCTTAAAAACATTGAGGGTATGGGAAGATCATTTTCAAATACAATGATCCGTTTGCGAATACGGAACCCTACATTGTGCGTACTTTCCCTGTTTTATTTAAGTAAGATATAGCCAGTTTCTGAAACGCAATTTTAAAGTTAAAGGCACAATACATATAACTGTTTGTCAAACTAAAGAAGAAAAACAGAGATTGCTCCTGAAACGCATTCTATTTGAATGCTGTATTCTAGCTGAATGTTATAAGGTTTACCAGAATCTCATGGCATAAAAAAGTAAAAACAATGAGATTTGTACATGGCAATATTGGCAATGTTACTACTACTTGTGTCAAACATACTGAGGTCCGACATAAGTGTTCTTTAAAATATTAATAAAATAGTAAATAAGTCGAAAAAACCACTTAGGTCACAAGCAAGAAACATTGTTAACAATGTTTACAATAAAATATGTGAAGAATCAGCTGTACATCAACCGCAATCGTCAATTTTGAAACTCGTGGTAAGTAGGACTGACTAATTTTGATACTTTATTTTTAAGAGAGGTAGGGCACAGCGGATAATCCGCTCAAATCGGAGCAGCCCGTCTGGGGAAGGACCTCCACCTTACAGAAGATCGTAGCCAAATAGCATTGGTCTCGGCCATGTTGTGTTCCTACGGTGAGTAAGGTCTCCAGAGCTCCACTTGGGGGGGTTGGGAGGGTTGGCAACGCGTGAGTGATACCACCGGTATTGCTTACGTCTATATGCTACGGTGACGGCTTATCATCAGGCCGACCGTATGCTTGTTTGCCACCTGTGTAGTATAAAATTAAAAAAAAAACAACGACACAAAAAAGCGGTGTTATATTTGATGTGTTTGTGTCATCGTAGCTCTTAAATGAATTGAAATGAAATTTCAAAAATATTATCTATCAATCCTAAAATTAAAATTACTTACTTACATAACTTTTATATATTTATATTATAATAATTACGCCTTGTCTATAGGGGTTTCTACTACTAACCTAATACGAATAGTTGCAAAAGTCCGAATTTATAATAGTATATCATCTTCTTCAGCGAATATCTGCCCATCGTTGGGCATACGCCTCTCAATAAAATTTCCAGTCTTGTCTGTTGTAGGTCTTTCTTATCCAGGTGGAACTTGTGTCAGTGCTGATAACTTTGGCCCATCTGGCAGATGGTCTATCTGCCTTTCTCACGCCCTTTCGGGTTATTATGTCCTTTAAGTTAGTTAATGGAGTTTACTATAGAGAACGGAGAATCGTGCTAAAGATTTAATATTGTTTTTTATTACGATTAGGAAAAAAAAACAATTCGTTTTGGCGCACACGTTCATGCGATGGTCATGTGTCTACTTTCATCATTTTAAAAATAATTTCATCATTTCACGCACGCTTATTATAGATAAAACAGCGGGTAATTCTTATAACAAAAACAGTTTCAATCTCGTCTCAAACTCGCCATCCCGCTTTGGTCCTATTTTATATAAGTGAGACACAGCGCTTGAGACACAGATTGACACGAGATTTTAAGTATTTTTGTTACGAGCATAGAGGTAGATCCACTGATTTTTTTCATGTGCTTTACTACAATTTATGTAATATGTTATCGGAAATGTATGAAATCCGGAAATGTATACAATTTCTAGGAAATGTGTTATTATAAAAAGGGCCTCGCTCCCTTCGGTCGCTCGACTTTTGATGGTCACAAAAGCAACCGAAGGTAGCGAGGCTGCCTAACACATTTCCTAGGAATTGTATACATTTCCGGTAACATACATAAATTGTAGTAAAGCACATGAAAAAAACAGACCTCACAACGGGGAGTGTTTCGAGGAGTTGTTCAATCTTATTCCAGCTGCTCGGTTCTACTAACGTACCATCCGCCACAGACTCCAATTCCATCAACATCATCTGGACCTCTACCACTGTTCGATTCCTGCGACACTTCCTTCCACGCAAAGTAAAGATCTGGAACCAACTCCCGCCAGCGGTGTTTCCAAATGACAATAATTTGGGAACCTTCAAGAAGCGAGCATACATGCACTTAAAAGGCCGGCAGTGGCTCAGGGACTCCCGCGGTGTCTCTGTGCTCCATGGGTGGCGGTGATCACTGAATGCGGGTCACCACCGCTCGTATGCCAACCTCTTACATAAAAAATTAATTGTATACATTTCCGGATTACAGCTAATTCGCTGTATATGTCACCGGAAATGTAGGTGACATATACAGCGAATTAGCTGGTGTCAAGTTTTTAGATCACTTGACGTTGACATGATCTCCAGCTTCTCCGTCTTGATGATACACTACAGTTGTTAAGTCAAGTAGCTGGAAAAACTGTCCCCGAAATCTTGCATTTAAATAATTGTTTCAGTTTTGCTCATGTTGCGACGACACTGATCAAGCGCCTGTTTTCCTTACAGGTACATTTAAATATAGTGTAACCAAATATGTAATCCATACTAATATTATAAAGAGGAAAGGTTTTGTATAAACTTAAAAACTACTGGACCTATTTCAATTTTTTTTTACCGTTGGGAAGCTGCGCTGTCACCGTGTAACATAGGCTATACATATTTTGTTTTCAAAAAACTTAGGTATCCCCCTTAAAACTCGTACGAAGCTGGGGAGGGGCGCTAGTGGCTATAAGTGTTTTCTTTATTATGAGAGCCGAAAACTTCTGTCTCTGAATAGCCGCGTCCTGCACTAATGTGGCTCAGTCCTTATGTTTTGTGCAAAGTATCAATTCATACAGTTTGTTTTGAAGGGATAAACTGATAATAAGACAAATGGCTACTGTTATTAGAAGTATTAAATTGAATACTAGTGGACTGTCGAAGTATTCCCGTTGTTATTCCCATGAGAATTTAGATATATTTATACATATTCATGAATCAGTTATTCTATAGACAGCGAGTTCCTATTTCTTATTTAAAGTCAATGAAACAAAAAATCGATTTTTTCTTTCTTTATTTATTTTAACAATGATATTATTATCTTCAATTGCATTTGGTATAAATACGAATATCATAATCTTTCAAGACACGATTGGTATAGAAAAGGACTTAGGACCGTGGTCTATTAGGATTAGAACATAAACATACAGTGAGTTGCTCAAAGGCATTTTAAACTTAATTCTAAATTAAGTTCAAAGCTGTTTCTGTATTCGTTCATAGCATCGGCAGTGACATCTAAAATTTAATGTATCAACAACTTTAAAATGTGTAACTCACTAATAGGTAATGTTAAGTTGTTGCAGACATTTTTCAAGTGACACAAATTTAGTCATAGGCACATTAAATTATTTCAGCGGAGATCGCCCAGAAACCTCGAATGCGATTTTAAAATATAGGTAGGTAGGTAATCAAAATTTTACACTATACTAGTCGCCAACACGGCTGACTCCCGCAGACGTAAAACGAAGTTCGAAACTCATACTCAGTGCATAACGGAAGTCGATTTTCAATTGTTTTAAAAACTGTGAGTCCACAATTTGACCATAATAATATGTTGCTGATTCAAATTATTTTCTGAATTGCCATTTATCTTTATTTTGTTTTGTATTTTTAAATTTATTTTGAATAAATTAATATCTTTGTTAATAAAAAAAGGAGCAATCCTTATCTTTTAGCTAATTATATCGTCATCCTTAAGTTTAAAACAACACTGACTGCTACCAAATAAAGTACGTGTAAAACTAAGATCAATATAACGATTTCATCCCCAATAGACGTAAGTAAGCAAATTTCCAAGCGTTCGTCCCACTCACAACCTGTTCCATTTCCTATGCTGCATAATAGATAAACTTATATACATATGTAAATAAGTACCACGCGGCCTATAGTATAGGGACCCATATATAGTTTAAAGCTATAGTTATACACTGGCTTGACAATACTAGCCTCCCCATACCAGGATACTTTACTTTCTCTGGACAAGACCCGAGGCCCCTTAGGCGCGTTGTGAACCGCCCGCCAGGCGGCCCCCTGCCCCCTCGGCCACCCTTGGCCCACCTCACGCATAGTATACACCATACAGAACGAACTAACTCTGCTGCCAACCTCTATAGACTCATGTGTGTATACATAGGTATATGCTTATTTAAATACGCAATTTAGAGTGTACCTACCCACCTACTGTAGCGAGGATTAAATCAATTTGCCGTATAATTTTATTTGGAATAACTGATTGGATTTCATCGGAATTATGTAGCATTCATACCTGCAAGTGACCTGACGGACACGGAATGGCGATAATAAAATGTATCCATTTAAAAAATGTATGACAGCATCTCAACATTTCGTATGATGCCTAACAGACCTATGTTGTGAATGAAGTTCTTTTTTAGATGTAAACTATATTGAAAAATTTGATTGAGTAATATTTAGGTACTTGCAAACACTGATAGACCACTGAAAGTGTACTGACCTACCCACTGAGAGTACAACTACATGTTTTACTGTAGGTAGAGTACGGTAAGATAGGCGTACAAGGCAATTTTTATATAGGTACGTATAAATTTCTCTAAGTTATTACAAGTTGTTAAAAGTTCAGCTTGTTGGGAATTCAGCCGCACTCGCATTCATTATTGTAATCTATCTATTTCTTGACAGTAAAGTTTAATTATTAATTTCATTATCAAGCTCAAATTTCGTTGTAGATTTATGCGTGGACACTAACACACACTTACGCATTACAACCCTTTACCAACCATTCGACAACGTCATCTGTCGGAGTTTCACTGCGGAAAATTGCTTCCAAGTAAAAATAAGAATGATACGGTTATATGCACGTCCTAAAACCTTGAGTGGTGGGGTCTAACTAACTTACTATGAACTGGTAGTGGCTAGTGAGCTGACTCGACCAAGGCAGTATGCACCTCTCACAGCAAAGAATACATCGACGTGAAATAACGGTGGTAAGCCGATGTGTGTTTCGTACGAAAAGTGAGAGAGCCGGACGTCTAATACCCGTCCTTTCTGTTTCCTGCCCCATCGACCATTTTCATTATTTTATAGTCGGGCAACGCATCTTGTAATTGCTTGCCATAAGGCGAGTCACCTGAGATGACTCGCTAATTCGTCCTCTGTCATAAAAAAATCATTTTTTTTTTGTTAAAAGGGTTTCTTGTTTATTTAATAATTCTGGAATTTTAATATCACTGTACTGTAGGTAAGTACATAGAAGCTGATTAAAGTTATACATACCAAGATAAGGTATCATAGTTATTAATAAATACCTAGGTATTAGGATGTAATTGAATATTTGTTACTCTGGGTAGTACTGTTATATTATTTATTCTGTGCTCTGGGTGCTTACATAGAGAGGCTGGTTTCCAGCGCCGACAAGTCGGTTAGGATTGGCACCGGTCTTATTTTCTAAGTGTCTTAGTGCGATCACCTAATTGACGACCTCCGTAGCGTAATGGTTACCACGCTAGACCGCTACCCAGGAGGTCCCGGGTTCGAATCCCGGTCGGATCATGATTAAAAACGAACTTTTTCTGGTTGACCTGGGTCTTGGATGTATAACTAAATATACCTAGTAGTATCGTTGAGTTAGTATCCCATAACACAAGTTTCGAACTTTCTAGCTCAATCTGTGCGATTTGTCCCTATACATACATGTATTTATTTATTTATCACCTATAAAGAAACAGGATTATCGATGCTAACAATCTTATGTATGCAAGTTAACCCGGCGCCGATCCGCACAGATTTTTCGGCGCCGAAAACCTGCTGCTCTAAGTAATCACCCTACACACAACAGTTCGGAGAATAAATGAAATGAAATGAAATGAAATGAAATGAAATGAAATGAAATGAAATCGTTTATTTCAGAAATTAGACCTTCACAGGCACTTTTTCTTGTCATTTACAATTTGTATATATGTATAAAGAGAATATACTACGTTATATACTACCACCATTTCGGACACAAGCAAAATGGCCACCGGTAAAAGAAATGGCGAAAGAAACCCGGTTACGGCCTTTTTTGTCATTTAGCAATTTTTTTTTCCTTTCACTCTTTTGTTACAATGTATAAGTACATTTATAAGAATAAATAAAATACAGATCCAGGTACATACAGAAATCAAGCTAAAAACGCGGGATGTCGATCCAAATAGCGCTATGGTCAAATCCTAAATATGTCGAATATGTAGATGTTAATAAAGCGAGCAGACCAGTCCCCCAAGATGACAACCACAACTGAGAGTCGGCCCGCCAGCCTCCATCACTGAGCTCACCATCAACAATATTATGAACAATATTGGAGGGAACACAGCGACCCGACTCCCGATGCGACCGTAATCCCGGAAGAGCCCATTCACAAAAACAACCCCGTCAAAAAGAATTAAAAGTAGTATAATGAAAATGCAGCACTATTTAGATGACACCACGACGTGTGTCCATTGATATTATGAGAAAAAATATGATAACGAACATTTATTATTTATGGAGTTTATCGAACATTGACTGGCTTTTAATGACAAGTTTGAGCATTTCATTTTCGCATAGGGGCCATGGAGACTTTTCATTTAAATACTCATTAATAGTGTAATAGGCTTTACTGATTAAGAATTTTTTAACATTTAATTTGAAGCTATTATTGGAGAGGTTTTTAATGTAATCGGGAATTTTATTATACATACGCAAGCCTTGAATAATAAAAGACTTTCCCGCTTTTCTCAGCCTAAATTTAGGAACAGCTAATTTGTTCTTATAACTATGAACATCGCACACCTGGTTATAATCATGAATGTTTTTACGAACAAACATGATGCTGTCAAAAATGCACTGTGATGCCACCGTGAGTATATTGGTGGCTTTAAAAAACTCGCGTAGAGACACCCGGTAACCAAGTTTATAAATAGAACGCACTGCACGTTTCTGCAGCACGAAAATCGAATCGCTGCTTTACCCCAGAGTAGAATGCCGTACGACAGCAAACTATGAAAATAACTAAAATAAACTAGTCGTGCCGTGTCGACATTGGTGAACAGTCGAATTTTCCTAACAGCGAAAGCAGCCGCACTAAGTTTACCTGCTAGGGTTTTTATATGATGATGCCATTGTAGTTTACTGTCAAGTACAATGCCCAGAAAAGTAGTCGTTTCAACCATTTCTAACTTTTCATCGTTAATAACGACTGATGACTGACTAATAGCTTGGGTTGCATTCGGGAGTGTAAAGGCTATGCATTTGGTTTTATTGGCGTTCAGTACCAGATTATTTACAGTGAACCATTGTAGTAGAAGAGACAGCGTCTTGTTAATGTTATCGACATTAGAATTTTTTCTGTTTACTTTAAAAATCAAAGAAGTGTCGGCTGCAAATAAAATAGTGTCGCATAAATTATGAGTTACATAAGGCAAGTCATTAATATAGACTAAAAAGAGAAAAGGGCCCAGAATTGAGCCCTGGGGAACGCCTATACTAGTAGGACAGCCTGCAGAGGTCGCTTCATTTACTCTCACTTTCTGAATTCTGGCGTTAAGGTAGGAGGACATGACACTGATTGAATAACTGTCCAAGCCATAGAATTTTAACTTCTTAACTAAGGTCTTGCGATCAACGCAGTCAAAAGCCTTGGAAAGATCGCAGAAAACACCAACAGCGTTCATGCTTTCCTCCCAAGCTTCCACGATAACTTTAAATAACATGGCAGCTGCATCCGTTGTGGATTTACCTTTAGTGAAACCATACTGACGCGGGTGAAGCAACCGATTATTTTGAAAATAGGGTAGTAGTTGGTCAAGTATTATTTTTTCAAAAATTTTACTGAGGGCTGGCAAAATAGATATTGGCCTAAAATTATTAGGATCCTTACTACACCCTTTCTTGAAAAGTGGTATGATTTTACTAACTTTCATTAAATCAGGAAAAATGCCAGCTGAAATATATTCATTGAAAATTAAAGCCAAATGTGGTGCTATGATATCTATAATATTACTTAAGATAGCTACAGATATTCCCCATATATCCTCTGACTTTTTGATGTTCAGAGATTTAAAAGTTTTGAGGATTGTATCAGCATTTATAAAATTAAACGAAAAACTTGTTGTAGGCTCGGGAACGTTCGACCTAAGAATTTCATCCGCAAGTGTGTGGGAAGAGTTCAAGAATTTAGTCGTTTGTATAGGAATATCTGCAAAAAAGTCCTGAAAAGCATCAGCTACCTCATCATCAGCGGAAACAATATGGTTATTTATAAGGAGCGAGTACTTATTACTGCTCCGCTTTGACTTGCCGGTTTCGTTGTTAATAATATTCCACGTAGTTTTTGTTTTGTTAGTGGAGTTTTTGATCTTTTTACTTAAATGAAGCGCCTTAGCGGCCGTACACACGAGTTTAAATGTTTTAGAATAATCCTTCACATATTTATCAAATTGTGGACTAGGATTATATTGACGCTGATCGTATAAATCATAAAGATTTCTTCTACTAATATATATACCCGTCGTTGCCCAGTCACAAAATTTCATTTTATCGCGAATTATAACTTTTTTAATTGGGAATGTATCATTAAATTCCCTACTGATAAGATCGAATAAATTTTTAAATAAATGGTTAGGATCATTTGAAGTTACCGAAGGAATATCAGTTTTTTCTTTAACGTTACTTCTGAACTTATCTTTGCGTGATTGAGAAATTATTCTAAAAGATCCAATCTTATTTTCAGTAATACATTTGTCAAATAAAGAGATTTGTTGACCACAATGGTCCGATCCCAAACAGTTTATTATTTTCTCACCAGTGACTGCACAGCTACAAAAGATGTTATCAAGACAGGTGGCAGAAGTGGGCGATATTCTAGTTGGCTCAAGGAATACATTTTTCAAATTAAACGATTTAAACAAGTTTAAGAGCCTCATGCTGTTCGTTGACGAAACCAAAATATCTACATTAAAGTCACCACATACCACTACAGGTTTGCTAACCTTAGTAGCACGCTTTAAAGCCTCTTCCATGCAATTTTCAAATTCATCATAATTCGCAGATGGCGGTCGATATACACATATAATTATATATTCAGCAAGATCGACACATGATATTTCAATAATGCGCTCAATAGAAAGAGAGGCAATATCTTTACGTTCCTTAAATGAAATATTATTTTTTAGTAAAATGCAAGATCCTCCGTGTATAGCCTTTTTCCTGATGAACGCACTAGCTAGAACGTGATTGCTCATATTAATTAATTGATTTTTATTAAGCCAATATGTTTTTCAATGTACAAAAGTAGCTCATACTTAAAATAACACATGATAATTGATTCTGAAAAAAAAAAGCTTGTAAAATGAGAGCAATTTATATTTTATTGGCAACACTAGACGTGAAATTCTTTCTCGGATTGTCAAACCATGATGTCAATTTTGTTTTGCGAGAAGAATTGTCAAACCACGTCGTGAATTTTGGTGTATTAGGTATTGGAGATCGCTCATTTTTTCTTATTATCCTCCGAACGGTGTTTTCAATGTCTTCGTCTACTTCACCTGGTAATGAAGGGTTCGTGTCGCCGTCAGATGCTGTTGTTCTATGGTCCATAGAAGACGGATCACTAGATCCATTGCGGTTGTATATTACTTCGAAGTCTTGAGTTATGGGGTTGTAGCTGTTCGATCCAAATATACTGTGAACAATGTACCCTTGAGTGATCATTGTTATTCATACAAATCTTGTGTTTCCTGTAGTTGGTCTTCATACTATCATATACGGTGAATAAGTAGCTCCACTTGTTTGGTTGGGAAGGTTTATTTATTTATTTATTGCATTACATGTGACACATACATTATATTACTGTACATAATACCTATGTATTGCCAAACTGCTATCAGTTATCTACACGCACCTTTTAAGGTATAGCAACTTGAGTAGAAAAAGATAGGCAGACAGTTAAATTTCTTTATCTTCCAGATATTCATTGACGCTGTAATACGCTTTATTAATTAGCAATCGTTTAGCCGATCCTATAAATAAGGTTGTCAATCTTATTTATATTTTAAATTCAAATTCAAAATATTTTTATTCAAATAGGCATAATATAAGCTCTTTCAAATCGTTAAAATTTTTTCCTACCAGTTCAGACGGCAGATTTGTGCTAATGCCGGCGCCAGACATGTGTTCAAAGATGTGATCAAATATGTGTTCGCATGTGTGGCACGGGGATTTGATACTATTGTCACATATTTGATCACTTATGTGCGCTTTGCCGTTCCGTGTCGGTTTTTTAGCGCACATCAAAGGGATCAAAGTCCAAATGTTTGTGTGCCGGCCACACTACGCGCGAAGTCCAGTTGCGCGAGTTTATACAATATTAATCTATGTGCGCGAGCGTTGCCGTGGAGAGCTGTCGTGTGCGTCAAACGAACTATCGATGGAGTGGAGTAACGAGAGAGAGTTTATTGAGCTGATGCAAGGAGAGTTTTGGCTGTTATTGTTTATTTATTTTCTCATGTAATATATAACACGCACATAAATAAAATACGCAAACTGCGTCGATCAAATCGTCGTCCATGTTTTGTGAAGTCTATTTGAAAACTGTGAGCTCAAAGGAGTGATCAAATATTTGAACACATATCTGGCAGATACAACAATATGTGACCAAATGTGTGAGCAAAGTCTTCAAAGAAGTGTTCACATCTTTGAACACATGTCTGGCGCCGGCATAAGAAGAAACTGGCAAGAAACTTAGCACTTGCTCTTTTAAAATGGTATTAATAAGATACAATTACAGTGACAGAAAATATAAAAATAACACAAAACATCTACAATTTCAGATGACGAAAAAAAATTATACAAATAATATTAAAGATTAATAACACTATAAATGAAGAAAATGGGTATTAATATACTGGTATACATATATACCTACATTAAAAGGTGTAATAAATTAAATAAAGGTAGAAAGTGTATACGACGTGTCCCAAAATTCAACGTTAAGCGGATAAAGAGATTACTATCAGCAACAACAATTTGAAATTGAAAGGTTCTTGTTTAGAAATAGTATGCAATTATTTTGTGACTAGTTTTCTTAAAGTATTTTACCATTTTAGAATCTTGGTTAGTTGCGCCATTTTTTAAAAATACTTGCCATACCTGTGTCCGTACTTTTTTTTTGCACCACGTTAACGAAACTAGTTTGTAAGTAAAATTATTATAACATTTTAGGAAGAAAAATAAGTTTGAGAGTTTATGTATAAAAAGTATAAGCATCCTGGAATTTTTAGGAATTGTAGTGCATAGCTGTACTTAGGTTAAACATATTTGGAAAATGTAGTTATGGTAGTTAAAACTATCATAAGGGGTGTACATTTTCAGAAATTTTTATTTTCATAAAAAAAATGATAAAAAAAATATCATTTTTTTTGGAGTAGGCATGAGCAGGCCCACCCTTTGGTGCCCGCTTATCGTTGAATTTTGGGACATGTGTACTGTCATGTGTGTGGGACGCAATATATTAAGTACCTAGCAGAAGGTAGACTTGTATTTGGTGTTTGTGCCGAGTTTATCATTCCAGCTATTTTTATAATTTATATAATCTTCCATAAGCCTTTTTGCTGAGTGTTAATATAGGATAATTAAATCTTTTTCCTGGTAAATTCAGCACGTTTTCAGGCAGTTTATTATAAAATCGAATACTTTTAACAACAAAACTATTTGAGGTCTTGGCGAACCGGTGCTTACTAATTTATGTTTATTTCTAAGATTTACATCCGAGTAGTCACTAAACTTTACAAATGTGCTTATATTTTTACGTACATCCTTACTTCCTTACTAATATTATAAATGAGAAAGTGAGTTTGTTTGTTATTCCTTCACGGCTAACTAATCAGCCGATCATTATGAAAATATGTATATATATTGTCAGGGGTATATTTTTATCCCGTGAAAGTATGTCATTCCAATGACACAATATTTTTGCTACTACTTATAGAGGGCGCTGTATCGGCCAACAGATGGCGCCACAAGTCGCGCCTTGGGTTGTTTTGTTGTCAAACGAGATCTATATAACTTAACGCGAGCGAAGCCGCGGCGAAAAGCTAGTGTATTATATTTTCATAAATATATTGAGATGCAACGGTCATTTCGATCAATTTCATTATAGGTAGGTAGGTAAGCATACATCTATTGTATTTTTAAACTTGGAAGTTTCAACAAGTTAAGGTTCAATTTGTTTAATACTTACGCCTTGGGTACACTGATTTTTAGTTTTAAATCAGCGCAGATGTAGAGCCTTTCTTCAAAAAAAATATTTCTGAAAAATTTATGAAATTCATGATATTTAGTACCTACTTAATATGAAATGCGTAGTTTCTAAGCTCGTCGATTGGATATCACCAGTTGCAGTAGAGTCGGCGAATGTAGAAAGGATTTACATTACACAACTCGACTTCGGATATGTTCTATGTCTCAAATATACATTTCCGTTTATTTTTGTCGTGTGCGGTCTGACGTAGGCTGGTACCTATTAATATTGTATTTTTAATAAACTTAAGATACCTTTACCAAACATGAGAACGGAAACATCCGAGCAACCGCCCCGTACCGGTATCAAAATCTTGTCCCCAGACCATTTCTAGTCTAGTCAACAAGTGAGCAAAGGGCCTTAAGCAGTGGTCCTACCCAGTCCTACCAGAAACGATGAACGAGTAACGGAACGTAGAACTAGAAACGAGTTAGTGAGTAGAGCTTTTTTTTTTTTCTTTTTTTTTTTTACATTGTCATGGTAAATCTCACCCACCATTCACACCATCAACCATTCTCACTACCGGGAACACCATTTTAATGTTACTTCATCATTATCCCAGCTACAAAAAGCTGCTGTATACAGCCCACTTCCCCCCAAACTCTTTCAATATGACCGGTTGGCAACAGCCTATCCAGCGGATTCCTGCTATTTTTCTTAGTCGCGGTCGTACATTTTATTAGCTCTACCAAGTAATACGTACACTAAAAATAGGACGTTACAGAAATATGAAAATGAATACATTTCAAATATAATATGATTTGAATATTAATCCTTCGAATTTATTGCAAAAACGATATTCTGATATAGGGAAAAACTTGGTAAGAAATTGTTTGCGCAATACTATATTAAATTTTTACGACTGTGTTTTGTAGTTTTATATTTTTACCTTATCGTATTTATAGCCAAGATTTATAATAGGCTATACTTTCATTAATTTCTATTTTATTTATTGGGGTAAACTAACAGTTTTACAATAAGATATAACTGTATCACCAGCACCATAATAATGTAAGTTCTTTTTTATAGTCAGGAAAATGCATTACCTATTGCATGTAATGTACCGTCACTTGGGGAAACGAGTGGTCTGTCGGGTTCTCCTCTGCTCTCCCGCCTCTCCAACCAATGAGGGGCATACCGACTAAAAACCTGACTGTCTGCCACTTTCTTGGCGGGGTTGTGGGAACTGGTGACACTTCCGCAAACCCACCGGCGGCGCGGAATATGTACGAGTACTTACTTAGTATAGTAAAAGCATATAACTTTGCTGATGTAAATGTGTATCAATGTAGATGTAGACCCAAAATTTTAAATTTGAGACTTAAATTGAGATGACTATAATATAAACCGCTTGAAAATGAAAAATTAGAAACATCGGATCATAAAAGCGAATGCAGTGTTGAATTTTCTATAAAAAAACCTGTTAAAATACTAAGAGCAAATTTTATGGCAGTTTCAATACTCAATATGTTTATTGCACCAAAGTTACATAGTCTTACCACAGTCTTACTGCTAAGGTCTTAAAGCTAAGGTAGTAACATTGGACCCTGTTGGGCACTACAACATGAATGGACACAAGAGTGCGCTATTTACATTTATATAAGTACAATTTATTTATAATATATTAGCTAAGTTAAAAATTATTTTCTTTCATAAATTCTTTAATTGAATAATAATTCCTATCATGCAGGTAGGTAGTCTTTTAATGTTTTTATAAATTGTGTTTCCTTTTTTGATTTCGTATTATGTTTGTTATTTTATTATATATTTTTATGGCCATTACTAAGGGACTTGAAAGAGTGTGATGTGAGTCGTGAGTTGGGCATTATCAGTTTGTTTTTATGGCGCAGTGAATATTCTGTGGGTATGGTCTCGCAGGTTTCAAAAAAATTTGGATATTTTCTGACAAATTTACATATTTCCAGAATATAAATACAGGGGAGAGGTAGTTTTGATTGACAACGTTAATTAGATTATATTAAATTGCCTTAGAGGCACCCTACCCTTCCCCGTTTGAATCCTTATTTTTTCTCTTCGTAAGAACCATCCTCGTTACTTCAAGGAATATTCTAAAAAAAGAATTAGCGAAAGAAATCGGTCCAGCCGTTCTCGAGATTTGCGATTAGCAACACATTTGGCAATTTTTAAGGTTTCGTAGTAAACTACAAGGAACCCTTATAGTTTCGCCATGTCCGTCTGTCCGTCCTCGGTCTAGCGCCTAGACGCTTCATGCTAGAAAGCTGTAATTTGGTATGTATACGCATATTAACAATGCTAACAAAGTGGTAGAATAAAATTTTGAAAAATATTTTTTTTTTGTGGTGCCTCCCATACATCTAAAGTGGAAATGAAAATTTTTTTTCGCGCCGACACCTTGTGTGGGTTTCGTTAGATAGGTCTTTTAAAAACATCGAGGGTGTGGAAAGATCATTTTCCGATACCATGATCGGTTTGCGAATTATTTACATTTAACGTGCCAATTTTCGTTTCGCATGGTGGTCCCCCCCCCCCCCTCTATCTCCGAGTCTTGTGTTTAGAAATTTGAAAAAAATCATGGTAGTAGTCCGTATAGTTTTACAAGGAAAACTATAACGATTATGTAGGAGTAGTCCTACATAGTCATTACTAGTTACCGAGTAATAGCCGACAAACTTATGAAGTATAATTTCTTTGACGAAAACGTAAAAATGTCATAGAATATGGCATTGTACTCAACTGCAAGCAAGAAATGCGTAGCCAATACGGAACCCTGCATTGTTCGTGGCCAGACACGTACTTGCCCTGTTTACTATAATTAATTTTCTATGTATTTTTTTATGTTTCTGCGTTATATGACTGGTCGAAAATATATTCCATACTAATATTATAAATGCGAAAGTAACTCTGTCTGTCTGTCTGTTTCACGTTAAAACCGCTGAACCGATTTAGATGAAATTTGGTATGGAGGTAGTTTAAGACCCGAGGAAGGACATAGGATATATCCTGGAAATCACCCCCAATGGTGGTGGAAAGTGTGATGAAAGTTTGTATGGGGTAAGTTTTTCACTTTAAAACCGCTGAACCGTTTTAGCTGAAATTTGGTATCAACTTAGTTTGAGACCTGAGGCAGGACATGGATAGTTTTTTTTAAATCACCCTCAATGGGGGTGAAAAGTTTATCCTTCTTTCACGTCGAAAGTAACGAACGGATTGAGTTTAAAGTCTGGAAAGTGACATAAGCTACTCTTTATCAAGAAAAAAACATCTAATTCCCATAAGAAAAAATAAATATTATCATTTGTCCTCTTTCCGACATTTTTATTTTTAGGGAAAGTTTAAGGTCTGGAAAGTGAGTGGCATGGCCTACTTTTAACCCAATGAAAACATCTTATTTTCATAGGAAAAAAATGAAGTTTATTGTCATTTGACTTTTTTTCCGACATTATTTTTTAAACGGGGAAAGTTTAAGATGTGAAGGGAGATAATCTACTTTTAATCCTGAAAAAAAAATCTTACTCATGAGAATAAATAAAGTTTTTTGTCATTTGACTTTTTTTCCGACATTATTTTTTAAACGGGGAAAGTTTAATATGTGAAAAGAGATAATCTACTTTTAATCCCGAAAAAAACATCTTATTCCCATGGGAATAAATAAAGTTTATTGTCATTTTACTTTGTTCGACATTATTTTTTTAAATGGGGTAAATTTAAGGTCTGGAGAGAGATAATCTACTTTTAATTGCGAAAAAATATCTAATTCCCATGGGATAAAATTGGTGCTTTTAGCTGGCGGTTTTAGACAGATTCTGCCGGTAATTAATAGAGGTACACCGGCAGATAAAATAAATGCTTGTTTAAAAGCGTCCACATTATGGATGTACATAAGAAAATTTTGTTTTACTACAAATATGCGAGTCCACAGAGCAAGAAATTCTCTAGGTCGCTAGCGCCCCAGCGAGAGAATTTCTTGCCCTGTGTGCGAGTACAACCTGAGCGGTGAGATTGAATCGGGACAATCTGCGGCTGCTCTTCTGAAACTCGGGAAAGATCGTATAGAAGCAGATAGTAATGGTATGATAACATTAAACAGCGAATTCTGTAATATTGTGTCTAATACAGATGATCTAAAAAATAGCGTCTACTCCGATCTGAAAAATAATATAAAGAGCAGAGGATGGCTGTGTGAAAGGGCAATTTAACACCCACCAATGAGTTGTGGGGCAGATTAATGAAGACCATCATGTCACACGTGGAAGGTGATGTTGTTGAATCACAAGGGCAAACGTTAATAGAAGCAGGGGTACATTTACAAAGACACTGCTTTTCCCATGGGCAGCTCTATGTGGCGTGCTCAAGAGTTTCGCACCCAAGTCTTTATATTTTGGCAACGGATGGATGATCGAAAAACGTCGGATACAAAAATGTACTTAGCGCATAAAAGATTTCGCATTAGAAGAGCTGGTTCACCAACTGTTTGTATTATATTATCTTCGTCTAGCTCCAAACTAGCAGAGCCTAGGCAGAGTCGGTAGCTTTATTAACTGAATTATACGCGGGCGAAGCCGCGGGTAACGGCTAGTTATAATATAAATTAAATGTAGTTTATTCTTCGGCATGCGACGACTCGCAATAAAAACTACGCGATGGCTCGAGGGTAACAGTTTATAAAGTTATGATACAAAAATATTAATAACAAAAACATCAGGTGTCCTATTGGGATTAACAATGAAACCACTTTTGAGAGAAGAAAGATTTAATAAATAGATATAATAATTTTTAATCTAAAACAGAGTATCAGACCTATAGGGTAAATTTTTAAAGAAAATGATGTTAGAAATCACAAATTGACTACACAGAACATCAAGTTGCGGAATCGAAATTTATCGTTTGAATATTGGGTCTCGAATATCAACGATGTCAGCGTGATATTAATTTGTATACCAGGCTACCACGGCTCTGTCCAGACTTGGTCGTCAGAAGCTCCTGTCAATCTGCGACGGCGACCACATCCTTCAACGACAGAAAGAGCAAACTTCTCAATTACAGCACGAGACAATGCAGTGACAAACGTTTCAGCCATTTCTTAACTTATGCCCATTTCACCAAACAACAATAGGTTTCCTATCTCATATAATTTTAGTTAGAGAATACCTACGCTAGGTCTGGTTGGTGAAAACGGATATAAGTCGGTCATTAGACAGAGTATTGATTGCCTGATAAGTGAGATTCCTAACAATCCGAATACATCGACGAACTGGTCTATAACCTCAATACCACATTGGCGACATGTTGATGATATTATGTACCCAATACATTAAGTTTTTGAGACAAGCATCTGAAAATCTCAGATATAGATACAATAGTCGACATTGATCATGGTACAATTCAAAGAGCAGGGTGCTATTAACAATCAATTTTGCATCGTGTGTAATTAAAAATACCAAATACAAATTGTATATTGAATTGGTATAAACCAAGAACAATCCGATTTAATCGCAATGATATGTCACAGAAAAATGTATCAGTGAATACACATATAATGTAGGCATATCGGCTGATTCCGATAGCTGGTACCATCTCTTTACAATTAGGTACTCACTAAATTTTCCTTACATTTTGGTCCTTTGATCGAAATTTATTCGAGAGCTGTGTACCGTGACCTCGCCGCAATTTTATTTGCACTTAGTACTTATTTGCGATCTCGTGTTTCAGTTTGCATTACTTAGTGCAATGCCATGTGCTTCTCATACAAACACACGTCCCGTGGCCATTATCAATATGTGCAAAAATGCACCACTTAGCTTCTAAATTATCGCGGACTTGCAAAAAAATATTCACATTGTCTTTTTTAGAAAAATCACCAATCGATAATATCTACACGAAGCCGAGCATCCTAGTAAGATTTTGAGATGTTCGCATAGGACAGGCTGTGGGACACTACATACATATCTGATGCCCTGGAAGCTGATCGTGTCCGATACGCCCTAAGGCCGCGCCTCCCGAATCAATAGCACCCTGGGTTTACAGATAACGTACACTAAAAGATACCATTACGTATCAAATTATTACATTCTAAGCACAGTTATTAGGTAATGATCCTTACAAACAAAAGAAGTCGGAGAGATTTATTAGCTAACAATCCTTTAATCTCATAGGATATTTTATGCACCATAGATTATATCAGTGATGTTATTAAATAGGGAAAAATATAAATTTAGGGAAGAAGGCTTTTTAAGCATAAGTGGGAAAGGGTAAATATTGGTTAACTAGGTGTTAGGGAGAAACGTGAATTTGGAGGGCAATATATTACCATACAATATTAATACAACCGCCGTATGCGCCGTCTACGTCAACATCAGAAGCGATCTAGATCGTATGTATGTAAAAATTAGCACCCATGTAATGCTAGCAATAAACTAGTATGGTGCTCTAAACTCCCTAGATATAACGCCCAAATTTCAAAATGTATCATTTACTTTACTTGGTAAAGGCCCAATATACTTCGTAGTTTAGTCGTCGTCTACTGCTTACAATACTGGAAGACCGTAAAAAAATGTAACCTGCTGGGTATAAATTAACCGTAGCGATCGGAGTCGGGTTATACATTAGAATTTTAACTGAATCCTATCTAATATTTGACTATCTAGCTAGATAGTGCGTCCAGTGATTCGCTTATATCGTAATATACTGAGTCTATCTAATCACCTAGAGAACAATAACACTAAGTCCGGTTGGGCCCGGGTGCCGTCGAACATTGTTACTTTAGCTGGAAGCTCGGATTGGGGCGAGCGACGTTGCCGTTCAGTGCGGCATCGCAGTCAATGCATCGCGCCGGTCGGCCGGCATACAATGCATTATTTTTTTCAACTAATCGTCGCCAAGTTTAAGGAAAAGCGAAACTAGGGTAAACTATGCGATCGTCGGGACTCGGAGGTCCGGTCTAAAACTATTGGGGTTCCAACAGCACCTAATGACGATACAATATGTACATTTACAATAAATTTAAAAACGTACTAAGTATTTTAAAGATTAGTCATCAAAACAAGAGACCATTCGCAGACGCGCTCACATCACAATTTATATTACGTTTTCATTCTATAATTTTTTTGGAAACTTAATAATCATAAAATCCTGTCTGTCGAGAAATACTGTCGCCCGTTTATCAAAATCACTAGAAACGAGAGACTAACCAACCACACTTATTCGGTTTTTATCCATAGAAAACAATTTTGTATAAAATACAGATGCATACGCATACGCATACGTCATATAAAATCGTTGCTTTTTCATGGACAAACTCTGAATAAATATAATAATGCCAGTTTTCACCAACGCCCCCTAGCGTAGATATTCCCTAACTCATACAAAATTGTTCCAGTTAGGTTAAACCTACGCTAGGGTTCGTTAGTGAAAAAGGGCATTAGTGTTAAAAATAAAAAGCTTTTATAAGATCATTGAAAATCAAGTAGGTACAAATTAAAATAAACAACATTTCAAAGTAAACGTCTATTTCAATTTATTGAAGCGTTCCGCGTTCTGGAGACCTAAAAAGGCCACTTTAGATGAATCATAATAGATTTCTAATAGGAATCACTTTTCAAATAGTAACTTTATCTACCATTCACAATTTGATTCATTTTGCAATTCATATTTTTCCAATAATTATAATTAATTTACGTAGTTCCACTAGCACTTGAAATAAGGTTGAAATTTACTCACAGTTTTTTCTATAAACCTCACGTCAAACGTCACAAAAACAAGACCATTTTACGAAAATTAGAGGAATTGCTAAGGATCTGGTAGGAATTCGTGAAATGAATTTATTTCAGCGGAATTGCTCAATGTGGCCTTTTTAGCCCCGCAGGTCTCCTAACAGGTGAGTCTTCCATCATTCAATAAACCTATAAGATTTACATAAGCGAATCACTAACATTTCGAAATTAGTAAAGCAGTATCAGACTGATGAAGTAACCGACTATAGAATCAACTGCACAGATGCATTAAATGGACACAGATTATAATATAATGTGAAATAAGTATAAAAACATGTTTAATATAAACATGACTTGTACCGTTTTGAGTCCGTTCCGATTTATATTGCAATGGATTTCTTTACATCTATAGTAATCTAAGAACGTTTTCGGAAGTAGAATAGGATTAAACTAGGCTCAGTAACGCCCTGATTACTATAGCAGCTACGGAAGTAATGATGGGAATTTACGAATATCCCCCCGTACGATTCACAAATATTTTCTAAAATCTGAACGAACATCTAACAATCTGTACATAAATTTATAATGATTATATTAAAAATATCGATCTCTTTTACATTCAACATCGAGAATTTTAGAATTTTTATTGCAGATGTTTTCAGACAAGGTACGAAAGTGATCCAACACTCAATTTTTTGTAGCTTAGCGATATGTAGACCATTTAAAACAACTTTGCCAAATTTAAATCGCATAAGCTTGCCGATTTACACGAGCAAGTAATGTTTTTTACGTAACTCCTAATTACTTGACTAGTTCCGAATAGTGAGGCGCCATTAGGCGAGCTCGCAAACGTTGCGCGACTGGCGTCTTTACGACTCGTACAGCTACTAAAAGGGCGTATATAACACCTAAAATGTTCAAATTTTATCCAACAAGCTGGTTATAGATATATTTTATAAATATTATACAATATTATTAATAATTGCAATTATTTTGTATCTTGTACTCGTACATAGAAAAAAACATTATCAATATTCAATCAATTCCACAATAAAGATTACAAATGTTAGTTTAAACACCGAAGCATACATTAAACACGTCAATAAAGTAATTGTGCGAGAAACAAATAATTGTGCATTTGATTCAATATTTCGTTCGATGCTAGCTAGCTAAAGAAGCGGAAACAAGATGGCGACTTACACCCAGAAACAAAAAAGAAACCGACATGAGAAGCCCGACGTGCGACGAAATTGTTCATTTGTTTGTTTGAAAAACAGAGTTAAAACAAAATTTTCATACAAATTTAAATTCATAACGTAAGTAAAAAATCTTTAAATTGACATGACACAGTAAAATATAATATAAATAATTTGATATAAAATAATTGTATGAGCTCTCATAACGATAATCACAATGCGGAATACAAATAATAATATGTCATGTAGGTAAAAAAAATTCTAAACTTAAGACAATGTTTTATTTTGCCATATTACCGCGTTAGTAGTTTACTTGAAAAACGATTATATTGACAATTAACTGTCGCCTAAACTCGATTTGCACCACGAAATACGACGAATAACAGTTTATTACATTATTAACTATGCTATGATTATACTGGGTTCAGGAAATAATATAGATAACTTCACAAGTTTCAACCGTACACGGTTTTCTAAAACTACTAGATATATTATAAAAAATCGCCAATTGTATATCGTCATATTTTCATCCCAAATTAGAATAGGAATGACAAGAACAAGTGTCAGTATAACTAGTAATAAAAAGCAAAGTAGTAATTCTCTCTTTCCTATCCTTATTTGGCGTTAGTACTGATTAACTTCTGCGCAATAAAAACTTATCTTATTAAAAAGGTGATTATTATATTTTTAATGAGGGTTTTGAAGAAAATACTTGACACTATGACAGCGATTATGGGAGGAGCCGTCGTCCACAGACTAGAAGATATTTGCCAAATCTCATATTACTCTGAAAGAGTTGTAAGGTCATAAATCTCCTATAAACGCTCTACTAGACTTCCGAGCGCAAACTCTCGGGTCGTTTTTTATATGGAGAATTGCAACGTTAGTGTGAAGCAATCATTATACGTTCATTCGTGATGGACTGTGTAATGTCAATTTCACACGTAAGACGGATCAGAATCACTCTACTCTTACTATGAGTTGCTATCGAAAACTCGCTAGTGATGGCGTAAAAAAACATGAAAAATGTACAGCGCGAAATGTAGAGGTCACTTTAAGAACTAAATTTCTTCATAGATATACGCCGTCGCTATCGAGAGTTTTGATACTAACTCATGGTAAGAGTTCTGATCACCATCTAAGGATCTCGATCTGTAGGCCGCCGACGGTGTTTATAGGAGACGTCGGCCTAAACTAGTATATACTTTGCTCGCAGATGCAATACGTACGTTTTGAGTGAAGCTCAGACCTGACGGATCAGTGTAAGTGTCACACGATGTTAGTAATTCCGCAGAACCCTCATTTAAATTGAAAAAGAAACATCAGTCAAAAGCAATGCCGGGAAAACTACAGATCCAACGTAATCAACTTAAAAATAATGTGCAAAAAGCTTTGTAATTACGCGTCACCTCCACGTGCCATTGACTATTATTATCGTCCACTTGCGTGTTTTCACAGCGATATTTAGTGCATTGTGATAATGTGACTATTCATTAGCTCGTGGCAGTGACATCTGAAGCTAACATACTTCCGTGGTGTGTTGTGGCAATGTGGTGTGGATGTGGACAGATATGGTTACAGACATTCATTGGGATGTGATAGAGAGCGCTCTGACGTGACAACATCACAGCGCGTCGAACATATTAGCGTGTTCACCGGTTAGAGAAAAACGTCCAACACACCACACAAGTATTTATCTAGCTTTAACCATTATAAATAATGTCACGTTATTTTTACGATTCAATAGATTCTACTCGATTCTTAGTTCAAACTAGTGATTATTTTATACGGATCATGTTTGTAAAACAATAATTAAGAAATTAGTTTCAGTCAAGCGTATTCAAAAGCAGCGTGTTGACCAGTCTGACAAGATTATTACATTTATCGTCTAATTTTCCCTGCCAGTCCACTGCTGGACATAAGCCTCCCCAAACGTTTCAATTATGACCAATTGGAAGCATAAAAAAGGCTATTAACTATTGGTGGTTAAATATTGACAGTATAAAATTTGTAGGGTAAACGGGAAGTCCATTACAGTTTTGTTGCAAACTATGTAATTTTTCTATTACTTTATTATATAGAAGACAAGGATATAATATTTTTGTGATCATGCAGACCTGATATTTTTTTTTCCCCCGGAGTGGACTGGCCAACAGCCGCTGAACATCTAGATCAAGTTTATCTACTGCAAAATGTTACATTTTACACTAACCATTACGAAAAATCTTACGAATCATTAACCATAAAAAATAACCAAATAATACTTAGGCTGACTTCGGGACTATAATTATGTTTCATATTATTTTTCAATCATTACAAACTAAACCTATATAATTATAAAATAACATTACATTGTAAATTATCATATTCGTCATCGTCTGTCGTTTGTTGTATAAATGTCTTCATATTGTGCAATTAATTTGCTGTCTTTTCAATGCTAGCGTCATGATATGAAAAAAACTCGTAATTATTAAGGCGTTTTATATAATACAGTCAGTTATAGAACAGTACGTATTTATTAATATTTCATTATTTTTATGTTATAAACTCCTGCAGAGGCTAGCAGTGAGAAGAAAGCTTTAACCTCCTATGTGAAATTGTTGTAGGATATGAGCCAAACCTTTAATTTTATAATGCCTGTTGAAAGTAGACGAGTGGCAAATTAACCATGTGGCAAGTCTCACAAGAACTATATCATATTCAACTCGTGTCAAAAACCGGTACCTATACTAAAGCCATGATGTAAGAACCATTTATGTGAACAAACCGAAAATATCGAATCAGGGGTGATTATTGCGGAAGGGGGTAACCGCGGTAAGGAATAAAGGGTGGTCACAGATTCGTAACTATTCCATTAAGACGATAAAATATCATAAAAATACTTTGACTGTCCTATTTTACATAAATTCTCTTACGTCTTGGCTTTAGTACAGTCCGTGTGCGCGGTATATTCTATATTAATACAGGTAAAGTCGGCGATGCATTTACAAGGTAGTATGTGAGGAAGACGGCGATTGTATCTTATCAAATTACCTGTCCATTATGATATTAAAAGTTTCACCACTTGCTAAGCTCCAATCAACCTATCTATCAGATAAATTAACTGTTGTTATACGAATTTATCTATCATATACTTAGCGTATCTGTTATGGGTCGTCTCCAAGAGCGAAAGAATCGCTTCAATCGTCACTTTTATTGTTGAGTAGTAAGAAATAAATTTGATATTCAAATATTAACTTTAAATCGTGTGTCATATAATAATAGTGTAAATGCTAATAGGTACTAAAAAAAGTATTTGCGGTGTGTGACAACCATAAAGTGCTGTCAACACACATCGCGGCGCATGCGCAGTACAATCCGCGCCACGAGAGATGAGACCAGCGCGATTCTCTCGTACGTAAAGACGGCCCCTAGTGGTGAAACAGGCCCTTAGTCTGAGACATGGATTATATTGTAACTCGTGTCTATGTACAACTAGGCATTATAAACACTATTGGTTAACTTCACCTTACGTGCAGTTACATTGTCAATAGAGAGGCAGGCTAGATCAAAACTCGGTAAATAAAATGTGGGTTCAATTTATATTGGTACCTACGTAAATAAAATAAAAATAGGCCACGAATTAAAAATAAGATATAATTAGTGGAGCAATTAATACTGACATGATACTGCACGTAGGCGATAATTATAAGTAGGTACTAGTTATCGTTAGAGATTTATGGATATTCCTCAAATTCGACGGTACATTTAATGACGGCGCGTAACACAACTACACGGCATATTTAACGGGTAAGGCTATCTATATTATAATTAATATTAGGTATATGAAAGACACGAAATAAGGTAATTTAGTTACTTTAAAATAATACTGTAATATGAGATATCTAGAATTGGTCAAATAAGAACTCTTACGACGTTGTCATATTGCTCATATATTTTAGACATTTTTGGTAATTACGATTATTGCTTTTCAAATAAACACGTCAAAGGGACAAGAGTATTTTTAATACTTTGCTAACCCACAGTCAGTTGCTAAAATAAATTTTAATTTCACATTAATTCTCAATATGATGTCACTAAAAACTGTTGACCGAATGCAGCAAAATAATGCTATTAGGTACAGTTTCAACATCTGGGTCACCAAAAGGGCACCATAATAACTATAATGTTTATATTATTCCTACACACATCCTATCAGCGAGTCGGACAGGTTAAATTGTAAAGTATGTTTTTGTTATACCTAAGTCAAGTTACACACAAACACTAGTCAGTGCGTGGGCCTGTTATAGGGATAGTGTGGACGCGTAGACCACACAGTTCCCCTTGTATTACCTTTTGCAGGTTTAATTTGTATAATAAATATAAATGGATTAAGTCAAAAGTAAGTTATGCATTGACTAATTGCTGGATCTCGAGAGGAAGTCCTTTCAATCCATTATACTCTAAATTTAAAGGAAAAATCGATGATTTTTTTTAGATTATCTTTCATTTTAACTTTTTTTTTGATACATGCAAAAACAATGGCTATCATATTTTTATAGCCATTTTTTTGCATTTACTTTGATTATTTATATTCGTAACTGCAAGGACGGAGATTCGTATGATTTGGATAATTTATGACAGGCAAAAATAACCTGGCGTTTTTTTTTACATTTTTCTACGTTTTTCACGTCTACTCGTTGATCCTTATAACTATGTTGACAGCTAACCTAATCCTAGTGACAATCCGTGTAAGAGCTCTGTAACAATTCAGAGATCTCATAATTACAGACATTTTTTTTGGTACATATCGACATTTTTATAGAGTAAGTGAACATTTGTATAACCATAAGACCGCAAGGAGTGCGCAGGTCTCCCCGCTTTAGAATATTCAAGAATGTGGGCAAAAGTGTAACCTAACTAGGATTTTGGAAAATCTGTGAAGACTACACTATAGAAGAACTTACGTTGTCCTGGTGTTTGGCCGTTTTATATACATATTCGAGTATTATTTGAGAAGAATAATCTTTTGAATATTTTAGTTAAGTCAACTAATTGGAATAAGCACTGGGATAATTTATTTAGCCAAAAAGTCTGGTTGGGTAACAACGTTTCTAATTATTTTCGTTTATTAAATAATATTAAAAATCCAATTGACTAAAAATAACAATGTACTATTGAAAATGACAGCCAAACACCAAGACAAATATCAAAACATCTCACGTTTATGAACGTGTATGTAACAAAACGCCTACGCCGCGCACTAGCTCTTACAAGCATGGTAGGTAATAATGGTGATATTTTACAATAGGTTTATATTAGTGTGGATAGATCAAGTGGTTCATATCGGCCAACCTGTAAGATTAATATTTAGGGTATCACTGTGATTGGGGGTCACACTGCAGGAGCCGTACGATGGAGGGGTCACTCTTAGCGCCCTCTATAAACTCCTCGAGGGATAGTTTCCCGTCTTTATTTCTGTCCATTTGCCGGAATATTTTGTCGGTCCGCTTCTCGGGCGTCGACTCGTCCTCCGGCATTTTCATCACGGAGCCTACCATTTTGTAAATAGCCTGAAAAATATTAGCGCTGCGGTTCAAAACTCATCAAAGACAATAAGTAATGGAACTTATTTAATTTTTTTTTGTTTTAATGTTGTTTTCGGTTCAACTACTGTCGGAACGTGGGTGCGTGGTTGGAATGGGTACCAGAGAAAAGGATCTACTCGTGATTCGGTTAAAATATAATGAGAGAAGACTAGTAACGCCATCTGTTTGGTGCCATTGTAAACAGTTACATAACAGCTAGACAGCAGACAAAGCAAGCTACTGTACGCTACTAATTACCATTCTTAATTTGAAAATATTTTTGAAAGAAAAAGTAAAATTCCACCTTCCCGCCCCAGGTAGGGTTCGAACTCACGTTCTCTCGTAGGTACTCCGGCCGAATGCTATTCTTTATAACTATATATCACACAAGAACTTTTTTGTGACAGTCATTGTTATAGTCACAGTCATAAACGTACTTGGTTATGTACTTGCCATCTAACAATAAGTACTACTATTTATGTATTATCCTTTTTCGAGGAGAGGGGTCCTGGTGCCCTGAGATACAGGCCTCGGCTTAGTTCAGGCTCCAGTCTCTCCCTGTCTAATAACTGTATTATATGTCTTGTTAAATTACCACCTAAGCCTATGATTGTGGAGAGAAAATAAACGTTTTATTTATTTATTTATTTATTGTTACAAAGTATTATTCCTAAAATAGTAAGTAGGTGTCGTCTATGATAACATTGATAACACAATATTTTATTAGCCTCTCAAGAAATGACACATACCTAATCTACTCAACACAGTAAGTAGTTTTGTCCTAAACACACATGGGTATAGACACAACACATGTTTTGAAACATGTCAAATGTGTGTGCGGCCGTATTTTGTATATTAATATAGCTTGATCCCCGTCGACGCATTAAAAATTAAGTATGTTTTGACAGCCCGGTGATGGCGCGTCGGATGAACCTATGTGAGATCGTGGCTTCTTTCCCAGCTCGTTGCAAACATGTAATAAGTAGCATTTGTGTGTCTCCAGTCTAGGTGTTTTCTATGTATTACAAGTACCTATCTATTTACAATAATATACCGCTGGTAGCCATAATACAGGAGGTTGGGCCTAGCCTACTTTGGTACCAGATCGGGACAAGCCCACCACACATTCCCACCGCTGTATATTCTGTATAGCCAGGATCAACAACGGTGACCTCAAATTAACATTAAGCAATGAAGCTATTGACGTCCCGGGGAGAAATACAGCTGTCCTGGAACTCACAATGAGATAATTTAATTAGAAAGAAATGAGACGGAGTGGGAAGTGTTAAAAGGATTTGGGACCAGATGGCGCTGTTAGAATTGTGTAAATTTATTATATACTCACAGTGACGATCTCCAGCATCTCTTGCCGGGAGATGTATCCGTTTCCATCCAGGTCGTACATGGAGAAGGCCCACTTGAGTTTCTGTTCAAGTTTGCCGCGTGAAGTTACGCTCAGTGCGCACAGGAACTCCCGAAAATCAATAGTTCCGTCGCCATTCGCGTCAAATGTTCGAAACACGTGTTCTGCAAACTAACGACAACAATAACAATATTACATAAAATTATTTATATTGTTACTTGTTTTTAATAGCTATGCATGTCCCATTGCTAGGCAAAAGCCTCCTCTTCTTCCCTCCACACGTCCCTGTCCAGAGCTGTTACGGACCAGTCTCTCACAAAGATTACTACATAAATGGAATACTTTGGAGTGATAGAAAATTTAATAAAAAATCTAGCAGGAAATTATAGGTATCGGGGAAGTACCTCTCACTGAATATCAGGGTTAAGCAAAATTCGTGCGACTTAGTGAAAGATCCTCTCCTCCTACTACTCCTCCATTATCCCTTTTCGTCATATTCCT
Organism: Endotricha flammealis; assembly: GCA_905163395.2. NCBI lineage: Eukaryota > Metazoa > Arthropoda > Insecta > Lepidoptera > Pyralidae > Endotricha > Endotricha flammealis. The sequence goes on along the minus strand of LR990852.1, from coordinate 18,172,323 downwards.
CCTTTCTTCCCAATAGCTCAGGGGTTTCCCGGAGTCTGCGCACCATGGGAAGAGGTTATAACTTACCATCAGGTGGCCCGAAGCCCGTATGTCAATCTCTTTCATGAAAAAAAGTGGATTCGCGCCCCTTTCACCCTGCGCACGCGTTGCTTTCCCCGAGTTGTGAAAACATGATCTTGCATCCAACTCGCCCAACCCGTCTGTGTCTGTGTCTTCGACAACACTAAGCCAAATTGCTTCAACAAAAAGTGAATATTTTTTTACAAATTTTACCTTGCTTGCATCACCATAGGGAAAGAAATTCCCGTATATTTTCTTAAATTCTTCTACGGACAAGTGACCACTGGGGCAATCTTTTAGAAATCCTTTGTACCATTCTTGTATCTCTGCATCTGTAAATTATTATGAATATTTCGTGAAATTAAGATACAATATTATATTAATTCAGTCACTTTAATTTCTGGACTGAAAATCTATTACTTTACAAATTGTATAGTTTTATGAAAAGTCCGAAATAGCAAAGGTTCGAACATACTATTTGCACACGAAGCCGAGGGAAATTTATTTGGATTGCATGTTTTTACGTCTGCACACACACAAACACAACTGATAGTAATGTTTATGAGTGCCTATTCTCGTAAAGTGGTATCTTGCTCATTCAACATAAAACGAGCGAGATGGCGCGTTAGATTGACACTAGATTTTAACTGTTTTTATTACGAGAATGACCCGCTGTTATATATTTTTTCCTTTCATTTAATTTCAAACGTGTATGACATAAAAATATATGGGTTTAAATTAATTCACTAAAAATAACCAGCGTTTTTACCAACCAGCAATTTATGTAGTAATGTATCCCTCTTTAGCAAAGTAAAAATCAGGGGAATCCTAATAATAATAAGTAAGAGTAAGGTCACACCTATGTTAGTGTTGGTTGATGAAAACTAGTATTCTCACCTGAGAACTCAGTGTTCTGCTTCAGATCTTCTAAAACCTCGGGTTTTAGTTTGCTATTTTGTTTTCCCATTTTGAATATTTGTAAAATGTGACAATAACAGCGTTACGATACGTTTACACAACCTGCTCAATTAGTAAGTCAAGTCTTGTGCCCTAAAACACAATAAATATTATTAGAACATTTGAATGAAATATTGATTATGAATTTATAATGTGAATATGAACTTACACCAGCCACAAGGCTAACCTCTTTGCTGAAGAAAATCCGATGTTGATACTACACTGGTATGCAAAATGAAGTACGTATTTTCAATTTTAACATTTTCGATGCGTACTTATATAATTAAGGAAAAAAAGACTGGAGAGAAAAAACAGAGGCTTTTAGTTTGCAATGAGGCATCATAGACTTATTTTAATAATAATCATTATGATAATTTTTAAATGACTAGTAGCAATACTCAAATTACGGACAAAAGAAAGTGGCGAGCTTTCTTATCGAAGGCCAAAACTAACTTTGGAACCCTGAGCCAGCAAAGTAAGTAAGTAGGTAATACTTGAATTATATACGACAATTTCAACTGACTTTTTACTGTATGAATATTTCAAATATATTTTTTAATAATTTATTATTTGTATACGATCCAAAATTTTGCATGCCAGTGTTATAAATGTTAGAAGCAAACAAAAAAAATAATGGTAAAGAAATGATTAGACAAATTACGAACTATTTGTTTTTGTAATTTGTATATTATACATGAATAGGCAAAATGTGAATCATTAAAAATATGGTACTCTTACTAATACAACGGAGACAATATGGGGACATTGTGGTTATTTCCATCTATTTCAAGTGCCTATTTTTATATCTTAAATTATGGTTCAAAACTATCAAGATAATAATTTCTATATCTTTAAAAAAATCTTATTTCAAAACACAGGCCTTTGTAAACCAAATTTAGAGAGTATGGTACCTTTTCACAACTAAAAAAGTCCACACATAAATTGTATAAAGATTTCAAAATAAATGTGGTATGGAGTGGTCTTTTCCCAGCAGTTAGATAGTTTTGAAACAATAATAAAAATGAATGACGGATTTCCTTTTAAAACCGCTCGAACAAGAGACAAAAATTTTAAACAAGAGACAAAAAGAGAAAAAAATTAACAGATAAACTGATCTAACCCGTTATTTTATATAAGAATTTTGTGCAAGAGAAAAGATCATTTTGTGAATCGGGAAATAAGGATAGATATTAAAAATTATTATCTTAACATTATAATAATTATCAATGATTAATTAAATTGATAATTACTACTTCGAACCCACCTAAATACGTCTGGGTGACGCTTTTATACTAAAACCGTTTCCTGCATATATTCTGGTCTACACATTACATAAAAACAGAAATGATATATTATTGTATGTACTCTCTGAGACTACAAGAGAACGTGTTTGTAAAAACCTATTCTCTGAAAAAAAGTTTTGAATCATTGAATGATGATATAAGGTAGGCGGCGGATAATCCGCTCAAATCGGAGCAGCCCATCTGGGGAAGGACCTCCACCTTACAGAAGATCGTAGCCAAATAGCATTGGCCTCGGCCATGTTGTGTTTCTATGGTGAGCAAGGTCTCCAGAGCTCCACTTGGGGGGGTTGGGAGGGCTGGCAACGCGTGAGTGATACCCCCGTATTACAGCAAGCATCTATAGGCTACGATGATGCTTACCATCAGGCGCGCCGTATGCTTGTTTGCCAACTTTGTGGTATACAAAAAAATACAAACATTATTTTTGTTTATAATTTGTTCATAGATTTTTATGTAGCGAACTTTGGGAATAGGCTTTTTTCTGTGAATGTACCAAATAAATCTTGTTTTTTTTAAAATATTTTATGTATCTTTTGTCTCTTTAGCAGTATAATCTCATAACGGGATATCTATATGTTACATTAAAATGGGAAGGAGAGGATCAACTAAGTGCGAATGACCGTAGTTCGAAAACTAATTTCATTTGAACGAGTTTAAAAATAAATTACGGTAAGGTCTCCAGACCTCCACTTGGGGGGGTTGTGAGGGTTGGCAACGCGTGAGTGATATTGCAAACGTCTATGGGCTACGGTGACGGCTTACCATCAGGTCGACCGTATGTTTGTTTGCCACCTGTGTTGTATAAAAAAAACTGTGAGAGGAAGAAAAATATGAAATTCGTGGGATGTAATGGTTCTTCTATTTTGATTTTTTAAATTTATTATTATTATTAACTTTGCCCAGCAGTGGGATATAACGGCCAGAAAAAATATTACTAAAGATTGGACTTTCCCAAATGGATAACAAGCCCGGCTTTATTTTAAAAAAGTACAAGCCCGGCTTCAAGCTGTCTGTATATTTTTAATGTGTAGAACAGATCATATGTGGGATACACGGCTTAACATATACCGTATTCGGTAAATAATGAGTATACAATGCACTGTAAATACTTTTAAAAAACCTTTACTCAGACTTGGAAATTCATCAGAAGTAAATATGCAGGACAATTAGAGAGTACAGTTTTGTCAAGACAGTCCATTCAGAGACCTACAAACCATTATCCAATACTGACTTACTTTATAATACTCAATGATTAAATATGGTAGTTTAATAGGTAATTTAGTTCCATGTATAGAGTACACAGTATAAATTGACTTTCATTTTTAAGAGTAGAGGACCAAAAGCGTTAAAAATTATAATTAGATGACAAAGAAAATACAAGAGTTTAGTGGAAAATGGCCAAATAGTAGAGAATTAAATTATAAACAAAAATATAAAATTAATAAAAAATTCACGTGTAATATATTGAAAAAGCCATGTAACAAGTTGTAATTTAAGCGTACTTAAAGTTTAAAGTACAAACAGTAAGTTTGTGAAACGCAATTCCACATTGGCTATCTCTTTTTTTCTTATCTGTCTGACAGTGACAGCCATAATCCAATGTGTCATTAAGTTTTTAAATTGGTTTCAAGCAATTCACTGAAAAACCTTCACTTCGACATTTAATTTTTTTTTAATAAAAATTATAAAGCGTATTTTAATAATCTCATAATACATTATAATCCCTACTAATTGGCCTTACACGTGTCTACAAATATACCAATGCAATATTCTACGGAGACGTGACTTGAATTACATATTATAGTGACGAAATAGGCCCTCGAAGTAATCATAGGTTCAGTATGGAATCAGCTATTATTTGAAATTTCTATGACCGCTTAGTGCAACTAATGCATCTAAATTACATATCTTATAATAAACCTATTTTATTACATATACTATAGAAATTAATAAAGTGTAACAAATAAGGTGCTTGATTATTATTACAGTAAGATGTACAAACTACTGAATAAAGAATTATTTTTATAGCGAAGGTTACGTTTTATAAAAATGAAGAAATTCTAGAACCATTCGCGTAGAAACAATTTTATTTTAACAAAAAAAGAACACACTGCTTCATCGGTTACGCATTGAAAAAATATGATAAAAATGTATTAATGAATCACCTAAATTAATTAAAACGTAATTCAGTACATATCCAGTACTAAATGCTATGATTAACAAATATTAATGAAAAATTATTATAAGACTTATAGTATGCTTTAGGCGCATTATTTCGCTCTTGGAGCGATTACAATTAAGACGGAACTATACGGCATACTAATACAATGAATATATGCGAAATAGTCAAGCTGCACTGTCCTGGTGGAGGGCGAACGGCATGATAATTAAACGAATAAGTATTATTTTCAATTACATTAGAGGTGCGACATTTATATGTATTTGAGATCAAAATAATTTTATACTTCGTAATACAATTTTATCATACTAGCAAGATTATTTTTCATAATTAATTACAGAAAAGACAGAGCAGACTTCACAATATAAATCTTAGAAAAAGGAAAATATTTCTTACAATTATTCAGATCACACTAATATATTTGAAATTACAGATATAACACGAATCTTAAATGTACATTATGGCAACGTTTTCACAAAATTGCTACGGGAATTACATTTAATATGACTGCATTAATTAGTTTCGTGCGGCGAGTGTGCGTGACGCGTACGAGATAAAAAGTGTATACTTTGCGAGATCTGACAAGATATTCGAGAAATGAGATGTAAAATTAACAAACCACCGCGTAGCCCGGTTCAGGAGCAACTGTCACATAGGCCTGGGTCGCGCTACAAATAATTAAAACAATGTAATTGACCGAACATTGTGAAATTTGATTTCTCAGATGAGATATGTACATTCGCTCGAAACTTACAGTACGTGAGAGATGTATAAGTATACAATAAATGCTAATATTATAAGTTGCGACTAAGTGATGACTGGTCGCTCGGTCTTTTCATAAGCAATCCTTCCTTTAGGAACGCCTTGGGTGTCGGGTGCCACCCTTGTCGTATAATACGTCAGCGTTGTACGCTGGTCGTGTTTTGGTTCGTTTAAAATAAGACGTAAGTGATATGTTACGCAACACCCTGTCTACGAGAGCAACCTACTGGTTCAAGATGAGTATTATTGATCCCTCTTCCCTATTTGGGTTAATTCAGTCATTTTCATTCATTTCTCCTATGTAAATGTTTTCTATTGATTCCTTGGTTCTCTTTGAATTAACTTTATTTATTTAATAAAATTAATAGTTAGCAAAAATAAGTAATACATTGAAAATAAAAGATAGATACAGACACCAACCTTTTGCGGCGACATTTTTTTTTAGATAAAGCAATGAAAGTAGTAGGTACATGGTTTGCACTTACACACTAATGTTCAATAGTAATTTAAAACAAGATTGTCTAAATAGACGGTGGTTTAAACTATTCAAGTACTTAGAAACTATTAAATATTTCAAAACACAAAGTGGAATGTTTTTAATAATAATTAATGAATAGAAACGTTTTCAGTGCAGAGAAATGATGAACAATTTTAAGGTAAAAATAAAAGGACAAGAGAAATGATGGACAATTCGAAAAGGATAATAAAAATACAGTAATTATTTTAATTTTTTTAAAGTAAAAATTTGTGCCAAGTAAACTTGTGCGTTTAGTTTCGCGCTTTTTCACATAACACAGGATATCAATTTATGTCTGATAGGATTTAGAATGCACTGAAAACTATCTTGTAAACAACTCCGTGACCCTTCATGTGTACAAGTGGCAACCAGAAAAGTATTTTAAAAACTATTTGCTAAGAGATAACCTAAGCATGACTAGGGCATAACGTTTTGCTTCGTTAGTTTAACTTAACACCGGTTACGTCCAACGGAACGTAACGACAACAGAAGATGTAATAGACAGAGACAGACTAGGAAAAAATTGTAATAAACTATTTACAGAGAACTAGAAGGCACAGTAGTGGAAAAATGAGATAACGCCAATCACAGCGTAGAACAAAATCGATGACAGTTTGAAGATTTGACATTTTGAAATACGTACTTATATCCATAACCCCTTTACAAGTAAATAATCTAGAGCCGTAGATAAACTAACATTATAATAGAGAAAAAATAGAATAATTTGAGGTGTAAAAAGCTCATTAACCAGCAAGTCGACCGAGCTATGACCTTCGCTGGAGATCTCTGACAGACATAATTGAAAAATAGGAGTGTCACTGGCTATAATTGAAACTAATGAAATGTCACTCACGCAAATGTTAAACTTGTCTTACATAATTCACTTAACGCACAGAACGAACCAGAGCGTTATGCAGTTCGCTGCGGTAGTGTCCTGCTGAATATAGCCGATACCTAAATATGTTCTATTGTGTGCACATTTACTTGTGTATTTATAGACCAATCTGACCGATTCTGCTAATACAGCCGTACATTAACTGTCGCCTAATAGTAAAATACCAAGATTGACATTAATTTATGCACTATTTAATATCGTTCAATTTTAACCAGTAGAGATTAAACTAGAGTTTTACAGGGTACACCAAATATCTATCATGAGTGATTTTGGACACAATACTTATTCGATTAGCGAAGTGGACAATCCGACAGCGAAGTAATTTTAATATTTGACATACAATTATCATTCATTACATTTACCATAGGAATGGACATGAAATTTTAATTAATACTCGAAATTTCATTGACGTTGAATTCGTCACATCAATGCTTACATTACAATTTTATACAAGAGGGGGATGAAAGATGTATTGGATTAAGCTCGGTGTGGTGTATCTGATGTTGTCGATTTATTGTTCCAAAGGCGCGAACCTACCGACCATGAGTTGACGTCAGTACGGTTATATAGAAATGTAGTTGAAATTGTTGTGCAGACCAGAAATTTACATGCAATCAACAGAGCCATGTTTGCTCTGCCGGCACTAACGACATAACCGCTGCAGATTACAAGCACCGCGTCATAATAGGATAAACTGCCTCCCCGTATCGCAACCGTCGCTAACACGTCCATTATTTAAGCTTACATATCATTCGAGTTTCAGACGACATTATCGTAGTACTCTGTCTTGTCTATTATAGGGCGCCATGTACAATTTTCACGATGAATTGGTGTTATCAAAGAACACGAGTAAATTTAATTAAATGGACGATACGGGTCGTATAGTGTTACCGGCGGCGTCTGTAATGTTTTATTCCGATCATAAAATGGCTTTAACACCGTATTTATGCGACGAGTATTGTTATCTGCCGTCGATATTTATTTGTACGGGAGCAGATGTTTGAACAAATACAGGCTGCACTTTCCGCCTACACAGTCGCGCTTTGCGTAAACAGAACATACCTACACCACGGCTACATATGCACGTAAATGTGGTGGTAAAACGCACTGTACCTTAGAGAAACACAAAGGGGATCGCATCGAAGAATCGGTATAGCAACGTCTGACCCGTAACATCCATGCCATGTCAACACGACAGCAACACGACACAACCTTAATCTAGTCAATTTTAATCCACATTCCGAAGTGGGATTTAGAAATTCCTAAACTCTACACGATATATTTTAAAAAATCTCTCAGAGATATAAAAAATTCAAATACTCATCATTACGTCTCTACGAAAACCAGCGGTTTTCTGAAATGTGCGCCATGTTTCTTAATTGAAAAACTTTAACAGTCGCAACGTGCTCGAGAGTGTAGACGTCGGAGCAGTGCTTCGATAGTCTCTCTGATGAAGAGTCACGTCCCGCCCGCATGCTCCGTATGCTGAGAAATAACATTTGCGAGGACTTTTGAATTGCCGCCTGTTCGCCATGGCTACCAGTGCTGTCGTGTAGACAAGACAACGCCGTCGGGTTATCGTGAGGTATACAATGTAGGGGTGGGTTGGTGAGGCCGGGCCGTGCTAATGTGGGGTTGGGCCGTTTAAGGCGCTAGCATTTTTGACAGCTCCTCATCTTGCAAGCAGCCCTTGAGGAACTCGTCTTGCGTGAGTTGTCCGTCGTTGTTCTCGTCCATCTTGGCGAAGATATTCTTGGCACGCTCTTCGGCGGAGTCGGCGGGCCGGTTACTCGAGCACGCGCCCAGCATGTCATAGATAGCCTGAAAACAAAAAATAAATCATTTTTCTTTTTGATTTCAGAAGTTTACTAGGTAGGTCCTAATAATATGAAATTGCAATTAATTTTGTTATGTTTTTAACTTATCACGTGATAATTTTTCAATTATTATTGTGGACAAGTTTTACTTATTATTGTATGTACCTAAAGGTTTTGGATAGAATAATAAAAGTTTGATCTATTACGGAACAAATAATTTTGACAGTTGCGTACGACCTACTCCACCATAATAAAATAGGTGTCGAGAAATTTTATCGTATGATGGTAATAAAATGTTGGATCTCTTAAAATATATCGGGTTTCCAATGTCATCATAAAAGTACCACAAAATCGGTCAATATTCAAGTGTCATATCGTGAACGCACACATTAAAATAATATTGCTTTAAAAGGATGGAAATCAATGCCATTTCTATAAGCTAACTTTTTTATGAAGAAAGATATTGATAGATTTTTTTTTGGAAGACTTTACAGACTAATTACAGTTATAGAGTCAAGTCAAAAGTCAATGTCAAGTCCAATCGTTTATTCAGAGGGTATACCTTCACAGAACCTTCGCTAGATTGTTGTTGGTAAGTTGGATATTGCCGTGCTTTGTAATCATATCGGAAATCGGACTCTCGTAGTGAAACCGGCTTCACCGGGAAATTCCGGGATTAATAAAGCCTCAGGCATCAATTTAACACGAGAGAGTTCAACAATATTTATTAGAAATAGAACCAGAGTAGTAGTACTGGTTTAAATTAAAATCCAATGCAAACTGTGAGCCAGAATTTGAAATGGTAGCTTCATTATAAGGTTTAACGTATAAATGTTACCCGAGGCTTGCGATATATTCAGCTATACAGAACACTTCAATTCCGTAATTTACACTTCAATTACAGCCATAACATAATATAGAAGACGTAGTATTACTTTAATATACTCTCAGTTGTGGTTGTCATCTTGGGGTACTGGTCTGCTCGGTTTATTAACATCTACATATTCGACATATTTAGGATTTGACCATAGCGCTATTTGGATCGACATCCCGCGTTTAGTGCTTGATTTCTATAAGTACCTGGATCTGTATTTTATTTATTTTTATAAATGTACTTATACATTGTAACAAACGAGTGAAAGAAAAAAATTGCTAAATGACAAAAAAGGCCGTAACCGGGCTTCTTTCGCCATTTCTTTTACCGGTGGCCATTTTATTTTGCTTGTGTCCAAAATGGTGGTAGTATATAACGTAGTTTATTTTCTTTATACATATATACAAATTGTAAATAACAAGAAAAAGTGCCTGTGAAGGTCTAATTTCTGAAATAAACGATTTCAATAAGACAGTATACAAATGTTCTGCATTGTCCTTCCGTGGCCCAGGTGACCTAGGCTTTTTCGAAAGTCAGTCTCTCACAAAGTATAGGACTTAGTATTTCTTAGTTTGGTTACACTGTTTTGGTATTTGTGAATGTGAATATAAACGTTTTTATTTTATTATTGTTTGTATAAAAAAGCCAAATATATTTTTTTAATTATTCTACTAAACTCAAATAGGTACCATTGTTTTTACAAGTTTAACATCCACAATAATTGTTTAATCGAGTTTAGTCTGTAGGTACAGTCTGCACACAGATGCTATTGGTTTTTCTTTGTTTTAGGTTTTTATTTGTAATGAATGACTGTTGCGGTGAATAAAATAAATATTGTGTTATAGCAGAAAATAATAGCTACAAATATATTTTGAAGTTAGTTGGAAGGATTTTTGAAGTTCAGTGGAAAAACTAGTTTATTAGGTTATTGGGTTTATTACGGCATCGTTAACTATAGTAAAATAATATTTTGATCTGCATTGATCTGTAAATGCTGCATTTGTTATTTAACTAGAACTCATAACACACAAGTGACGTTTAATTTCTCATACAATTGCTGGGAACAGCGTTGTCTATGTAGATTTAGGTCTGTGCCCCCAATTAGTTTGCAGAGGGCGATTGTGGACGGGTTCTTTAATGCAATTGTGGAATATGTACAGTCAGTACGTACGTGCAGAGTAAGTGTGAGTTCAGCAAAATTTATTTTACTACTCAGAACCCAAACTTATTACTAGATTTATTTATTTATTTGTGCGATGACACTTGTTTTTGTATCGACTAACGGATCAACTGAAGCTGGTTTACAATATTTTCGACAAATTCTTTTTTAACAATCTAAGAAATTAATTATACTTGATTAATTATTACCCATTTTGACAGCCCGATGGCGCGTTGGTAATGACCCTACCTTCGGCACCAGACGGCGTGTTTGTTCCTCGCACAGGGCAAACATTTATGTGAAGGCATTTGTATTTTCTGCGTCTATTTCAATAATACATCAGTAGTCTGGTACCCATAACACAAGCACATAAAGGCTTCCTTTGGGACCAGAAGGCGCTGCATGAATTCTGTAGAATCCATTTATTTATTACTAATGAAACCCGCGCAACTTCGTTTGCGTGTATATATTTATTCACAGCAGCGCCATCTATATCAGATTTTTGATCAAATCCTACGGGAATCGCGTACTTTTCGGGAAGAAAGTACCCTATGTATCAGCTACCTACATACCAAATATCATAAATATAAGAGGTAACAAACATAAATAAAAACATAACTTTCGCCTTTATAATATTGTTAGGATTAGTAGGATATTTTTCCTGTTAACATTGCATTGTACGTGACGTGTAAGTGGCTGTACCTAGTTAGCAACGCAGCCTATAATTGGAGCGATTATGGCGAGATAATAAAATTGTCGGATAAAGCCCTACGCATATCGGGATGGGATTAAATTTTTTACCAATGAATATACGTTATATAAATCTATACATATAATAAAAAGTAGACCCCGGTTTGTCTGTACATTGAACATATTATTTGCCAATGGTTATGGAACAATAAAAGAAAAGTAGTATAAGCGAAAAAAATATTTTTGTCTGTCTGTTTGTAGGCGCACATCTTCGTAGTTACTGAACGGATTCTAATGTTGTTTACACAGGAAGATAGAGCTCGAGATGAAGCAAAATATGGTCTTCATTTCATTTTAATCAGATATCTAATGTTGCGCCACGGTGTGCGTAGGCCCTTAATATGTGTGATCTATGTTGCCATCGTCGATTTTGGTAAAGGTACGCACACGAGCCATGTGACAGCGGATTTATTAGTCGCTGTGAAATAAGCTATTGTCAATGTCAATAAAAATCTAATAAAAATAAACAATAGATGTTTGATACCTACTGTAGAATAAGAAATAGCCTCTGACAAGTACATACAATTACATTAGGTAATGCACAATGATAAAAGAAAACCCAGTTATAATCAGCGTATTTTGTTGAGTTATAACCAGTATTTTGACGCAAGAGAGGCGGGTTCGAACACCACCGCTCAAGTCAATCATGGCTCATGAACATGGCACCAATGGTCAAAAAGGTAATTTAGAGTTACCAACCCAAAAGTTTCTACTTGCGGTGCCGATCGTCAATGCTCATTAGCTATTGAATTTATAATCCTAATAACGCATCGTATTCATATCAGAAATATATTTCATTTTCTAGTTAGTTATAGAAAGTTTTATTTATCATAGAACGCTATTAAAATTCCTTTTGGGTATAATTTCAAACTTACCTGGACAATTTTCGTCATTTCTTGAATATCTATGACACCATTTCCGTCCACATCGTACATACGGAAAGCCCATTTTAGTTTCTCCTCCGGAGTCCCGCTTGATGTTACGTGGATCGCCTGCAGGAATTCCTATAAAAACACAGTGGTTTCGATACACAGAGGCAAACCAAGCCAATGTAAACAAATACTCAGTCGAGCAAATTTTACACAAACTAAATTGTTAGCAATATAAATGACAGAAAAAGTCTCGCTTCGCATAAAAATTCGTTTACACTCTCATTCGCAAAGGCAGGTAGATAGACGCATAGCTCAACATTCGCCAAAAAACTGAAGTTACTGATATGCATATCAAAAGTTGTTACTGTTATCAATAGTGTACCTTAAAATCTATGTATCCATTCTTGTCCATATCGAATGTACGGAACACGTGATCGCAGAATTCGACCGCATTCCCAGAAGGGAAAAACATCTTGTACATGTCAACGAATTTTGCTGGCGTTAGCCGACCATTAGGGCAGTCTTGCTGTAATTAAAAACACACAATATAGAAATCAGAACAAAGAATAAACAACGTAATAAAATATTAAGGATTGCATGTCTGTCCTGCTTAAGTTGTTTTTATGGGAACTAATGATGGGTATTAGAACAACGTTGAAAACGTTTTTCTTTATTTTTAGATTTGTCGAAGGTATCTACTATTACAATACCAATTTGCATAAACAATGTTTGAGAGGATGTCCACCTCCTACAATTGATGTTATTATGCTTGGCAGTAGCTAGTTTGTGTGTAAAATAATCAGGGAGAAACTAGACTTCAACCGTGTCAGCACAACGGATACAAGTAGTTGAAATAATAAACATCATTTACAGAGAACTCAAGTTGTGGTGTAAGCATGGCTAGCTCATCATTATACTCTGTGTACATTGAATCCCACGCCCGTGCTTTTTGCGGGAACTATTTCTGTATTTACCTTGAACCCTTTATACCATTCTTTGATGGTGGTTTCATCGTACGATGTGTGAGTTTTGAGGAAATCCATGTCCTCTTTGGTAAGCTTGTCTTTACTAACGAAGCAGCCCATTTTGCCACCTGTAACAAAGAGAAAGTTTATAAATATTTTTAAAGACAATTCTGTAATCTAGTTTTGTAATTATTGGAGAGAGAGCACAGCGAAATATGTCAAGAAACCAATCTATGGCCCATAAACCCGTTCTTGAATGAATAAATTGATATAAGAAAAATAATTTTAGTTTGCTCATCAAAAATACTCCCATAAACTATTTGTGATTTTATTTTGCGTATTTCTATGTATCATGATATGAGCCATGTCACATCTATTATGATTTAAATATGATATCATTTAGTGCAAATGACAGCTCATTTATCAAAACGTGATAAGTAGTTTAGGAGCTGAGGGTAGAAAACCGCGAAGCTGAGCGATTTCACGCCACGAAGTGTCTGACATAGTTTTAGTATTCTAAACTATGTCAGCCGTAAATTCGAGAGGCGTGAACTATTCTAATTGACAATAGGGTAGTTTAATATCGTTATTTATATGTAACAGAGTATATAATCGTCATTGATCAAGCTATAGGATAGGCAGAGTAGAATTACTTTCATGATAAGTAATGGTTGGAAAATGTAAAAGTAGGGATTAATAAGTAAAACATCGTAAAATACTAATAACCACACAGTGAAGATTCTGTTGACCGAAATAACTCATGTTTTTATCAACTACATCATAATACCTATAATAATATATTCAACGTCACCTTAAAAACTGTTTTATAGCGTTATAAATATCTAGAAATAAAAAGATTGGAGCAGATTTGTGCCATAAAATCGAACATAGAGTAACGTTTTATAGATATAATCTTTTAAAGTAACAGAATTAGTATGAAATAGGAATCAATAAAATTGTTGGTAATCGTCAGCGAAGCCTATATGTATATGTAAATAAGATTTTTTCTTCTCAACAGGAGGATTATGCCTTTTAAATTCAGATGTATTGTTTTACGACAGGTAGATATCAGTTTCTTAACGTATATACCCGATAAATCTTGTGTGGCGACACGACACAACACACAATAATACGTGTGTTGATCCGCCACAACACACGATACAATAAGTAGTTGTAATCATACATATCATACAAAGTATGAGTTAGGAGGTTAGTGACAACGGGCATGACTGTATAGAATCGATATCCTCCTTGAGTCGGAACTCTACACACTACACCTTTACAGGTATAACTCTAGAGTAATAACATTTAACTTTAGCAATATACACAAAACAATAATCCGGTCTGCCGAAACTTGGATGGTATGTCTAGACTCGATATTGCATCAGGAAGACACACTAATATACTCCGTCAAAGGGGTCATCTTTACATAAAATCTATACATAAAAAAGGGCAAGTACGTGACGGGCCACGCACGATGTAGGGTTCCGTATTGGCTACGCATTGCTTGCTTACAGATGAGTACAATGACATATTCCATGACATTTGTACATTTTCATCAAATAGATTTTATTTTATAAGTTCGTCGGCTATTACCTACTCAGTAACTAGTACCTAGAGCCTACTTAACCGTAATAGTTTTCCTTGAAGGTTCAGCATATGGACTACTACCATATTTTTTTTATTTATTTCTAAACACAAGATTTTCGGAGATAGAAGGGGGGACCAACGTGCAAAACGAAAATTGACGCGATAAATGTAAATAATTCCGAAACGGATCATTGTATCGAAAAATGATCTTTCCACACCCAAGAAGTTTTGAAGAGACCTATCTAAGGACACCCACAACATGGGGTGGGAAGGAAAAATATTTTTAAAAATTTTGTTCCAGCACTTTGTTAGTATACCTACCAAATTACAGCTTTCTAGCATTAAGCGTCTAGGTACTAGACTGCGGACGGACAGACAGACAGACGGACATGTCGAAACTATAAGGGTTAAGTTAGTTTACTACGGAACCCTAAAAAGTTGAATGAGTGACTGACTGAAATGAGTGGCTGATCAACGCCTAACTAGAGACTTTGTGAGCTGAAATTTTACAAAGAGATCTCGTTTAAGAGATAAGAAATGAAATATTAATATTAACAAGCAAATTTACATTTGTAATTTTAATGTATAATTATAATTACAAATGAATACGAATAAGTACGTTTTTATTTTTGATTTGGTAAACAACAAACGAACAATATTCTCTGAGAATATTATTCAGGGCTACAGATGTTTATGTTATCGATAATAACAGTTAGTTGCCAGGTGGTCTGTGAATGATGCCAACTAAAACATAAAAATTACACCTACAAACTGAGCAGGTGCATTATAAAACTGATTTACAGTTCAATACTTGAGAGTTTGAGAGCACCTAAAAATTGTAATCCTTCTGTATCTCGGGTGCGTAACGTGGTTGAGTATGCTCTAACGTCTGAAGCACACAGAGAATGGAATCTAGTAGAGCGTAATTATGGGCGAAATTTATCTTTTTTTAAATAGTATTAGGTACTAGTGAAACTTCGTTTGCGTCAATTTATTTATACACAACAGTCCTATTTTTCCCGTTCCCGAAGGAATTTAGGGAATTCCGTAACCTATGTGTTATTCCAGGTTATAGTCTACGCGTGTACCAAGCTTTTGCGTGAAAGAAGAACAAACATCCATACATCCTCACAAACTTTCGTCTATAGAATATTATTAAGATAAACTAATTAAAAAACAATGAATGCCGAAACAAAATTTTACATAATAAAAAAATTGCTTGTATAGATAAGAAATGGGTTTACAGGACCAAAAGACATGTGAAATTCTGGAAAGTTGAGCCAATTAAGTTAATACTAGTATTAGTACTAGTATTAACTAGTATTAATATTTATATGAAGTACTTAGGTACTTCATATAAATATTAACGTTCTTATAAGCTAATAGTTCCCAACCAGTGGTCATTGAGTCAAAATACACCCACGCTCCCGCTTTTGTTTGTTTTAGGCGTCCCCTTTCAACAGAGGGGTGACAGTGGTTCATGATGACAATGTCTCTATCCCGAATCACAAACAGTGTGGGTAAACAGAAAGAACCAAATATCAGATGGAACGTGTCTTAAATAGTAAAAATACAAAAAAAAAATACTTTAAAGATAATATTTAGTCGATTTAGATTCTAGTAAATGAATAAATTTAATTTCAACTCAGAAAATAATATAAAGAAGTAACTTATAGAAAATTGAAAACGAGGTCGCCGTAGTCCATTTCAATATTGGCCAGAGGACGGCACTTGGTTGGTTAGGGTGTGGAAATGTCACGGACGCCCCACCGATAAAGATAACGCTACCAATGATAGTCTTTGAGGTGAAACTTGATAATACCCCTTCCCACCTGCTCCGCTCACTCACGATACAAGAAATAGATTTTTTGACAGTTTTTTTGTCAAATTAATCTTTTTAGGGTTCCGTAGGTACCTTAGAAAGAACATCGAAACCCTTATAAGATCACTTTGTCTGTCTGTTTCCGTCTGTCTGTTTGTCAAGACCCTATATTTCGGAAATGTGTGGAGGTATCAAGTTGTTTTCAACTTCAGTATACTCAGATCTACGGCCCCATGAAGTTGTATACCTAAAATCAAATTTCTAAGTTTCCGTAAAAAAAGATACGGTCGTTTATTCAGCATAAAACGCACATATAGACACTTTGAATGAAATTAAAACCTATAGGTATTTCCCGTTGACCGAGATCTATGAAATTTGGCAAGTTATATCGTCATAGACAACAAGTACAAGAAAAATATCAAACTATACAATTTTAGTCATCAAAACTATACATATGTAATTAAATCTTAAAAATTTTCGGGGACTATTTTTGGTAAAAGCTCGAAAAAAACTGCGCCATTCGATTCCTGCATTATTTATAATTTCTACGTTTCTTCTCGTTAGCAACTACGTGAGGTGAGAGACAACAATTTGAAACAAGATAACATAAATAAGTCAGGGCAAATCATGTGTAACTCGATTTCCGAGCACCACGGTCTATGTTTACATTATGGGACCTAATGTCTCGCGGGGTTCAAACTCGCGCCCTTTGGTGGCAAAGGTAGGATTACTACCAATGCGCCATAACAACCGTAACGAATATACACTGGGCGTCAAAAGTAAGTAGTACAGTTTTAAAATTGCAATATCTCCTAAACTACAGAAGCTAGACCTTTCAAATAAAAAAAAGTTAAAAGACAATTTCATTTCATTTAATAAAAACGTCATGCATAATATCATTTTTTAAAGATTGACTGAAAAAAAAACTTAATAAACAAAAACACTCTTTTTTAAACTGTTGGCTTGTACTTTTGTTTTTTATTGTTTTCTTTATTTCTGATAAATCAATTGCAATTCAAAAGCAAATGTGTCTTCAGCGAGTAAACGTCACTAATCATGCCTCTTTCACCAGAAGAATGTGCAAGAATCATAACTTTTCTCGAAGTAGGCATCAGTATGCGTCATACTGCAAGAACGGTGGGTGTAACTCTAAGAACGATCCAGCAAGTAAAGCGAAGGTACTAAGAGACTGGAAACCATCTAAGGAGACCAAGTAATGGCAGACCCAGGTGCACTAGTACCGAAGAGACCGCTTAATTGTCTCTACTGTGTTAAGAAATCGTCACCTTAATGCAGTTAAGGTCCAGCAACAGCTTCTTCAGACCCGAAGAGACTACGTTAGTGAGAGTACAGTGAGGAGAAGACCTTGCTGAAGCCAACCTGAAGTCGTACAGGCCAGCAAATGGCCCCAAACTTGAGACAGGGCATCGAGTAGCAAGACTACGCTACGCCCGTCAACACGTACAATGGGACGAAGAAGAATGGACAAGAGTTTTGTTCACAGATGAGTCTCGGTTTTCTTTATTCACTTCCGATGGAACGCGGAGAGTATACAGGCGACCTGGTGAGCGATACATTCAAGGTTGCATCTCGGAAAGAGTTCAATACGGCGGGGGCTCTGTACACGTATGGCCTGGCATCTCTTCAGAGGGTCGCACAGAGCTAGTGGTCACAGAAAATGGCAGTCTGACTGGTGAAAGATATGCATTAGAGATCCTTATCGAGTATGCAGGGCCATATTTAGTAAATATGGGTGATGGAGCGATACTAATGCATGATAACGCCCGGCCACACACCGCTCACCTCGTACAAGAGTACATTCAGGAGGTTGGCATCAGCTTGATGGCTTGGCCATCAAGAAGCCCAGATCTTAACCCGATTGAACACACTTGGGATGAGCTTGGGAGGCTAGTCAGAAGACGCAGACCACCCCCCGCCACCCTCAGGGCTCTAAAACAGGCCCTGATAGAAGAATGGGTGAATATTCCCTAACACCGCCTCCGAAACTTAGTGTTCAGCATGCCAAACCGGCTCGAAGATGTCATCAGAGCCCGAGGCGGCAACACAAGTTACTAAAGTGGGAACAAGGCCCAAAACTAAAACCGGAGATCTTACGGACAAAACTAACTATAGGCCTATCTCTCTTGCCACTGTTATAGCAAAGGTGTTTGACGGTTTGCTTAATTCACAGTTGAATAAGTACGTAAAACTGAGTGATAACCAGTTTGGGTTTCGGCCGAAGTTATCCACGGAAAGCGCTATACTGTGTTTTAAGCATACCGTTAAATACTATACTAGACGCAATACGCCCGTGTATGCTTGCTTCCTCGACCTGTCCAGGGCTTTTGATTTGGTTCAATACGACCGCTTATGGGACAAGCTGAGAAGCACTAACTTACCTGAGGAACTCATCAGCGTGTTCCAGTATTGGTATGCGCATCAATCTAATGGCGTACGTTGGGCGGGGGCGGTGTCGGATGCGTATCGACTCGAGTGCGGAGTCAGACAAGGCGGATTAACATCTCCGACACTATTCAACTTGTATATGAACGACCTGATCGTCTCGCTTGGCAGCCAGCGCGTTGGATGCCACGTTGATGGAGTATGTGTAAATAACTTGAGTTATGCGGACGATATGGTTTTGTTGAGTGCGTCGATCTGTGGTTTGAGGAAATTGATACGTATATGTGAGGAGTATGCGAGTGAACACGGTCTAAAGTACAATGTGAAGAAAAGTCAATACATGGTCATGAGGGCGGGTACCAAGTGCCCTCGGGACTTACCGTCAATTACATTGAATGGTGTGCCCCTAGAGGTTGTCAATCAATTTAGGTACCTAGGGCACATTATTACTAATGACCTCAAGGACAATGCGGACATTGAGCGGGAGCGGAGAGCGTTGTCCATTAGAGCGAATATGATAGCCCGCAGGTTTGCGCGATGCTCACAGAATGTAAAGGTTACGCTATTCAAATCGTATTGTACATCGCTCTATACATCTAGCCTGTGGGCTGACTATAATAAGCGCAGTTACAACGATCTCCGCATCTTGTATAATAACGCTTTCAGAGTGATTTTGGGGTTGCCCCGCTTCTGCAGTGCCTCGAATATGTTTGCGGTGGCGCACACTGCCTGTTTTCACGCTACTATGCGTAAGAGGAGCGCGTCGTTAGTGCACAGAGTGCGGGCCAGCTCGAACATCACTTTGAAAATGATAGCTGACAGGTGGGACTGTCCTTACATCCGGCACTGCTGCAATAGGCATGTTGCAGTGGAGTTTCCCAAAAGAATTTTTTAATAATATTTATATTAATAATTAATAATAATAATTAATAATAATAATTTTAATAATTGTGATATTTTGAATAGTTTTTAATAATTTTTTTTATCTTTTTGTTTTATTTAATTGTTAGTTTAATTTAAATGGATTTATTTATTATTATTAATTTAATGGTCTAGTGTGTTTGTTTTTATTTTATTTTGATGAATGTTTTATGGATGTTACTGATCTGAAAATAAATGAATTTGAATTTGAATTTGAAAACTTAAAAATTAAGTTCTTGATAGTTACTTCAAAATGGTTAGCTTTTTAGTTTTTTCTTAATTTTCAGTGTAAAACTTTACTAATGCTAAATAAAATATTATTTTTAGAAAACTTTGTTAAATTTGCTATAAAATTACTTTTATTTCAAAACTCTAACTTCTATAGTTTAAGAGTAATTGCAATTTTAAAACTGTACTACTTATTTTTGACGCCCAGTGTAATTAAACAAATCGACATAGAGTTTGCTATGTATGCAGTCGCTAATTTGTGACGCAGTTTAGTCAGTGACGTCACAAGATCCGTTTTCATTTCTGTCTAGCTGATTTGAGTTATTCTATACATGCTTACCTTTGTCCTTTCTGTTAAACTAGGACCGTGGGACTGTTAATGTGAGAATCTCAATATATACTCGTGAGATATTAAAAACATATATTATATTTCCGTTTCACATGTCTATGATAAGTCAGAGTCAGCATATCAAATAAAATGTCTGAATCCTATTCCATTTCTATTGTACCTCTATACTAATGTTATTAATTGGATAGATTTATAATTTTGTTTGTAATGAATAACTCAAAAACTATTAGAATGATTTCAAAAATTCTTTTACTGTTGGGGAGGTACTTTATCCCCGTGTAACATGGGCTATATAATAATTTCAAAAAAATAGGCTTAGTACCCGTGCGAAGCCCGGACGGGGCGCTACTAATACATATTTTTTTTAGTAACAAATACGTTAACTGGAAATAGTTTGGAATCTAAAAAACAGATTAAGAAAACACACAAGTTACAAGAAATAAAAAAGGAAGGACTTCATATTTTGCTTTTATGTTTTTTTTATTAGAAAATATAATCAGTCTTTGCATTAGATTCGATGGTCAATAGAATTTGTACTGCAGTCTTTCTGTCTTTTGTAGAAATGTACTTTTATCGTACACGTAACTACAACAAAATTAGGTACCTATGAAAAATATTTACATCACTGTCGCTTGCTCGCTTAAAGCTTCCCAAATCGTAGTATCGTCTATTATCTATTTATAATAAGTTACCTAGAAATGTTTACGGATATAGGTAGTCTGATCATAAATCTTATGTGTCGTAATGCACATCTAGCTTTACACCTTGGGCCGTTTATACATTCTGCACTTTAAATCCAAAATAGTAACACAGGTGTAAACTTTATACCACGGTTTTATAGGTAAACGTATAGTTAACTACTTGAAGTAAGGAGATATTTTTAACCTCTCTCTTCCTAATTAGTAAGTTAGAGCGGGACAAAGGTTAAATATGTAAATTCACTCCATTTTCTTTTTCGTTCTAATTTGGTAAGTTAAACAATAGCGGCGTTGAGTTCATTCCAGATCATCTATATAGTAATATTATAAAGAGGAATATTTCTATTTTTCAAAAATTCATTTACCGTAACCGGGTAACATATGCTATGTATTTTCAAGAAAAAATAGAGTAAACCCGTGCAAAGCCCCGGCAGGTCTGTTAGTTCTTGTATATAAATTTATTTTCTTAGTTTGGCATTCAGTTATACCTATAAATCCTCTTAAGTACTTAAGTAATATTGAAAGCACGTGTCAATAGCAGTCCTACAATAATAGCTGTCACAATGCCAGTCTTGACCGACTTTTCTCGAGGCTCAGATGTTCTAAGCTTTAAAAGAGCTAATACCTACTATATTTGCAAGGTTTGATATCTAAAAGATAAACTTTTATGACGTTACTTTAGTACGTCTTTTATACTCGGGTTTGAGAATCTTCATAATATAGTTATGGATGGATAAAATACAGTCCATAACATACCATCTTATTAATTTGGTTCGAATCGAGGTGGAAACATGAGCAAAATTCGTGTTTTCAATGGACGAATCGCACAACGCCCTCTAGTCCCAAATTAAGCAATGCTTGTACTATGGGCACTAGATTACTGATACAGAAATACTTTCTTTTGGTATTTAACCAATAATTATACATGAAAAAGATCCATTTCAAGACAAACAGACATGTACACATAATGTTTGTCTTGCGGACGGAATTCGAATCCTCGGCCCTCGGGATTAAAGTAGACATTGATAATTTGAAGTCCGGCCTAAAAAAGGTCTGTTTATATCCCTGTGATGTGGACGTCTGTCGGCAGTCACTGTTAGTATAAATCAGTCCCTTCGTAAAATCTCTAGGATTAGGTAGCGGAACACATTTACGAGAGAATCCTTATTGTTAATTAGGGTATAAACTCTCTTAATAATAATAAAGACCAGATAAACTCGATTTGTCACTTTCGTGCTAATCATTTCTTGACAATGCATTTTCACGTTTATCATCTTTAAATCGAGATGTTATGCCTGGATTGTGTTATTTCATCATCTTTCCATATTTAAGTAGTTCCCATATCATATCACGCCTATGTTTGCTTGATATGAATTTCCTAGCATGTCATGTCGCGTGTTTAGCTATTAAACCGACGACGACGACGCGTCAAACTCGCCACACATAAGTGAAGGGTTAAAACCTTCCCCAAATTCCGTGATATTTTATTACACTATATGATTTAATAGCAGATCAAAGATGACTATACAAAAATCATCGCCAACTTTTACTAGTTGGAGAGGCACCAGATAATTTACTAGAAAAAACTAGGTTTGCGAAAATTCCACTTTCTCATAGGCATTTTGAAAAACTAGTCTTATTAACATCAGATTCATACAAATAGGTACAGATTCGGTTTGGTCGTTCGCGATATTACTTACTCTACTTAATCCCATTATCGAGAATTTTGAAAATACCATTTTCTTTCAAAGGTAACCATTGTGCACAACCTCTAGTTTCAGGGGCGATGATCCAGTCCGTCGGGCCTTTCTATCCTACAGATTAGTGCTTAGGTTAATATATCTAAATCTAAAGTAAACTAAATCCTATATTTAATCAGAACTTGTACGTGTTCTCTGTAGATGTGTGATAAATGGGAGAAAGAAGAAGCTCGGAGTAGGTAACACATATTATAATATATAATAATAATCCACTTAACATTTAGTGTTTGTTTCATTTCAATTGATCCATAAATAAAATGTTATCTGGATTTAGCGGGTAAAACCGCGAGCATCAGCTAGCTCTTAATATAGCAAAAAATCGATACGTCAAGTTCTACCTGCCCCTGGCACTGTGAGACTCGACAGGTTCTTGCCAATTCACAACAACCTTAAACCTTGGCTTAGTCAATTGGCACTTAAACCTTCTTTGATCGCGCGACGCCCTCCTATGCGTGATTAACTTCAATACAATTAAGGCCCTTTTATAATAATATCTACACTTATGTTAATGCTACTTAAAATTGCTGTGGAATGAGGGAAGCATGACTGTGAGCCATTTAAACATTTACATTTTCTTTATGAGAAGAACTATATTTTTTATAACGGATTCAATTACATTTTATTGTATCACACTATAATATTTAATTTATATTTCGATTTGACAATATTATCTTGAACCAGGGTATAGGAAACCAAAAAAATATTGATTTGTCGTCCGTGGAAGACCACCGTTGCTCAACGATACTATATTTTATAACAAATACATGTATTGATAAACATCCAATTCCCGAGGTCAATCTCGAATTCGAACCCGGGACCTCCTGGGTCCTGGGTGGCGTGCCGGCACGGTAACCATGCCATGTCAACAACAGTTGCAAATAACGACAGCAATGTCGAATCCAAATGTTTGTTTTAATCACTTCTCGGACGGATGGCACACAATAACGAATAAGCATAGTTTGTTAGTTGTTTACGTAGTTGCTGTCAGTTTTATATATGTCGTTGCAAATTGGTTGAAACATCTTTCTGTAATTAAATGGATATCCATTCAAAAAAGGCCTAGTCAATGACTTAAACTCGATATTGTAAATATTACTGTATTGTAATGTCCAGTTATGTCGCTGGCCGTAACTTACAGCAAGAAATAATCAAGATTACGTAATGCGTGATGTGTTGTCAAAGCAAGCAAGTTGATTTTAAAATGAGATATTTTTAGTTGTATAAAACCCAACGTAAAATTTATTTTTTATACCACTAAGGTGGCAAACAAGATTACGGCTCGCCTGATGGTAAGCGGTCATATGGACGCTTGCAACACCGGGGCCGTCACTCACGACACATCATACTCTAACTAAGTAATTTTGCCTTTATATTTTTAATCTTGTTAACCCGTGAACGCATCCTAAAGTTATGAGTACGCAACCCCGAGGTGTAAATTTAATAATCCTGTTAGTGTCATCGCGAGACTAAGCGAATTAAATCCTCTCCTCTGGAAAATGATTACATTCTGCGTAGCTTTATCAGAGGCAGTAACGTTGTAAAAATATGATAGATTCTCTATACGGTATTAAAAGCAATTATAATCTAAAAATAAAACAATCCAAGCCTTCTATTTTCTGTTTTTTGTGATCGAAGTTTCTATCCGGATAAAATCCGGTTTATTTTACACTAGCGCCCCGCCCCAGCTTCACACGGGTTTTAGTACCTAAGGATGCCTAATTTATTCGAAAATATAATATAACCTACTAGAGGCTACCCGCGGCTGCGCCCGCGTAAAAAATTGCCTATGTTGGGTTCTAGATCCCTAACAATATGTATGCAAGTTTCGGCTGCTTAGTCAAGCCGTGAAGGAATAACAAACAAACAAACTCACTTTCTCTTTTATAAAATTAGTATCATATTAGTAGGAAGTAGGATGTACAGACTAACTTTTTTTTACACTTTTATTATATGTATAAATCTTTAAGCTATCTAGGTTGAATGTCCCGGGTAATACACCTGCAGTGCCACTATTCCCGTTCCCGTGGGAATTTCGAAAAATTACGAAAGAAACCTCCATGAAAAATTGGGGACTTCTAGCACTTCAGTTTCTAAGAATTCGTAATGAGTCCGTGATTTACACGTTAAGTCCCATTATTCCCGTTCCTGTGGAAATTTCGGGATAAAAATACCTTACGTGTTACTCCAGATTAAATTCTACTCGTGTATCAAATTTCATTACAATCACTTCAGTAGTTAGTGATTTATACGTTCTGTCCCGTTATTCCCGTTCCCGTAGGAATTTTGAAAAGAAACATACTGCTAAATTAAGTTGAGCAAATCGCTAAGTATTAGTGAAAACCGCATCTTCATATCAGCTTTAATATTAGTATAGATTTAGACTCGTACTCTGGCGTACTCTTGCGTACTGTGGAGTATACATGCGTATTCTTGCGTACTGTGGCTTACTCTGGCGTACTCTGGCATACTCTGGCGTACTGTTGCGTATTCTTGCGTACTGTGGCGTACTCATGCGTACTGTGGCGTACTTTTGCGTACTGTTGCGTACTCGGCGTACATTTGCGTACTCTAGCTTACTCTTGCGTACTGTGGCGTATTCCTGCGTTCTCTGGCGCCTGCAATAATACACGACACGTACAGTCCTATTACTCCCGTTCCCGCGGGAATTCTATAACATCCCGTCTTTGTGCTTGTCAACGTTATAAAGAGAACCTCTATAAAAAAATCTAGGTTTCTATGTTGAGCGCCTGCGATAATACACTTACAGTCCTATTACTCCCTTCCCGTGGGAATTATATAAAACTCCATCTTTATCCTTGTCAACATCATAAATAGAACCTCTATACCAAATTTCAGCTTTCTAGGTTGAGCGTCTGCGATAATACACTTACAATCCTATTATTCCCTTTTTAAAAAAAATCCTGTCTTTGTTATTGTCTACTTCATAAAGCGATCCTCAATACAAAATCTCAGCTTTCTAGGTTGAGCGCCCCCGATAATACACATGTAGTCTTATTTATTATTCGTCCGCGTGTAGTTCCGGACCCGTTCCCGTGGGAACCACATTGAATTTCGGGAAAAGCTATAGCCTATGTCATTCCCTGATAATGTAGCTTTCTACTGGTGAAAGAATTTTTGAAATCGGTCCAGTAGTTTCGGAGCCTATTCAATACAAACAAACAATCAAATCTTTCCTCTTTATAATATAAGTATAGATAGTTTAGATGTCTCCCGGGCGGGGATAGAGTAGCTTTAGCTTCCCAATGTTGAAACAGTTTTTTAAATCGTACCAGTAGTTTTTAAGTTTATTCGTTACAATCAAAAATACAAATCTTTCATCTAGTTAACAAGGTGTTTTCTCATCAGTTACAAAACCAACAATGCGAAATAGCTTAGTTGATATAAACATTTGACTTAAAGATGGAAAACAAATCAAGCGTTCCACTTTTTCGCTTATAGTAAAAACGCGACGTCATCGGACAAATCCATCACGGGCCCTATTTAGTCATCGACGTCGGCCAGTCATGCTCCTGGAAGGAAACACTTACAGCGGCTGTTAATTACTTCGTCAATATTTCAATGGCTACCGACAGATCGTTGCCTGTGGTCTAATATTTAAAATACAGCCTCTCATTTCGGCCGGCATGTTCGCCACGGGAATGTTGCAAGTTAAACTCTAAACTATTCCCTATTAAGCAATTTAAAGTTCGGGTCAGAAGAGAGGGCATGCCGACGAAGCAGAGGATTAATAATTTGAATATATTCAGAAAATAGAACATTGTTTCACTTCGGCTTGAGAGTAATGCAACTAAAGATTTACGCCACGTAATAAAAAAAAACATTGAATAATAAAAAGTCACATATAACTTTTTAGTAGAACGCTGACGTGAAGCAAATTTAAATTGACAGGATCCTTTTAATTTCTTAGAAACTTTATGCTGTAACTCTAACTCCGCCCGAAGGCTTACAAAAATCGAATTACGACCGCGCGCCGGCTACGCTTTCTTTGTTCTATACGCATAAGAGCACGAAATTCTACATCGATGATCACAGCCCGTAGCGAGCGGCTCGTAGGTGTAACTACGTCAAAAAGAGCGATACGTGAATGATTATTTTGAGATGTTTTTTAAAGCGGTGAAAAAAAAAATAGTTCAACTGATTTATACGCATTCAACAATCTAGTATCGATACACCGAAATAGCTTTACGATAAAACGCGAAGGTAAAATGATTATTTCAATGTCTATTGGAAAGGGGCAAGGTATGCAGCGGAGTGGCGACGTGCCGCTGCATACTAAAGTGTTTGCATTTGACAGTGAACGGTTGCAAAGTACACAAGTTGTGGTTATGTAATGGGTGAGAAACCGAACGCCACGAGGTTGAATATTTGTCGCTGCTTGCCGACCGTAAACGTCCTTGCTTTAACACGGTCAGGCTATTCAGAAGCGTTGGCGGAATGAAAATGTCAAGTGTCGCGTTTTTCTTTCAATAAAATATAGATTTAGGAATATTGAATTAGGACGCTACGTATTTCATTACAACTTATTTATATTTTGAGAATGGAGTTCATTAACTAGACTTGATTTGAAAATAAATATAATAAAGTAAATTAAAAATGCAATCTGAGGTGATTCTGAGGAAAATATATTTAGTAATAACAGAAAATAAACAAATACTTCGGTTTTCCACACGGAAAAATATTAAAAATCGGTATGATACCTATGCGATTTTTCACGATCGATTGGATACAGCTTGGAGGCCCGCGGGTTTGAACCCTGCGCAAGGCAAACATTTTGTATGCATGAACATGTCTGTACGCCTAAGTCTGGATGTTCTTTTTTAATAGTACCTATATTTAAGTGCGTTTGACCACAATCTTGCCTGATGTTATGCAGAGATGAGGTCTAGGGTGGTACACGTTATAAGTATTTATTTACGAAAAAAAGTATTTATGTTTATTTATCAGCAATCTAGTACCTAATACTCTCCATTTTAGTTGGTTTAGTTTAGGACTAGATGGCGTTGTGTGATTCGTCCAAGAATGAATATTATTATTTACATAATATCCTTAAATTCAATAATAATAATAAGTTCAATCTCTTAAGTTTTTCCTTTTCGTATTAACTACAAATAACACGAAAACCACAAAACATATTACGAAGACCATAATAAATAGCGTAATTCAAATTGACTGTAAAGACGCTCGGAAAATCTTTGCCTTGAACTAAACTGTTCTATCTAAAACTAGCGTATCATAATATGTGATCATTGTGTTATTTACTAAAGTTATATAATAATTTACTTAGGAACGTAGTGGCGCGGAGATATTGTTGTCACTTTCAATCCAATCTTGTTAATTTCAAATTCAATGTCATGTGAACTATTCTACATTTAGTGATGTTATCGATGAATAAATAAATATAAAAAAAGGAAACGGTAAAATTCTCAGAAATTCACCGATTTCAAAATTTGACTCTTCAATCAATCTGTCTGTACTGGCTGAATTTTATTGCACATTATTAAAGCAAAATATATAGGTACTTCATTAAGTAAAACAATAAGAGCCGCGCGCCAATACGAAATTTTCAGCGCAATGCGCCGTAAACCTCCAACAAGGAAAAGTTAAATTGATGTCTTGTGACGCAGCACGGCGGGTCCGAAAAGAAATATAAAACCAGTCAATCAAACGATCGAGCTTCCGAAGATAGTGTACCAATTTCAAAATTGTATTTGTGCAACCAAAACAACAGTGGTACAGAAGATAGCGTCCAAATTGAAAAATAAAGGGAAATGTGTCAGTCGAAACAGTGTAAGAAAGAAAGTTGTTACAACATTTCTACTCTACAGCCAACACCTTCAGTGACAAATCAGTTTTGTTTGTCATGTTCTCTTTACACGAGCCGATTGCAGGAAGTCTCGTATCTTACGTCACACTTTTCGTCAGGAAATCTACGTCACGCGTCTCACCACAACTTAGCTCTTTACGATAACGATTTCTTATAGTCTACATCCAACATAATTATAGTCTAATTTAGCGTTTTATGGACACTAATTGCTTGACTAAATTACAAACTATCTATTCAAATAAAATGACACAATTTTTCGTTGTTTTGGCTAGCGTACTTACTCACAGATGATATTACATATCGTTACTCACTAATATCCAACCTAATTATCAGTTATCCGACTAATATGACGTTGTTATATTCAGAGAAAAACTTTTCCGAATTCATAAACTGCGTAGCGTACGTCAAACACGACACTATTACGAGGCAGCAACAATTAAAAACAAGGTCACAATACTTTTGTATATCATAAGTAAGTAATAACTTACGGGGTAAATTAGAGAAGGAAAGCGTTATAAATCTACACAAACAAAAGTCATTAGGAATAAGCGCGAAATCATAAATCGCTTGCTTGAGGCCATTAAGCAGCTAAATTAAAGTACGCTGATGCAACATAAAATTCTAAGCACGTTTGGTGACGCCACGCTTCGAATTTCATTACAGTACAGCTGCATTTAAGAGTCTGTGTAGATCTCCTCCAGCAACAATAAAACGCAATCTCCAAGAACGTACCTAATAAGATATTAAAGCGTAAAAAATTGTATGGCTCCGCACCCAGCAACAACCTTCCTTGTAAGATGGATAGAAAAATAATACGGCCCTATAAACCGGCCGACTGCCGTGTTAGGCTGCCCATAAATTATGAGAATAAAAACGCACAAGAAATTTCGTGTAAAATAGTAATGGTGGCCAGGTCGAGTGTGACTGTACGCGAGAAAGAGAGCTACAGGTTTAAATTACACAAACATTTAGGTCGCGAGGCCTTGAGTGGGACACAGTATTATTGTTATTTTGTGCTCACCTCGCCTGCCGTCGACTTTTTCGGAGTGCACTTTCCTCTTACATGCACTTTCCTGTTTAACCGTTTTACTGCTGGGCGATGTTAAAGCCAGAAAATATGCCATTTTCTAAGTGAGTTTTTATTTTGTTTTCTGCAAATAACACGAAGCATGGCATAAATGAACCGGATATTATCTAGTCATTATAGTGTTATAGTAAAGACTGATATGATGAGTAGGTAATAAATGACCATGTACATTTGAAAGTAAATGACACATTAAATCCAACGCTGTAATTATCCAGTTAAGGAAGAAAAGGTGATGACTTAGTGTGTTAAAACTTTTATGTAATCTTCTGATTTCATTTATTATTATAATAGAAATAGTACAATATAATCCATACATTTAGTTCATTATAGTTTTTATTGGCCGTGTTTTTTTTTTTTTTACAACCATAAAATATAGTATGAATTAGTATTTGGTAGGTATTATAAAAGCGAGAACGGCTAGTTGTTAATATATCAATTTTCGTAAAAGACTCCGCTCAAATTATTAGGTTTCGTGTTTTATAGAAATTTGATACGTACCTACTCGTTACAGTTGTCGGGTTTATATGTCACAGAAAATCAATACCCACTTAAGGACCTGTTTCACCTTCGGCCTTAGGGCAACTCCCTAATAAGACGTAGATAAATATAGGCATTCGTTTTAGATACTTCTTTACATCATAAAGATATCAGGATATACACAAAAGTGTTATCCTTAGGTACTAATATTATAAATGAGAAAGTGTGTTTGTTTATTTGTTTGTTTGTTATTCCTTCACGGTTTGACTAAGCAGCCGAACATTATGAAAATTTGCATACATATTGTTAGGGGTACAGAGCCCAAACATAGACTAGGTACTTTTTATCCCGTGAAAGTATGTCGTCCAATGGGAAAATATATTTTCTACTATTGAGGGCGCTGTATCGGCCAACAGATGGCGCCACAACTCACGCTATGGGTTGTTTTGTTGTCAAACGAGATCTATGTTATAAAATTACCGCGAGCGAAGCCGCGAGGAAAAGCTAGTTTTGCATATATGAAACTTATTTCAATCTACTCAACTTCTAGCGTATTTTAATCCACTCAATTTCATACAAGATTACTAATCATCATCATTAAATAAATAAATAAAAACTAATATTAATATTACTACAAAAATAATTATTACAATTTTTTTCTAAGAATAATGGAAAAAAATCAATGTCGAAATTTTCAGCTACTTCTCGAAATAGGGTACAAAAATGTCTGAACGCACTCTCAAATCAAGTCTTGTATTAACTACTATGAATGTTCAACATTAGTGAAACAAGCAAGAGTTTCTATGAGATTGAACACAATGCTTGTCAAAGATACCAACTAGTCGGAAACATACAGGCCTTTACCTAACAATAGCATAAACGTACGCCCGGAGTGTGAAACTAGGCTTGGTGATATAGAAAAATTATAATAAGTATTCTTCCAGGGTAAATAACTTAAATAATAAGTCTACCTTGTTTAGTTAGTTCAAAATTGTAATGTGTATTTTTTTTTTCAATTTAAATCAATTAGATTTTGTATTATTCAGCTTCGATCACATATAAAGAAAAATTCGTAACAAGTAGAAAATTCATATTTAAATTAACAATTTTATTTGTCACGATCACGATTATATTTATATATGATACGTTACGTCTCGCATAAAACATAAAATAAATCTAGATAAAATTTTCAATTGTGAATCCTTATAGCTAGGTACCTATTATATTTGGTATGCACCGTTGCTGTTCCAAGTATGTTCGTGACATCATTCGAACAATGCATTGAACGCATCTCTCCTATTTGAACCATCGCAACGTAATACTGTATGATAAATAGACCCAGGTCTCTTACAAATCGCATCTTCTTTTCTCTCTTCTCAGTCGGCCTCTCTTGTCAGAGTGGTCGAGATCACGGCGGGTCCACTCGAATGGCAGCTCTCGCTATAATGTCTCCATTTGGTTTTACTGGATAGGCATTGTGAGAGTAGTCATTCACAGTTGAATTAGTGAGCGTTTTGATATACTTATACTTAGGCTGACCATAATATTCATAATAATTCATATTCGCACTTAATTGATGTGAAATATCGTCTTCTGTTGAGTTAAGCGAAAGCACAAGTAATATTCTAATGTACAAAAGCGATATAAATACAGCAAGCAGTGTCGCCACAAAATATTCTGGAATTGCATCTAAACAGATAATAGTGATGCCAGGAATAACAAAAATTTGAAATATTTTTTACAAATATAACATTGGTATTTAACTTTAAATCCTAGAGGGTTGCGGTTTATCTAGGAAAATTTAATGATCATTTTAGATGCAGCAATCAAATGCCATACATAAACTCTACCAAATATATCTTTATGGTAGGTTTCGAAAGGCGACACTTCCAACGCACAATCGGCTAGGGATTTGTTTCCACGCCAAAATAAAAATTGAAAATACCTAGCATCAGACAGCAGACTCGACTTAAAGCTCTTTTGACCGTCCAAGCCGATTTGGCATTCGAGTAAAGCTTCGGAAATGCAGTTTCCCGTCTCGCCTGTGTTATATGTTTTTAAGCTTTTTAGCTACCGTAAATGTACTGATTTGTAGGAGTACTCACAATATTTTAATGTCCGTTTTCCCTTTCAATTTAAAAGTCTCCAAACAGCTTTCTCTATGTCCAAATCCTTGTTTTTGGTATGTGTATAGCATAAAAGGAGAGGTAGAGCACAGCGGATAATCCGCTTAATTCGGAGCACCTTATAGAAGATCATATCCAAATAGCATTGGTCTCGGCCATGTTGTGTTCCTAGGGTGAGTAAAGTCTCCAGAGCTCCACTTGGGGGAGTTGGGAGGGTAGGCAACGCGTGAGTGATACCCCCGGTATTGCAAGCGTATAGGCTACGGTGATGCTTACCATAAGGCGGGCCGGGCCGTATGCTTGTTTCCTACCTTTGTGACAAAATCTAGTTTAAGAATTGTTGGTGAAAATGGGCATTAGTAAAGTAACAAGAAACTCTTATGGCTTCGCCATTTCCAATCTGCCCGTAATATTTCATCATGCCTACTACTTATATTTTGATGCTGAGGAGCTCTATGAACAGCGTCGGTGTGAGATTAAAAATAAAGACGCAAGGTAAGCAACAACGACCCAGGTCCGTGTAATTAATACTCAAAATATTACTCACTTCAGAAAATTAATGTTTTACTGATCTTTATATCCACGCTAATTGGCGCAGAACACTCAGCGCCTAAAATACGTAACAGGCGGGCGAAATACTGTGAGGTTTGTGGTAACATTTACTCACCATTTACTGTACGGACGAATAATTTTGCCAGATTCTATAATACCTGAGTAAGTATGAATATGCAGCATATTATGCTACATTTCTAATTCGGCATACCTACATATTTTTATATAATTTTTGGAAAAAGTCCTAAATATCTAGTCGTGGGACAGAATTTATAATAATATCTAAGATTTATATAGTTATGGAATTTGTATAATACCTAAGATTATCGTTAAATCACAAAATAGCATCATTTTTATTCTTATAATCCAAAAGAAAATGGAAGTGTCCTATCACTAGGCATGTTATACGACTAGGCATTTTCCCTATTATTATCGATAAAAGAAGTCTTGTCTGAGGTATCAGGGCTTTATATAAAATTTCATTAAACTTACTCCAGATACCTATTACAGCGTACATTATGGGCCCGGCTCGCCCATCGTTTACGAAGTAACAGTAATCTGTTCCTTTGTGGACAGGTTCTATCTATCCATGTGAAAATTAGTGTTGTATAAAATATAATAAAAAATTAATAAAGAGTTTATAACTTTTTCCGCATTTCATGTGCGCTAAATAAAATTTTATTTCAATTGCCAATTTAATTAACTAGCTAGACAAAAAAGTTGTCCAAATAAATTTAGTTCACTAGACAAAAATATTTAAATTCCAACTGAGCCTTTGTAAGTTACGCTGTAACATAACGTTAATTACATTATCCAGCAGAACTAATGTTTTTATTTCGAGACAAAACCTCTATGCTGTTGATGTAAATATAAACTACCTGTATACCAAATTAAATTTCAAGCAAACGCAGTAGTTTTTACATAAAAGACAAACATACATATACACACTCAAAATTTGTTATAGAGTATAGCCAAAATATTGTTCAATCCAATTCAACCCACCCCCCTAATGTAAAGAGGGATTTAATGACCTTGGCATTGTTACTCTGGGTGAGAGCCTGGGCAAAGCGCTCCGTTTCGAGGCTAAAACGTATTAGAGACTGCAATGAAACGTTTCATCTGCATTAAATTATAGACTTTACTGGATTAATTTTGTCTAAAAGCGTATTTGAGTAAGCGGTTCACTCCAACGTTATTTATGTGCGAGATAACCGGAGCGGTGAGTGAGGGAAAAATCACAAAATAATGAATAAATACGCAATTTAAACAGCGCTGTAGTGCCACCTCTTCCCATGTTAAGCAAGGCTTCAACCTGCTCTTCTAAGAACGGCTGCTTGGACCAAGATCGATCTATTTCTAAGCACTGCGGGAAGGGCAAACTCTTGCGATCTCAAAAATATTTTTTTCAATGCAGCAGCGTTGTTTCGTACAAGTATAACAACGTAACTGATTTTCCTGCGGTATTAAAAAACAGTTGGACCTTTTTTCAAGGGAAAATACATTTTGTAACAAATGAAAGGCTCCATTAAAACTGACAACTAGTTACTATGGCTAATGCCGCGAGAGATCGCTAGCGTAAATAATCCAGTTAACCCAGTAATTACTTTATACGTGCATCCAACCATGTAATAAATGAAATTGAGAATTGTCCTGTTAAACACACTAACTTATTAAAGAAATACAGTTTAACAATGACAAATCTAGGCTAATAAGAATTTAATCCAAAAGTGATGAAATGTGGAAATACAAATAATAAACGACGAGAATGCGATGCTACTTCATGATCAGGGAAGGAGACAAACTTCGCGAGGCACTTTATGACAAGGTGGGTGGGTGGTTAAATTATTACATGGTAGATGGCAATCAACTAATTAATAGAGGAGTCGATACAAGCAACAATTTACGAGCTTACCTAGACCGTGAAATGACGAGGAACTTAGGTATATGTAATGTAGAAGCATGTAGTCACTATTCATTTTATACAACTAAGAATTATGGCTACAGTAGCTTTTAAATTAAAGCACATTTTAGCAAAGCAAAAACGGTAATACGAAAACTAACTTTATCATCGCAGACATATTATTAGACGAACATGAAACTGTTATAATTGCCAATACATTAGCGAGAAATTTCCCTGGAAATGTGATAATTGAATAAATACTAATTAATTGCATACAATAGCTTCTTATCGTCTTCATTGACATGTGACTCAACGTTTTGCAAATGGGTAATATTACTAATTATACTATTTATTATTAGCAAGACATTACCAGACTTTACAAACAAGGTACACAATATTGACAATTCATAGCTTTGACGGGAAGAAATAAGTCACCAACAATCCCAACAATACATATTAAGTTTCATGAAATATTTACATAAGTTACCGATGCGTTGGGGTTTTCCCCGAGAGGGTAAATATATAGACAAATGCATTTATTTTGTGAGTCATCATAATGAACTCAACTTGCATTTTTCTGATAAGTAACATAAATTTTACTTATATAATAAGTGGTCCGTAAATCAAAATAATAAAATTGTAGTTAAATTAGTTACTCTAAACTGGAAATTTGGAGAAAAAGTTATAAATCGCCCTATGACGTCGCTACGCCTCAAACAGAACTCCTCATTTTATTTTCGTTTCATCGATTTAAAAGATTAAATTTTACTTACATTAGACATTTTAAAGATTTGCATTAATTTAATTTTATATTATTATTATTTGTTAATAGATATAAATAGTATTACTTTATGTTGTGCCACGCAACCCGTCTAAAATTTCTTGTCGTTTTCTTGATAGGTTGTCTGGAACAAATCGCTTAGCGATAAGACCGCCTATTGCATCGTGTGTTACCTAAGTTTATTGTATTATTGTTTTGTTTTGGTGAAATAAAGTGTTTTGTATTCTATTGTACACCATTTTTTATTTTATTTATTAAGAATTTACCTACACAGTTTTATACAATTAGTTGATTTGTTTACATCAGTGTGTCAAAACCACTGTGCTGGTTTGTCCGCACACCGACACATTTAAATTAGTGAATTTAGTCCATGTACGTAGTGACATGGAAAATGGTACGCACTTTTCTGTAGTCTTTTCGTATTATCAATTTGAATTATTCATTTAAATTGATATAACAAACCCATTGTATTGGGTGTTTTCTATGTATAATAAGTATTGATTTACAAAAAAAAAGTATTTAATTATATTTAACAGCAATCTAGTACCCATAGTACAAGCTTAGTTGCTTAGTTTGGGACTAGATGGCGTTGTGTGATTCGTCCAAGAATATTTATTTATTTAACTTGATCATATCGACTTGCATCATTCTCAATTTTATAAGTCACAACCATTCTGGATTCTTTTTTAGATTTATTTCACCCTTTTGATTCGAGTCTAAGATCCTCCCTTACACCCCTAATTGCTATCTCAACAAGAGATTTAACATGTCATTAACTTTAAAATGATTTTTTTGCAACTCGCTAATTATAGCGAGAGGTATCTACCAGTGATTGATTAATTTTCGTTTTTTTTTGTTCTTAACGTACTTTAAATATTATTAAAGACGCTAATACTTATTATTACAATCTAACCTAATGATAGGTGAATGTCATTTTCGATCATGGTAATTAGGAAAGTATTCATTCAACATAAAACGTCAGCTGATAGTAGGAATGGTTGAATAACGTTGAAAAGTTGACACTTGCATTATTAGGGTCAAGGGAGAACAAAAGAATTTCAATCAGGTCGCAAAAGCGCTCGCTTCGCAAACACCTCATTTGTTTAGATCTTAGCTCTTAGATGCATCTAGAGCACTAAAGTACTAATTACTACAAATAATATTTACACAATTTAAGTATGTAATCTATGACATGTTAAAAAGTACCCATTAAATAAAGTTTGGGCCATAAATTAATGAAAAGGCTCAAAGAAGAAAGCATATGTGTATATATCTAACTAACACGTCTTATATATTTATAAAAGAAAGACGTGTTAGTTACATTAGTTATAACTTCAGTCGTTCTTGAGTTATAAATAAGGAGGAGAACAGGAGAAAGACATAGAATAGGATAGGGTAGGGTAGGGTAGGGTAGTGCCACTAAGGGGAAACAAAGTTCGTCGGGTCCGCCAGTTGTTTGATAAATTTTCCATCTAACTCCAGAGTACAAATGCATATTTAAGGATATTTCAATACCACACTAAGTATACACAATAGGCGAAGGCCTATGTCCAGCAGTGGACTTCTTGTAGCTGAGATGATAATGAGTACCACATTGCTTTCTATTCTATGAGCAACACGACTTGATGTTCTAAGCTTTGTTTTCTCTTGATCTTTTTCGAAATCAACCATGTACCTGATAAAACCACGCCATACTGCACTAATTCAAAAATATATTATGTTTACATACAGTTCATTTGTTACACACATAATTTTACGATTTCCATTATTCACCAAGTTGTAAGCCCAGTTCCACGAGCACATTTCCAATGCACGGTGGAAACATATTCTACTCTGCTTTCAATATGCATTACAAATTCTGTCGGCTGCACATGAATATATTATGTTTGCACAAGGGATACCATATGTTATATTTGTCATCCGTCTGCGAGCTTACGACTTGATTGAGCGATTCTAGCTCTGGAAGGCGATGTAAAGAGAGCCAAGTCCGAACTTATGGTCGGAAAAGAGCAGTTTATACCTTCTTTATTACAAACCACAGTGCGAGAAAATATAAAAATTGATCAGAACTCTACAAAATTGATATAGTATCAATTTTCAAAACGACACGAATTATTTCTCCTGATTGTCTGTAATGTAATTTTCGTAGGCTATAATAGCAAAAAAATAAAAAAATATTTAAATCGGAATAGAAATATTAGTATTTCTTTTATAATAAGTAAATAAAATAGTACTTCAAATTATTATTATTATTGTATAAATCATTTTTAGGTGTGATTGTTTTTATGTTTGCGACAAATTGTCACTTGCTATTACTATCCTTCAATTTTACAATAAGGACCTATTCTACCACTCCTGAAAAGCGATAGTCAAATGAAATGTCAATTTTTGGAAATGTGTCCGGGGTTAAAAATTCTGAGCTCTATTTTCTAATTTCCTTTTTCCAATTTTTCCTTTACAATTCCATTGAAAGAATATTATTTACAGTTTTGTCATTGAAAGGGATTTTTGACACCTTTTGACATATTGTAGTAACAATTTTCCTGTTGGCAACAATACTTCGATCCGTCGGGATGGCAAATGTATTTATAGGCCAACGACTGGCGACTTTACCCAGTTAAAGGCTGAACAGGTCGTTACAGGTACCTACGTACAACTTGAAACGCGCGGTACCCGCGCGGTGGCTCGCGGTTCAAGATAGAGTTTCTTTCTATTTTTATCAGCTTAACCGATGATTCATACATCTTACTTGTACTACGTAACATAAAATGAAAATCATACTAATATTATAAATGAGAAAGTGAGTTTGTTTGTTTATTTGTTATTCGTTCACGACTTGACTAAGTAGTCGATCATTATGAAAATTTGTATATAAAACTATTGTCAAGGGTACAGAGCCCAACACAGGTTAATTTTTACGCGGGCGAAGACGCGGATAACAGCTAGTATTATAATAATTTAAAATAAGTAAAAAAAAAATGTTGTTAAAAGTTTAAACTTTTAAAGAAACACTATTTTTTACACTCAAATTCAAAACATTATCACCTTTATATCATCATCCACAAGAAATCTACTGCTGGACATAGGTCTCTCCTAAATCACCTTTATCAAATTTTTAAAAAGGTGAAACATTAGCTTTGACCCCTTAGTTTGACCCAAACTAATTTTCAATACATCTATTATTTTGTTATGTATAATGTAAATACATAATGTGGATATACGAATATATTCATTGAAAATGCAATGGAAATGTAAATACGTCAAGGATCCGAGTAAGAGACCACTAATAGAAGCCAGCGAAGAGTAAATATATTTATCATTTCACTGAATAAACCTCTCTGAAATGCAGTACTTGTGTATGAATGCAATATCAGATATTCCTGCATTCAAGTATCGCTTTATGAAAATACATTTTCAGTATTTCAATTTCAAGGAACGAATCAACGTTTTCAATCATTTTCGTAATAACATATAATAATCATTTAATTA
Source organism: Endotricha flammealis (assembly GCA_905163395.2). Classification (NCBI taxonomy): domain Eukaryota; kingdom Metazoa; phylum Arthropoda; class Insecta; order Lepidoptera; family Pyralidae; genus Endotricha; species Endotricha flammealis. Next base: position 18,133,184 of record LR990852.1, on the reverse strand, counting down.
ATCTGACTGTTTTTGAGTATTTATTTTGCATTTGCAGCGAATCTACGATAAATAGAATTGGTAGAAGTTACAGAAAGTAATCGGATGAACGTAATTGACTAAATAAGATCAGAAGCACGGCGATATAATGTGTTGGCTGCAAATGAATATTTTCCGAGTGAATGCTCAAAGGATTTAGTTAAATAATCGCTATTAAAAATTACTCAGATTTTACGTAAATTTTTCGAGAATTGTGATTTATATGCCTTTAGTCAAATCAATCGAGCACTTTTACTTGATCTGGTAACAAACCATCAAACACAGAATCATTCCGACTAATTATCTGTATAATGATTGTAACGCAGAATTCGGTATCAATAAAGGATTTGCACGCTCAGCTATATAATATACACGCCACGAACGTGACGCAGACGCATACATAACTCAAAGTAAATTTCAATCAACAATTCAAAATTAAGCTAATCAATTGAAGTTCGTACGTGATTGTGAAGCAAATTGGATTCCTGCCTGGCGTGGCACGCGTTGCTATCGAGACATCCAGGCGGGAAATGCGACGGCAAAACCCGACAAATTGTACGCAACCACCTGTCTCGCAAATTGCCCACACAATGGCCGCTAATCGATCAACTGGGATGGAATTCACATAGAGATGATCGTTCCCGTTCGTAATCGTTCTATTTATGACGTGTATATAGGATAGAAAGTTAATCTTCATTGTTGTGTTGACACATTAATAAATCTCTATGGAATCTGCACTTAATTCGTTTTTCAGACTTGTCTTTCTTTGATAAAATGCAAAAACTTACTGTGGTTTACAAGGAAAATGATTAATGATTATTAAGATGATTATTAGAAACCATGATTTTATTGGTAGCTTTGTTGTATGCTTAGGTATTGATGCGGTCTTTTTGAATGATTAAAGAGGAGTTTTGTTTTTTATTTTCAGAAATTCCCACGGCGGCATAGCGAAATACACGCAAACGAAGTTGCGCGGGATTTAATAGTAAAAGAATAAATCGAATAAATACGAAGTGTTTGATAACGAACTATTTTAAAACCTTGCTAAAGCTAATTGCGAAATCGAGCAGGATATTTTGAGCTCAACAATCAAGTTATAAACGGTGCATAGTAAATGTACATTCACTCTTAAAAGGTACATTGCCCTTTAGGGCGTGAAACAGAATGGTAGCTATTTATGTAGGCACTATTAAATAGTTTAGTTTACAAAAATCACATTCTTCTTCTTCTTTTTAGGTACCTCTCCTGGTTTTCAATTCTTTTGATTGATCAAAATCAAAGCCTAAGGAGTTGGTGAAGATACTGATATTTACGTGGAGCCAATGCTATCAGACCATCTCCACCCAGAGAGGAAAGACCTATCTTAGGTTAGGTTACAAGTCTTTCAACATAATACCTACCTAATTTCTTGGGTATGTTTTTATGAAGTCTTTCCACAAGGATTTTCTTCAGCAAGTGATTTTCTATCTATACTAATATTATAAAGAGGATAGATTTGATTGTTTGTTTGTTTGAATTGAATAGGCTCCGAAACTACTGGACCAATTTCAAAAATTCTTTCACCAGTAGAAAGCTACAATATCAGGGAGTGACATAGGCTATAGCTTTTCCCGAAATTCAATGTAGTTCCTACGGGAACGGGTCCGGAACTTCACGCGCACGAAGTCGCGGGCAAAAAGCTAGTTATTAATATTCTTACTAGCGAAACCCTCGCAACTTCGTTTTCGTGTATTCCGCTTTCCCGTGGGAATTTCGGAATGTGTTATACATATAAAAATTCCTCTTAAATAACTCTATTTAAAAAAACCGCCTCAATACCGTTGCGTAGTTCTAAAGTTCTAAGCATACATAGGGACAGACAGACAGCGGGACTTCGTTTTATATTATGTAAAAATGTATTATATAAAACTGAGAACTCGAATTTAGTAGTTAGTGCCAGAATTTGTACCAAAGACCACCTTATCCTTGACAAGAAACATATTGATACAGGTTAACGTTTATTTAAAAAAAAATGTGTTGCATGTACTGGACGTACAAAAATTGCTCATTGCCTGCCGTGCGTGCCCTAGGTATTAAATTACTTATAAGTATAATAATGCCCACGAGTACCTACAATACGACGTCCAATCATGCATGTTTAATTTAATTTAATTATATTTAATGACATTATTACATGTAATAAATAACAGTAGGTATTGCTAGGCAAATATTCTCTTTTCTATTCTAATTAAATATCTTTTCTTCAGTATTAGCCTTATATAGCCAGCATTTTTGAGTCTTAATGTAAAAACGGCCCTAATTATACTATTGAGAGAAATACCAAGAATTTATCATCATTCACATCGAGCTTATAAAAAATATCATATCTGAAACAGACTATGCGGTGCACCACAGAATAAATACAATATTACAACATTTATAACAACAATATTAATTTGAGTTAGTATCATATCGGTGCATTTGTAACTCGCCTTTGTTGTAGCTCGCCTATGTAGCAACTGGTCTACAAATGAAATCGTTGCATTTGAAACTCGCCTAAGTAGCAGCTGGTTTATTTGTTCACATAAGGCTATGAAACTTTACTCATCTCGAGAGTTGACTGGACCCTATTATTACAAAAAGAATCAATTGCAGTAACACTAGGAAAGAAAACATTGAGATGAAACTTTCTGTAATTACTCAAGCTGTATGTGGCCACTGTCTTTAGTCAATGTTTTGTTCATCACGTGCGTATTGAACTTATCACAAGAAGTCAGCGGACTAATGGGACAAGTTTCAATGGGAATTGAAGAATAAACCGAATCTAAAGTAACCGAATCACATTATATACAAGCGCCCCGTCCCCGTCCCAGCTTCGCACGGGTTTTTGTAAGGGTCCCTTTTTTTTGAAAACATAAAATAGCCTATGTCACCCGCGGCTAGTGTAGCTTCTAGGCCTTGAGCTCCGGAATTCCGGAACTGGCCTAATTCCGGAATTCCGATGAAATCTAATATCGTTTCCAATTCCGAAATTGGCGAGAGCAATATCGGAATTTAGATATTATAAAAAATATGAATACGCGGCTTGAGGCGCGGCGCATCCGCGCGGTGATTTGCAGGTACTCAGACACTGCATGGCCGTAGGTTCCAGTTGTTTGTGAAGACAGCGGCAATAAAAGTGAATCTGCCACGTTTGCTCCCTACTACCGACACATCCTCTTTCCATGCGTTTCGCACATACCAAGTGCAAAAGTGGCTAGGGATAGAAAAGGATCCCGCCGAGTGGGGTTGGAAAATTATCTCCCGCGGCCTAATCCCGATTACAACAAACAAAGAGCCAGCTCCTGCACAGCTTCTAAAAATGATAGCCTGCAAATGCAAAAAGGGATGTAGAGTGGCATGTAGTTGTTTAAAAGCTGGGCCGAAATGCTCGGCTCGTTGCCTAACGTCGCGTTGATTTCTTTTAAGGAAGACAGCGATGATTCAGAGGGAGATGAAGAAGGTCTTCTTCCTCAGATTGATGAAGAAGGACACGAAGAGGAAGAAGAACATGGTATATATGTATACCAGTATATTAATACGTTTTTTTTTCTCTTCATTTATAGTGTTATTAATCTTTAATTATTTGTTTAATTTTTTTTTTCGTTTTATATTTTCTGTCATTGTAATTAATTTGTATCTTATTAATACCATTTTAAAAGAGCAAGTGCTAAGTTTCTTGCCAGTTTCTTCTTAGCACAAATCTGCCGTCTGAACTGGTGGTATGAAAAAATTGTGACGATTAGAAAGAGCTTATATTAGGCCTATTTGAATAATAAAAAAAATTAATTTGAATTTTTGAATTTGAACAAGAGCGGGTTCTTTTTCAAGACGGAAGGGAATCCCAACCAAAGAAAAAACACGATTGACTAAGAACAGTTCTTAGTCAATCCTATAACCCATTTGTCTATCTTATCGTTTTTTTTTAGATTATAAGTGAACCGCTAGTTTCACAAACTTGGTTATAAATAATAAAAGTTAATTAAATCTACTCAAAGTATTTCCAGTGACTTTTCTTCGTAAGTTACGTGGTCGTTCCAATATTTTGCGAAATAAGTTAGTAAAACTTGAAAATTTCAATGTTTGGGAAAACTAAGTCACCTTCGAAGAGCCATAGCTTGGCTCCTATGGTGTCAAAGAAATTGAAATGATATTTCGTTACGAAAAAAAATTGTACTTAACAGCTGTCGTCTGTTAGTGAGCTTCGTAATATTCGTATACGATTTAAATTACTTCACTTTACCTCTTCAATTTCTAAATAATTTCTGATTTCTTTTTTTGTTATTATAGTTCTAAAACTTAATGCTTTTATTTGTACCTACGTACTGAGTAAGTAAATCCATATTTAAATAATAAAAATGTCAGTAAAATTTGCAAAATTTAAATAGAGTAAATCAAACTTTTAACTATCGTTGGTAGAAGTACAAATAGATACTGTTAAGTTCCGGAATTCCGGAATTGAAATACTGAATATCGAAACACAATTCCGGAATTGAAAAAGCGTCCGATATTCAAGCCTGGTGTAAGAATTTTTCAAATCAGTCCATTCGATTTTGAGTTTATTCTTAAAAATACATATCTCTCTATTTTTTATAATATTAGTATAAACAAATTACAGAAAACTAATCCCATAGGTAATGTTAATAAATATAAATAAATAAATATTAAGGGACAAATCACACAGATTGAGATAGCCACAAAGTAAGTTCGAGATTTGTGTTATTGGGTTACTAACTCAACGATACTATATTTTATAACAAATACATAATATACAGATAAACATCCAAGACCCAGGGCAAACAGAAAAAGTTCATTTTTCATCATGACCCGACCGGGAGTCGAACCCGGGACCTCCTGGGTGGCGGTGTGGCGAAATGAATGAATCTTTATTTTCACAGGTTTCTGGCAATGATTACTTTTCTAATACCTGCGATTGTCTTCAATGTTATTGCGAATTCGCTGACAAGGAAACGGTAGATAATGCCTCCATTAGCTAACTTATGAAGATTACCTTAGAAATATTATTCGGTCAGTGAATTGTTTTAGAAAGATAACTCCAAATCAAAAATAACATAAGGTTGCGATTAGATAACTAACGGATAAATAATAGTGAATTGCTATCGCTCATTGCTGTTATTATCATACTCAACTTTGTAATCACATGAATCACTTCAAAGGACGAGGGCGAGGGCAATAGATCCTTGGTGTAAGTGTCAATAGAACGTTCTGCATAGTCAATGCAGTTGTATTTAACCATGAATACAAAACAGATAAAGCAAAACGCATGCATTGGCTCAACGACACTGAGTCAAATCAAAGGAAATAAAAGTATAAAGTATGAAGTTTATTTAAGAGAGGATTTCGATTCAAAAAGAACGTATGGAATATGATAAAAAAATGTATATTTATTTAGTTGAAAGAAAATAGCTTATAGGGAAAAGCAAGCAGCAACGTTATATTTTCAAGATTTTTAACGTATGAAAGAAGATTAGAGAATCACACAAAAGGAACCTTCAGCTATTGTTTTATCGTTTAGTAGTAAGAGTAGTAATGCATCATTCCACTATTCCTTACCTTCCTACAGTTAACTAAAACTATTTATTATAAAACTATTGTCGCACACTTCAAGATATTGAATTTCTAATAATAAAAAATCTAATACAAAAGTTTATTGGATAAAAATATTTACTTTAATATTTTTGACAATCTAGGCGGGACTTAGACCTACGATCTCTCGATTGTCAGTCGAATACTCTTCTAATCAAGCTACAGGGAAGGTTTGTAGTCCCACTCAGGTCGGGAAAGTGATTTTTTCATCTCTCAAGTCTCTACCTACCTGCATAGTACCTACTATTGGTACAAGAAGGTAGATTCGGGTGAGGCCGTCTAAGGATATTCGAAATCTTATTAAATCTCTTTATTAAATAACTATTATGATAGTATTTAAAATTTGAATTGGTTGTTATAATCACAAGAACAGAGTTAATTAATACGAGTACTTATTATTTCGGTAGGTACCTATGAGTTTCCATAACTGTTTGTATAATATACACAACAATAAAGCACAAGTAAATAAAACATTCAACAAATTAAACATTGTTCCCAACAAAAGAGTGTGGTTTTCGGTGGTTGCTTACCATTAATTAGTCAACCAATCGTTTTCGCAAAAAAGTAACATATAACCTGCTTGCTGCTTGAATAAAGCTAAATAAGTGAAGTTAGTCCCTAAACTAAACAGCAATAAGTGTTAAAGACAATGTCAGGATAACTGGAGCCACAAAGATCTAATTACCTTATACCAATATCAGATAGGTACAATTGACAGATTTTATAAAAATTTCGCCAATTTATTTACTTGCATTTCAAGCGACGTCGACCCTAGCCAGTGTTTGGATGGGTTTCGTTATCTCGAGCTTGTCCGTGCTTCGGAGGGCACGTTAAGCCGTCGGTCCCGGCTGTTATCGGTAGATGACAGTCGTTTTAAGCCAAGGTGGCCTTTGGGCGGCTTGAAAACACCGGTCTCTGCCAATCCGGATTGGAGCAGCGTGGCAGAGTACGCTCTAGTCCCCTTCGACTGAAGGGGTACGGGTGTTATGATGATGATACTTGCATTGGTCACCTAGCTATTTATGAAGTACCAAGCCCACCCATAGACTTATAAATAAATTAAAATAAAACGCCAAGTGCATGTCGACCCACGCACAGTGTATAGGGTTCCGTATTTGTTGTGCTTTGCTTGCTTGCAAATGACCCCAATATCTTATTCTATCACATTCACTTTCGGAGATAGAGACCACCGTGCAAAACAAAACAATGTAACAAAAGCCCACATGGACACGGCGCGAAAAAAAAAATTATGCTCACTTTACATGTAGGGGGGATAAGGGTAGGCACCATAAAAAAAATATTTTTCAAAATTGTATTCATACCAAATTACAGTTTTCTAGTATTAAGCTAGCGACCGCGGACGGACGGACAGACAGACAGACAGACAGACGGACATGGCGAAACTATAAGGGTTCCGTGTAGTTTACTACGGAATCCTAAAAATAGACTACAGACAAACCGGTGAACAAAAAGAAAGGGCATAGAATAGGGAATATAATGAAATTCTCCTATACAACAACTGCTCCAAAAGTCAAATAATAAATGAAATTACTCACATTAAAAACTTTCATTTCACTAACGCAAAGTTAATGTCGGAATTAGTTTATGAAACTGTGACACGGCGTGAGGTGTTAGTTGTTTCAGTTCATGTTTTTAATCATAGGTGCTAGCTTTGGAGTAGAAAGGAATTTATGAAATGAGCTACCAAAAGCAGAACCACCCTCTCTATATACCTTTTCTCCCTATCCCCCTGTCGAATATATGTGCCCATGTTTCCATTTTATAATTCGTATAATAAGGACAAAAAAGATCAATACAATACAAAATGGAAATGATTTAAATATGAGATAAAATTGTGACTTATTTTCTCGTATTTTACGTTTGTATGACATTATAATTCCTGGACGTTTTGGATACTTTACGACACGGTACCTACTACGTTATTTCATCATCACCATATCAACCCATAATCATCCCATTGCAGGGATACGAGTCTCCCTTCAATCGAAAGAGACTAGACTAATTTAAATAATCAAAATGAATTTTGGATTTTGTCTCACCTTGTTATCATCATAATGTTAAATCTGCGATTCCAAATGTGTTTCACCTCGGTCACTATGATTAACCATTTGGAGACACTATTGTCGTGTATATGTGACAGGCGTGCTCTGCACCCCAATATGTACGGGACAAAAAGACAGTTCCTAATAATCGACCATTTATTTTGTTCTTATTATTTTAGTCTGTATATTTTATTTACTAGCTACAGGTGCAATATTGACCGCTCAATCCCATTATAATTATTCCTACATGTATTTTAAATTATTTTAAATGGGCTGATATTTATAATAACTTTATCAAAATAATAAATCTATAGTAATATTATAAGAAAGATATATATTATAGGAAAGATTTTATTGTTTGTTCGATACTACAGGACTGATTTGAAAAAATATTTCACCGTTGGGAATATCATTTTCCCCGGGTGACACAGGCTACATTTTTTTTTAAATGAGGGTTCTTACTAAATAACGTGCGAAGGCGGGCGGAGGCGCAAGTAGTAAATAAAATTCATGGCGTTTTCGGAGCAAGATAGAAAAACAAACCCTGATACAAACTTAAAATTACTGAATTTACTGCTCGGTGTGCATCCCCGCCTGTACTAAAAATAACAAAACTTCATGTCACCACAATGCAATTTTTATTACCTACCACAAAAATCAATATGTATTTACTATTCGACATGGCTCGAGGTACAATGAAAAGAACAGTGAGTACTTGTTGTTGAAAGGTAAAATCAAAGAACCAGCCTATGTGCCACAAGTCATGTTGAATGGCATACCGTTGTAACGTGTAGAACAGTTGAAATATCTTGGTCATATTGTTACGGAAGACCTAAAGGATAATGAGGATATTGAGAGGGAGCGCAGGGCACAGTCCATCAGGGGCAACATGCTGGCTCATAGATTCACTCGATGTACCACTTGTATGCTTTTAATCTTATCTATGTTTTGTAATTATGATTTTGTGTGATGTTCTGTTCTTGGCAATATTAATATTTTTTTTGTGTGATAAATTTTTTGTATAGACTTTTGTGTTTCTGAGTTGACAAAATTGCCTGATCTAACTTATATCAAAAGAGAAAAATCAATTGATGTAAAGAAGCCTGTAATGTAAGGCTATTAGCATTGAGGGTAAAACGACATTTATAATTAATTACTTTTGGGAAAATAGCAAAACCAGAAATATTCTCCCACAACACATTTTTGTAGCGTGGAGACAAAGAAATTTATCATAACAAAATCATCATAACGGCTGTAGAGTTTCGTATCTTTGTAGCTAATGTACCTCGGAGGACTTTACTATTTTCAAGTTTTGTAAATGCCCAGATAAAATGCGAAAAGGTTCATAGCCATACATTCAATCTAGAAAGACATTGTCCACAACATCCATGACACCATATTCTTTTATGATTTCGACAACGATCTGAGATACAACGTTATTTAGCCCTGTGACCCAAATGAGGGCCTTGGAATAGAAGACAAGTGTCTATAAAAGGTTTCTCAGTGGCAAAAACCGCATAGCAATTACGGCTCGCTATAGGACCAACGTTTCTAGGACAGGTTGAATGGAACTAGTACCGGATCGTGGATTTGACCTCGCGAGACATAGACGCGTAGAGGATGAGTAGGTACAGATGGTATAGCAACTACGTATTTTTTTCTGCAACCCAAAATGGAAATAAAGCTGAAAAGAACCTGGAACCATGAAAGTGTCCATCCGAAACAACGAAACATGTAGTCTGTTTAAAAAAGAATAAGGTCTTTTCGGAATTTCGTTTCATGGTAATGGCTGATGTCTAGTAACAACCATTTCTGAAACCAGGGGAAGTATTTCCGGTTACAAACGGTTATTAAAATAAACAAGACTTCATGTAAATATACAAGTTTTATTTGAAACTAATTTATTGCACAGCAACACAAAACAAAAAACAACAAGACATTTTTAAATAAATATCGTGGCACACCATTTGTATATCATCATCTCAGCCAGAAGAAGTCCACTGCTGGACATACGCCTCCCACCAAACTGTCCTGTTGGCAGCGGCCTGCATCCAGCGAGCGACTTCCTGCGACTTTCCTCAAATCGGCTGGCCACCATGCAGGCGGGCGTCCTGCGCTGCGCTTTCCGGTACGCGGTCGCTATTCTAGAACCCTCTTGCCCCATCGGCCATCGGTTCTGCGTGCTATGTGCCCTGCCCACTGCCACTTCAGCTTGCTCATCCGTTTGGCTATGACGGTTATTTTGGTTCTGCTACGGATCTCCTCATTACTGATTCTATCTCGTAGAGAAACCCCGAGCATAGCTCTCTCCATGGCTCGCTGAGTGACCGTGTGCCTTCTCATGACGCCCATAGTGAGCGACCATGTCTCCTAAAAAAGGCTATGAAGATCCGCTATTTTGCTCGCGTTAGGTAGATATTACTCCGTATAGTCAACGACTTTCTATATTTTTACATACCAAACTTAATGTTGTCAATATTAAGGTTGGTATGTAAAAATTTAATTATTATATACCAAACTTAATGTAATTACCAACCAAACGTAATAATTACACCAAGTTAATATTCTGCGGTGTAAACAAATCAGCTTTGTTGCAAGCCTTAATCCATATTCAACTGACCATGCATGTAATTATTAAGTCAAAGCGCACATAATCTACAATCCAATTAATTGAGTAATTAGTTTGAAGTCCAATAATTATAATCAACGCCCTACATCAATAATACATCTGATGTATTCATGGCAATTAGTCCTTGCTATTGCCAATTTTCCTCCAAATATAACTAAATTCCAGGACCAAAGGACCACAGACTAAAATGGATTCATTTTGCTAACAGTCAGTTTATGGAAAGAATTTTAATTTTAATTCCGCATTAAGTGTCACTATACTAAGTGTACTTCGATGATTTATGAAAATCGTTTGAAAATCTGTATATTACCGTTCTGTGTATTACAAACATCGTTAATTTTAATTTTCATATGTATACTTCAGAGCAAACAGTAAAAAAAATGTTAAAACCATATCCAGGAACGCAAAGGGAAAATATGCAATCTCTCAAAAACTCAACAAACATAATTAAGTCCAGCAACACCCGGGTAATATTTAGGCATGAACACTGAACAACTAAGTTTAATTAGTTTGAAAATTTCGATAGCCCCTTTGATTAAAGAAAATAGGGTATTTTTTTAATTTCTTGAAATTTTTTAACTGAGAACTCTATTCAGGGTAGGTTTATGTGTTCCCTTTTTTTATATGACGTACAATAATGCTGGCAATGCCGCTGATGTATGTAATAATTAAAGAAATGAAATAATAATTTAGATAACCTTTTAAAGTTAAGGCGCGTTTCAACATTAGCTGATAAGCATTAGTCCATCTGTCAGATAAATTGAGAATTTTTGTAAGATTTTGTCAGTTTTTGTGGATGTTTCGTCGCGGTGATCGCTTACCATCAGGTGAATGGTCACCGCCGCCCATGGACCATAGATAAAAAGAGAGTCCCCGAGCCGTTGCCGCTTTTAAAAATGTTACGAAATAAGGATAAAGGGGATAGGGGAGGAGTAACGCATTGTAGCTTCACGCCGATATACTGTGACAGGGTGGTACTTCCCCGATCGATACTACAAGAATTTATATCTGTAAAATAATGTTTCGAAAAGACAATTTCTCTTGACATACAGTTTTAAAGTTGTCTCAACTTGGAATAAGTCCAGTTCCAAAGAAATTTTAAATGTTGTATTTCTTAAGTTATATAGTAAGGATAGATATATAGATTTGCAGAATAAATTTCAATGATATGAAGTATGAAATATTTTTTCAGGATACTAATAATACGCTTGAAGATACTTCAAGTTGTTTACTAAAATATCTTCAAGGTTTGTTAATGTTGAAGACGGTAAAGCAAAATGGAGAACATAGTGTCGCTGTTCTATTTTTATATAGTCAACGAAGATATGTAAAACTGGAGCAGCTCATCTATATTGCATGTACGAGAGATACACGTGTAGATACAATAAATTGTCTTCCGTAATTTCATCAAGGAAAACCATTGTCCAAAGTAAATTTTTAGGATGAAACGTATCTTTTTGAGATACTAGCATTTTTTACATTCGATTTTCTTCGTTCATTGTGATTAAAACTGACATATCCACATATATTTTTAGAAACAGTACAAATTAACAAAGTAGGTATTTTACGGAAATTTAAATATTCACAAATTATTCTATAAAAGGAAAAATAAATATTTTTTAATTAAAAAATGCACTAACGATAGTACATATTTACTGATTAACTCAGCTTTTTCTTTACGATCACCACATCATTACGCTGCTGATCAGAGGAAATTATTTGGTCTGAGGGAAATGCTGATTTTATTATTCTTTGTAACCCGTTAAAAATTTCATTCGTTTTTCCCCTTAGCGATAAAACTTATTTTTCTTTCCTTTATAAAACAGACGACTTGATGAGAATTGGAGAGGCCCATACTTTCGGAACTAGAAAAACTCTACCTAACTCTTAACTACGTGATAGGTATACGTTATTAAGTAAGCTTATGGACTTACAATACCATGGTTAAACACAATAGTAGGAATAATGTTATTGATACGCACTGGATCGATCAATGTGCAATGTAATCGAAATCTGATAACTAATACATAGTCAGAGGACAACCAACTGCTAAAAATAGGAAGAAGGAAATTCGAATTGACGGTCCGACTCCACGTAAATAATAAAAAGTAATTTTAGGTACGATTTGAGATAACTTACGAAGAAAATGTTACGTAGATTTTTTGTAAACTAGTAGCAGCAACAAAAAGTTGTATAATATGTAATATTATTGGTAGAGGGCAAATCAAACTTATGAAGAAAAATATATATGCACGTTTTTTTATTTCTTAAATTAATCATTCACATATTTATTGCGTAGAAGAAAATATAAATAGGCTTGAAAATAGTCAAATTATTTTTCAAAGTGCAATTGAAAACATTTGAGGAGTGGAAACGCAACCATTTTGCACGCGCTTTTGATGACGTCATTATTCATGTTCCGTCTTTGTTTAACCGGTGAATAAAATAACGCGTTTTATAAATTTGAATTTCCGTATCTACTTTATTTTTCACTTTTATATTTAATATTTTCTGGGTTAAAATAATAAGTAACCAAAAAAACCTTTTAAGTATAATGTTAAGACATTAAAGAATCTATAAAAAAATATTTGAGACTAATTAAAATTTTATGCATATTCCATATTAAGATTTAAAATGCGTTTTACGTGTTATGCTCAAGAAAATTTCAAGAAACAATAAAAAGGCACACTCAAGAATAGTATACCGTAGCATAAAAGTCCACAAAGGTCGGAATCTAAAAAGACCGACCAACGATTAAAATAATATTGAAATACCAATATTTTTAATTTCACTTCGTTCTTATGCTCGGAAAAGAAACAACCAATTTCTCAATTCTTCACATGTATAATAAACACAAAACAAACACCCTTGTCGTCCCGTTACCAAGGGGCGTGAAAACAAACTAGGTATGTCAACGTACCAGTTTAATGGACGCTGCAATTTCGTACAATCAACAGAATCAATCATGCCTAGGCAAATTTAACACCCTTTAAGGTGATTTCGTCACTAAATATTTTCCAAGCATGTTATATTGAGAACACTTCGGTCGCTTAAAACAAAACGGCATAAACCGGCTTCCTCTTATCCACTCACTCCATGGCAAACTTTCTTAAAGTATTTTCTGCGTCTCATAAATTTGTAAGCTTTTTTTTCTTATTAATACTTTTCTACCAACTGGAAACTCGCGAATGGAATTACATTTAACTGCTTACTATACTTTTCCTTTCAATCTTCGCAAGTCTCAGCAAAAACTTTCAGGCCACAAAATATAAATAGCTATAAGATCATAAGTACCTACTTAGAAAATCTAATTCACCGACATTTTACCCCGTATCCTGTTCATTTCTTCCACGTGGAACAAAGCCGAAATGAGTCTCGATACCAAGAAACTCAATTTGTATGGGTAAATGAGGTTTGAGTAACAATATAAAAAATGAAATATGATAACGCATAAAATACCTCGCCAGACATCTCAAATTAATCAAACGCTTGGAAAATGGCATTTCGTGCCTTTTAGCGCATAAACCTTACGCCCGAGTGGAATTTTCTAATTTATTTGTACATTACACAGACAGGACTAACGTTAATTCTTTGCGGTTAAGCAAACTTTGTATCTATGTTGCAAATGTAAGCAATCAGTCTACCGCTTACTATTTGGTTATCTGAACATAGGTATATTATATTTATATATATTTTATGTCCAGAATTTCTAACTTCTAATGTTTATGTAAACTCCCAGTAAATTAAATTCAGACATTTATATAATTATGATAAAAGCGAGGCAAATGGATATTTCACTCAAATGGATTTGTTATTAAAACAAATCTTAATACTAACATAACAATGCACTTTGGCTATTTCAGTGTGAAATGTTTGTCTTTCGCGTCCTAACGAAGTAGCAATCCAAATTCAGACATTTTATATAATTATGACAAAGGCGAGGCAATAGATGTTCCACTCAAATGTTAGTATTAAGATTTGTTATTAAGACAAATGCACTTTGGCTATTTCAGTGTGGTGTGTTTGTCATTCCCGTCCTAACGATCCAAATTTAGACATTTATATATTTATCCGACAAAGGAGAATGAAAAGGCTGGAAATTCGGCAGAATTAATGTCGGCATGGCACCTGGGGCCCTACCCTGGAGTTAATAGCGATTTTAAACCCATTTCAATACCGTTCCAATGATCGCAAATATAAATTTTTATTTCGTACCCTTGAAACACATTGGATAGATGTTGGATGGAAATTAGTATCGCCTAAGGATTGGCAATGTCCACCTTGAAGTTAGCTCCCAAATAGTGATGGCCACGTGTCTATGCTAGTTTACGCCCCATCAATTATGTTAATATATATAAAAACTCCGATAAAAACTACGCTAATTCATTAATTTATTAATTTCTTAGAAGATAAAACTCAAAAATACACTAAAAAATATTTTTCTTAATATTTTAAACATGTTTTATTTAATTTTCCTCGGAAGATTTAAGTATGGTAGTTGCCAAAACAGAAAATGAAGAAGTATTTATGAAGATTTTTTATTGTCAGTGTCAGCTAGGCTACTCTTGACACCAATACGCAGTGATCGGTATTGACAATTTGTCATTTCGTACTCTTCAGTTGCTATACTAGCGCCTATTGATATGAAATTGCGTGGTCATTATATGAACTAAATGGCATCTAGCTAGACAACATCGACGTACAATAATCGGTAATTCGGTACCCTCGACATTATTTTGACAGCTAATTATTGGTTTGATATTGGCCAATAGCGGAGATTTTTCCAATAGCTAAATAGTAACTTTTTAAGTGAAGCTTCAAGACAATTCTTCATAATTATCGAAAACTATTATTGATAATAGTGTGCCTAGCACTCCCAACCTATTGTTTTATGCTCACAATACCGTAGAGCGCACCATAGGAGTATAAAAAATAGAAAATGAAGATGGGACTGCAAGTGCTAAATGTGAAATGTTGTTGCATTAAATTGTTATCTATCGAATGAGTAAACATGATAAAATGCAGTTGTTAATAAATGTACAGGTAGATAATATTATTGTGTGTAGGAAGGAATGTTTTATAAATAGGGAAACAAGGAATTTATTGTTAAGTCAAGACAAGTCAAAGCGGTTTTTACAGAAAATATATTACAAAAGGTCATAAAATATTACAATTGTTTCACTACCTATTTTATTAGATAAAAATATTATGCAAACTTGTGATTATAAAACTCCTGAAGACTATAGAAATATTGGCAGATCAACCATATAAGTTACTTTTTCATTAAGTATAAATTCAAGTATATTGATTAGTTTTGTTTTTGTAGAAGTGATAGAAGGATATAATTAGCTACTGATACATCATTAGGTATTCCTCTTGTTTTACAATGTCATAAAAATGGTGTGAAATAAATGTTATTGAACAAAACCATATTTTTCTCTACCAGTCCATCATCATCCCATTTTGCTGCATTATCATCCAAATAAAGCGGCAAAAATTATAAATGTCTGTGGTGAGTTTACATTACATTTAATTGAAAGTGATGTTTACTGAGATTGACATGAATAATGTTTCTACTGCTGAAGCTCAACAGGCCCTTACCGCTGGCTCGTCAGTTGCTGAGATAAGGAGGCATTTAAAAAAGGTCCCTTTTAGTTATAACTATCGTAGCCCACACCACAGGTAAATATTGAGCGGGCCTGAGTAAGAATGTAAATTAAAAAAAACTAATACATTTTTTTATTGATTTTTTTTATATTTTTAAAATACTTATTTTAATTATCAAATCACAGTCAAAAGTTCAAATTAAAAATAAATAGTTTTATATAAAAAAAAATGTATTTAATCATTGCTGACGATATCCATATAAATAACAATAATTGTTTCGGCAAATTACAGTCAAGTTTACATTACAATAACTTTATTACAATTATTATTTTCTAATCATTGCTCACGGTAACTGTGTAAATAACAGTAAATGTTATTGCATAATTTATCAATCTAATTTACAGTTGAAAACAATAAATTAAATTCCTTTTTAATAACAATATTATTAGTTTCCGATTCTGATCTAATAGTTTATATAGATCCAGCACTGACAAATGCATCTTCTCATCATAACTCGCACCAGTTTTCCTTATGGAAGCTGCATAAGAGGCACACACAATGGCTGCTTCTTTTGTACCCAGTAGTCCCAGTACTTACTGAAAAATAACAAGAAATTAATCATTACAAACAACAGTCAGACGCAGCAGAGGACTTTGTTTTATAATTTGTAAGGATGGCTACTTACATGTACATAGATAATTGTATTAAAAGTGATATACAAGTATAGAAGATTTGATTTTGTTAATTTAAAGAACTTATTATAACTAGGTACTTAAATAACAATAATCGAAATTTAATTACCTTTGCGATTGAAAAGAGCACACTTTCTGTCCGTCTGCTGTTTGGTCTGCGTTAAGTTCATAGCAAGGAAACTTGGCGATGCCAGGAGTTCAACTCCAAAAGTTCTCATCTCATCTTAGCTGCGAATATGCCATTTTTATCTGCAAAAGAGAACAAATTAATGTAGTAACGTACCGTAGTTCTAAATTTACAAGTATAAAATGTAAATAATTATCATTTTTATATAAAATACTTACCAAACAAAACGTAACACGTATTATTGTTATTTATTTATTTGTATTGTATGTACTGACACTGACAATAAAAATCTTCATAAATACTTCTTCTTTTTCCGTTTTGGCAACTATAAAACTTAAATTATCCGTAAGAAATTAAATAAAACATGTTTATAATCTTCAGAAAAATATTTTTTGCGGTATTTTAGTCTATTTTTGGGTTTTATGTTCTAAGAAATTAATAAATAAATCAAATAACGAAGTTTTTAATTTAATTATAACATAATCGATTTGGCATATCTAGCATAATCACCGTGGCCATCACTATTTGGGAGCTAACTTCAAGGTGGACTTTACCAATACTTAGGCGATACTAATTTCCATCCAACATCTACCCAATGTGTTTCAAGGGTACGAAATAAAAATTGACATTTGCGATCATTGGATAAAAATTGAAATGGGCCCCAGGGGCCGGTGATTATGCTAGATATGCCAAATCGATTATGTTATAATTAAATTAAAAACTTCGTTATTTGATTTATTTATTAATTTCTTAGAACATAAAACCCAAAAATAGAATGAAATACCGCTAAAAATATTTTTCTGAAGATTATAAACATGTTTTATTTAATTTCTTACGGATAATTTAAGTTTTATAGTTGCCAAAACGGAAAAAGAAGAAGTATTTATGAAGATTTTTATTGTCAGTGTCAGTACATACAATACAAATAAATAAATAACAATAATACGTGTTACGTTTTGTTTGGTAAGTATTTTATATAAAAATGATAATTATTTACATTTTATACTTGTAAATTTAGAACTACGGTACGTTACTATATTAATTTGTTCTCTTTTGCAGATAAAAATGGCATATTCGCAGCTAAGATGAGATGAGAACTTTTGGAGTTGAACTCCTGGCATCGCCAAGTTTCCTTGCTATGAACTTATCGCAGACCAAACAGCAGACGGACAGAAAGTGTGCTCTTTTCAATCGCAAAGGTAATTAAATTGCGATTATTGTTATATATGTACCTAGTTATAATAAGTTCTTTAAATTAACAAAATCAAATCTCCTATACTTGTTTACTATCACTTTTAATACAATTATCTATGTACATGTAAGTAGCCATCCTTACAAATTATAAAACAAAGTCCTCTGCTGCGTCTGACTGTTGTTTGTAATGATTAATTTCTTATGTTATTTTTCAGTAAGTACTGGGACTACTGGGTACAAAAGAAGCAGCCATTGAAGAGGTGTGCCTCTTATGCAGCTTCCATAAGGAAAACTGGTGGGAGTTATGATGAGCAGATGCATTTGTCAGTGCTGGATCTATATAAACTATTAGATCAGAATCAGAAACTAATAATATTGTTATAAAAAAGGAATTTAATTTATCGTTTTCAACTGTAAATTAGATTGATAAATTATGCAATAACATTTACTGTTATTTACACAGTTACCGTGAGCAATGATTAGAAAATAATAATTGTAATAAAGTTATTGTAATGTAAACTTGACTGTAATATGCCGAAACAATCATTGTTATTTATATGGATATCGTCAGCAATGATTAAATACATTTTTTTTATATAAAACTATTTATTTTTAATTTGAACTTTTGACTGTGATTTGATAATTAAAATAAGTATTTTAAAAATATAAAAAAAATCTATAAAAAATGTATTAGTTTTTTTTTTATTTACATTCTTACTCAGGCCCGCTCAATATTTACCTGTGGTGTGGGCTAACCATAGTTATAACTAAAAGGGACCTTTTTTAAATGCCTCCTTATCTCAGCAACTGACGAGCCAGCGGTAAGGGCCTGTTGAGCTTCAGCAGTAGAAACATTATTCATGTCAATCTCAGTAAACATCACTTTCATTTAAATGTAATGTAAACTCACCACAGACATTTATAATTTTTGCCGCTTTATTTGGATGATAATGCAGCAAAATGGGATGATGATGAACTGGTAGAGAAAAATATGGTTTTATTCAATAACATTTATTTCACACCATTTTTATGACATTGTAAAACAAGAGGAATACCTAATGGTGTATCAGTAGCTAATTATATCCTTCTATCACTTCTACAAAAACAAAACTAATCAATATACTTGAATTTATACTTAATGAAAAAGTAACTTAGATATGGTTGATCTGCCAATATTTCTATAGTCTTCAGGAGTTTTATAATCACAAGTTTGCATAATATTTTTATCTAATAAAATAGGTAGTGAAACAATTGTAATATTTTAAGACCTTTTGTAATATATTTTCTGTAAAAACCGCTTTGACTTGTCTTGACTTAACAATAAATTCCTTGTTTCCCTATTTATAAAACATTCCTTCCTACACACAATAATATTATCTACCTGTACATTTATTAACAACTGCATTTTATCATGTTTACCTACTCATTCGATAGATAACAATTTAATGCAACATTTAGCACTTATCACCATATATGAAATATTAGGGCGCTGGTTTTCTACAGCGTGGCGCCGTCTCGTCGCCGTATAAAGAAGTCGCTGTTTGCTTCTTCATTAGTTAGCTATGGCTCCTTCCGTTCGCTTTCCTCAGGGTTTCACATAAAGCAGTCCCATCTTCATTTTCTATTTTTTATACACCTATGGTGCGCTCTACGGTATTGTGAGCATAAAACAATAGGTTGGGAGTGCTAGGCACACTATTATCAATAATAGTTTTCGATAATTATGAAGAATTGTCTTGAAGCTTCACATAAAAAGTTATACTATATAGCTATTGGAAAAATCTCCGCTATTGGCCAATATCAAACCAATAATTAGCTGTCAAAATAGTGTCGAGGGTACCGATTATTGTACGTCGATGTTGTCTAGCTAGATGCCATTTAGTTCATATAATGACCACGCAATTTCATATCAATAGGCGCTGGTATAGCAACTGAAGAGTACGAAATGACAAATTGTCAATACCGATCGCTGCGTATTGGTGTCAAGAGTAGCCTAGCTGGTCTGGGGCGGTAGGAGGGGGCGTCTAGGGGGCGGAAATAAAACACCCAGAATTTGGTACGCCAACACATAATATTTCATGTTGAAGCTGTCTTTAACTAATAATAATAATTTATAATTAATTTTAATTAATACAAATGAACGGAGCAAAAGAAAATTCTAAAAACTTTTCGTAATAAAAAAAATATGAGAGTTAATGAGGCTACTTAATATAACAAAATACAGTAGCGATCCCATAGCTCCTTCCGTAAAAAAATGCCAAAATGCCTTGCCCGTTGTATACTTCAACAAAAGAAATTATTTGTTTAACTCCACACAGAGCATCAGTTCAAAAACTGAGCACGAGCTAAACTGATAGACAATGTCCGGAAATATAGACAATATAGTACGGTTGAGGTCAGTGTTGTTCAATAGATTAAACGATACCTCAAACATTCCTACATACAAGATATCATCCATGTAGGAACCGTGCGCGTCCAGGCCGGATTTAGACCACATTCAGCGAATCTTTTAATCGCCTTTTTGAATACATTGCTTGATACTCGTAAATATAGTGGCTATTTGCTAATATTTAACTTTGTTTTGAAGCTAGAAATGACATCTTTCACCTTTAAACATTAAATATAGCTATTTATCTGCCCATTAAAAGTTGGAACAATTACTAACGGGAACCTTTCGGAAAAGCATAAATTCTCTCGCGTTCCTCATCGGACTATCACGCGTGTCGACATGACGGTAAATAACATGGACAGACAGATTAAAACTTTTAATGGTTTTCAGGTCGATACAATATTTTATAGGTTTAAAATTAAAGTACATATTCTTTTACTTTAAGACGCACCATGCGTCTTAAAGTAAAAGAATATGTATGATCGCAATCTAGTCTCGAGTTTTATGATTAAGTGCTGTGGGACGTTAGAACACGCGATACTTCAGCCTCTGTGCGGTGCCAGCTAGGGTACTCACTTGTGCTGAAGAACTTCTTCTCTCTGGGCGTACAAAGCTGCTGCCTATAGATATGGTGCACATAATCCGACGAGTTTTTTTAGGACTATAGTTTTTTTTTGTTTGAGCCTATAGATCTTGTCTTCCACCGCTAGGCAGAGGCCTCCCCCTTTTATCTCCACTCGTCTCGGTCTAGCACCATTTCTGACCAACCGTTAATAATACCAAAAGAAATAAATTCCATTCAAACCGACGAAACTGAAAACGTGTGTAAAATTAAATTATTTTATAAATATATTACCGGCATTATTCAGACAAATAATACGCATGGCGTAAATTCAATACGCTCTTTTTGTAATTTACCCAGTATCCATGCACATGCGGATTTCTGTTTGGCTGCCTTTTGTTTACAAGTTCTGAATAGGAAATGAGTTTTCCGGCGAACCCGATTATTTTAAATTAAACTTTCATATAATTATTTTAATGATAAATAAAATAAATTATTTTATTTATAAATAACCGATTATTATAAATTAAACTCAAATACCTTACATGCCTGAATAAATTCCCTACAACTATAAGAATTTTCTATGAATGTTGACGATAGTGTTAATATTTGCTGGCTTTTATGTTGTTATTCAAATATTCCGCTGCCGGCTCGTGAACTTGCCTGGATGCTATTTGCATAAAGGATGGAAGCCAGCCAGGGCTCCGGAGGGTTTGTAACATTTTCACATCTATTCAATTTGAATTTCGCTTTAACGAAATTTGATTTAAAAATAAATATGGTCGTTTAATATTTTCAAGAGTTAAATGAAGTATGGATGATTAAAAGGGAGGGGCGGCCATTACCTTGCAGAAATGTGTTGGTTTAGATTAGATATTAATTGAAATCGTACCTATTTTCAGTCAATGAGATTAGTAAACTGATAATAATAAATTTGGTTGAATTAGAAAATAACATATTTCATTATATCAAATCTTATTACATCAAAAACTTAAACGTTTTCGTATTCGACAAAGAGGAACGATGAAGAATATTTTGTTCAAATTCTATAAAGGCAAAGTCTTGCTTCAAGAGCTGAACTCGCGATTTATCGGCGATTTGTGACTCCTATATATTTTCTATTTCTACAATCGATAAAACCTGTATCATGTGATTTTATCTAAGCCTTAAGGGATTTTCCCAACTTTCGACTCCGAGAGATACAACAAAATGTAGAAAGAATTCTTTTACAGAAGAAAAGGATATAGTATCAGTCAAGTTGGATATTATAATTAACTTTCCTCGTCTTTTAATGCCTTTTGTTAACTTGGGGTCAGCAATATTTGGTTTCTCCTTACAAACGTATCTACTATTTACTTGCCATCATTTCAGCGATGTATCTATTCATACCTATAGAATTACTTCAGCTATTTTTATGTTACCATAGAATATCGACGTGTATGTGCGTTTCATTCGGCAAATGAGATATTCGGAGTGACTCTTCTTCCCCACTTACTTATCTTTACATAGGATAAAATGAAGTCGCTTCCCTATATAAAAATTATATATATATACAAATACACTCGAGAGCAATGAATCCGGGTCGCCTAAAGAAACCTATAAATCTCGGAAACTAAGAATGCTAGCTTAATAAAATAAATAGTGTTTAATAGACAATATAATTCTCGTTAAATGAAAGTAATAAAATTTATGAGTCACTACATTTTATTTATAAAAAATTACATAAAGGAAAAAACCTGCTAAATTAGGAAATATGATATTTTTGTACAACAAATTAATATAGGTATTTACTCTACGTAATATAAATACCTATAATTTGACACGTATGTTCAAGAATTATGATTTCGAATCAGCTCAAACAGATTTTCCAGCAGCATTCCAGTAAAACTTTTATACAATTGCTCGCAGCTCGCTATTTCAAATTCCAGTATATTTCCAGAAGAAACTCGAAACTAGGACGGCATTAAATTTTTTCCATACATTTTACTTCTGCTCACATTCTCATTTTAAAACACACTTTTAAGTTTATAATTTTAGTTCAAGCATTCATGCTATCTAAGACATATTTTGCATATTCATGAGATGATTCATGAGAAATGAACAATTAAACAACTCTGAGATAATGGCATTAATTACGAATGTTATCTAACTGATATTGATGGAGGGGTTCACCAAAATAATTTATAATACGGTGGAAGATGGCTACATTGCCTTGGCATTCCCTGATTGATGCAAAATGATAGCGGACTATGCCATTAATTATTTAGTTTTAATAGCATCCTATTGTTTTGTTAAAACGAAACATTTAAATTGGATAACTACCTAATATTGTATGAAAAATTATAAAAAAAGACGAATAGTTAAGTATATTTTTACTTAGTTGTTTTTTGAGATATATAAATAATTTAATAGAAAGCTCAACGTGAGGGTAAGCGAAGCGCCTACTGTCGCAATGTACATTAGTCATCCCAAAAAAGGGTATCCTATATATATTTCAATGTCTCTTGTGTCTCTGGCTTTTTCGACCGTACTCAAACTCTATCTCTTTATATATTAATGCTTATATATTCCACAGCGAGTAGGTAATTATACGACACGAAGAAGAAACAAATAAAGTCTCATCATCATTTCAGCCACAAGAAATGCACTGCTGGACATAGGCCTCCCCAACCCCAGCATGACAAGCAACGGCCCACTGCCTGCGGCTTCCTGTGATTTTCCATAGGTCGTCCGACCACCTTGCGGAAGGCAGTCATACGCTGCGCTTTCCGGTACGCGGTCGCCATTCTGAATCATAGTGTCTCAGCGTACTAAAAGGGAGAGTAATCCAAGATACAAGAAACAAAATATACTTTTCTTTTTCTTTTCTGGATCATCCCTTCTCCCTTTCTATTCAGCTCTATGTAGGACTATTTAATAAAAATCTACAATGGCACTCGTTGAGAAGAAAATAAAAAGTATTCGGTGTAATAATTTCCTTCTAGAATGCGTTTCGCGCGTCAAAAGGCACTCGGTATTCAAATTGTTTAATAAGCTTTTGCTAGTTTCCGTAGACGGCGTCGCTAGAGTTTGTAGGTGAGAGCTCAAGAACCCTGTGTACACCGTCGAAATTGTTTACAACATTATTTCTCATTTTCCCGGTATAAGAGGTAATTTAGATTTTATTCGAGATGCCGCGGCTACGAAAGTAAAGCCGTTAAGGATTTTTATTACAACGAGTTAGCGCGGTATGGTGTCTTTTGAAAAGACTACAATATATTAGGTATCTATACTTGAAACTGGAACAGTTATCAATTCATAATAAAAGTACCTAAATTATGTAAGATTCAAAAAAACTGGAACATAATTAAATTGTTATTTCCTACAATATCTATCGTATATAATAATAATAAATTCTACAGAAATCACACTGCGCCACCTGTTCCCAAAGAAAGTTGTTTGGCTACGAAACATCTGATAATATTATTGTCATAGTTATAATATCTATATAGAAAACACCCAGACTCGTGATATACACAAATGCCATCACATTTATGTATGGCCCGAGCAGGATCGAATACGCGCACTCTGGTGCCAAAGGTAGAGTTACTACCAACGCACCACGGGTGCATCCCAGTAGTATCCCATACCTGTAGTTCTATAGAACTGTTGAGGGCTCATATTAGTGTTTAGCATCCCATCAGTACTATATATATAGGTAGTACTAGCATAGTGAATATCCCAACAGTTGCACCACACTGGGCTATTTGCAATAAGATAACGGTACACAGTCCATCAGCACCGTATTTTAACAATTAATAACAAAATCTTTACACTAATGAACATTGTGAAAAATTCTAAAGCAGCTTGTAATGCCATTAACCTAACGTAAGCTACGTAGAAATATCAAAAGGACAAATAAATTGGAATGTCTTTGTGTGATATCGAGTACGTATTATGAAGTTTCACAACACGAAGATTTGACGACCTCTGTAGCGTAATAGTTACCACGTGCGCCGGACCGCTACTCTGGAGGTCCCGGGTTCGAATCTCGGTCGGGTCTAGTGAAAAATGAACATTCTCTGACTGGCCTGGGTCTTGAATGTTTATCTATACGTATTGTATTTGTTATAAAATATAGTATTGTTGAGTTAGTATCCCTGTCTGTGAGTCTCTGTGATTTGTCCCTATTAATTTATTTATAACATAAACCGAAATCTACATTATAATAGAGAAAGTTTATACCTATTTGAATTTCTATTAAAATTAACTGCAATTTAAAATATAGAAACTTAAAATACCGAACGTATCAAATTATCCACAAAGTAAATCAAAGTCAAAATATCGACGACTGAAATTGAAATTAACTTTCTGCACGTTCTAACCTGCTAGGTCAGCTTGGGCATAGAGTACTACCCAGAAAGGTTATTTCATTTAACCGTCGTCTGCAAGAGAACCTGAGCTTCGAGGCTTTGTACGCTCCAACACTGTTATTCGTCCAACCAGGGGAAAAAAGTATGAGAAAAAAATATCTTGAGTGCCGGTTTTATCACTTGATTATTAAAAAGAATAATATTTTATTAGTTTTTTTTAAACTTAATACCATGCAACAGGTGTCAACCCTATGAGAATTTGTATGATTTTTTAACTTTTTTAAAGGTCGACCCTTTAAAAAGTACGCGATATTTTGTTAAAATAATCTTCATTCTCATTAAAAATAACATGATATTTTACTATAGGAGACTAATTTCTTATTTGTGTTTTTCAGGAACGAATCAAGAGTGAATACGCACCTAGTGCTTATTCAATGATGCTGAATACGAATTGGTGGTATGTACCGGGAGAATAAATTTCTCCTCGAAAATATTTGCTACCAGTCAACAAGTTATAATAGCATTTCATTATTTTAAATTGACTTAACTGAGGTATGTTAAAGAGACTAAACATAAATATTTTCATGGTACCATGGTACAATAATATATTATACGCCTGGCCTCTTCTGTCTATGGCCGAAGACTATGTCACGATCAGTGTGACATATTCAATCAAAATTCAATTATATTATAACCGCACCACAGCTGATGACGTAATCTTGGGCCAATCACGTGACCTAGCTGTCACGAGAACAGAATACGTTGTTTTTTTTATACCATGCATAGTACCAACTGACGATAAAAGTATTGAAAGCTGAATGCGATTTTTTTTAAAACTCGTTCAATACTATTTACAATGTCGATCAAAATTATTCAGTAGATATAATAGAGTCTTATAAAGCCTAACCAATTTCGTAAAAACAAACAATAAAATCAATATAAGAGCAATGGTTTTATAGTTAATACCGTCCCCACTCCCGAATGGCTTACGGCTACACAATATAACCACTGTCTCCTGTATAGCCAGGATCCAAAATGGCGACCTCAGATTGACAATAAGCAATGAAGCTTATTGACGTCCGAGAAACTACAGCTGTAAAAAGAATTTTTAATTCGAACCAGTATTTCCAGAGATTGATCGAACTATTTCTTTTTAAAAGCTTTTATTTAACTTGACCTGTATGTATGTATGTATGTATGTATGTATGAATGTATGTAAGGGCGGAATCTTGGAACGAAAATTTGAACCACTTCCCGAAGACCGATTGAGCTGAAATTTTGCTTAAAACTGTAGATCAGATGACAATACAATATTATGATAACAAAATTACGATACAGCCGTTTGTGTTCCGTTTTTCGTACAAAACAGTTCCGACCAAAAACCTATAGGGTATTTCCGGTTGTCCTAGAATCATGAAATTTGGCAAGAAGCAAGATGATGTAGTACAAGTACAGGAATAAATCTGAAAATCGTGAATTTGTAGTTACTTCTTCTTCTTTAAACAACCAGTATAATTTGACCCTACCCTTGGTACATTTTACATTGGTACATGGCTCTTTTTATACCGGTTATGAATTAAAATGTATTTTATCTATTACTAGCTTTTTCTCGCGGCTTCGCTCGCGGTAATTTTATGACATAGATCTCGTATGACAACAAAACAACCCATAGCGCGACTTGTGGCGCCATCTGTTGGCCGATAGCATCCCATACAGCGCCCTTTATAGTAGAAAAAATATTTTCCCTTTGGATTGACATACTTTCACGGGTAAAAAGGTAGCCTATGTTGGGCTCTGTACCCCTGACATATACAAATTTTCATAATGATCAACTGATTAGTCAAGCCGTGAAGGAATAACAAACAAACAAACTCACTTTCTCATTTATAATATTAGTATATGACTAGTATGAGGAGCTCGATGGCGTCGCTGTGTGTCAGAGGAGCTCGATGGCGTCGCTGTGTGTCACACTCTAATAAGAACACACAAGTTAAGCGACGGCGACCCTAGCCAGCGTTTGGATGGGTTTCGTTATCTCGAGCTTCTTTGTGCTTCGGAGGGCACGTTAAGCCGTCGGTCCCGGCAGTTGTCGATAGATGACAGTCGTTAAGCCAAGTCGGTGGCCTTAGGGCGGTTTGAAAACACCGACCTCTGCCAATCCGCATTGGAGCAGCGTGGCAGAGTACGCTCTAATCACCTTCGATTGAAGGGAGACCTTAGACCAGCAGTGGGATGATTATGGGTTGATATGATGATGATGATGATGACTAGTATGATTATGGGAAGGAACCCTCACGCACGAGTTCTACTTGCCCTTGGTCGGTATTTTATTTTTGATGGGTACATAAACCCGTTTAGTTTGTCGCAGGGTGACTGTAGTAAAAATCAGGAAATTATATAGGTATTCAAATTGCTGGTGCTAGTTATAACAAATAAATTCATTAGACAAGTACTCGACAATAGATGGCACTGCGAAACCTGTCCAGTGATAACTAAAAAGTAAAAAATAAATTATAAGTAAAAAAATATATTTAAAGACATGCTTTTATTTAATTGCGCTAAAAAGAATAAAATAAACTTTTCTTTTAAAATTTTAACTATTAACTTATAACGTCATTACACAATTTATATGACATAAAAGCTTGTCGCGAGATTTACCTGTTTAGGAAAACATAATTATCGAACTAACATTTATTCGTACTACGAGTAAATGTTAGTAATTAAATCTCGCGACAAGCTTTTATGTCATATAAATTGTGTAATGACGTTATAAGTTAATAGTTAAAATTTTAAAAGAAAAGTTTATTTTATTCTTTTTAGCGCAATTAAATAAAAGCTTGTCTTTAAATATATTTTTTTACTTATAATTTATTTAAAATCCTCTTAGTTCGATCAATCGAACGAAGTTCGTGCGATTGATCGAACTGTGCGATCGAACTATGTTGCTGGAAGGGAACTCACAACGAATCTAATCATAAACAAATTAAGACGGAGTAAGAAGTATTGAAAGGACTAGCTTCTTTCCCGATTAGTCTATACGTTAAATGAACTAAATGTTGTTTTTAAAAATTTTTTTACATGCAAAGCGCTTCCGCGATATTTCTTTAAAGTAATTTAATCTTATCTGTTAAGTTGCGAAATTTATAAATATCTTATAAAATTGTACACAATTTGCACATCATTATTATTTTGTGCTTTAAAATTAATTAATTAATTTTATCTTTATATAAATAATATAAAATTAAATTGAAATATAATATATTGAAAATCGAATAAATTAATTTAATTTTTATATTTAATTTTATATAAAATAATAATTTTAAATAAAATTAAATTTGTTTTAGGAGTTTAAAATACTATTGCTGACTGTGCCATGCCTTTTATAAACGATTTTGTTTGGTATTTATTTATGTATAGTTATTTAATATTTTAAAGATAGTTAAGTGTCAGTTTATCTGTCAAATAAATTGACAGGTTTTTAACAGTTGTTTTTTATGTATTTCTGCAAATATTTTAAAATTGTAAAATTATATTTCAGGTCAACGATAATCCTTTCCATTGCTGTGGTGGTGACCGGCGAAGTTTTTCGTTTCTTCTTCTTCGTCACCCTCTATCCTGAGGTCTTGATGTATCTGACTGCTTTGGCCCTCACTGGGGCTTTGGGGCAGCTCTTTATATTTTACATGGTAATTCTTACTAATATTATAAACGTGAAAGTTTGTATGGATGTATGTTACTTTTTCTCATGTAAAAACGGCTGGATAGATTTGCTTGAATTTTAGTTTTAACACGGTTTTATAACTTGAATTAATTCAAGTTATAAAACCGTGTTAAAGCAAAAATTCACACAGTCCACTCTCTCTTCTAGCCACGTTGTGCCTCGCCTCGAAGATAGCAGGACCATCTTTAGGATGATTTTTACCCTACCTAGCGGACACATGTGGCTCTAATAAACAAAAACCGTGTTAAAAACCGTGTTAGTTCGGTAACAAAGAAAGGACGGAGCTGACAAAAATTCCGCTTACAAGATGTGCAAGCGATTTTTTTCTAAAATTGTCCTCCTATCTTCGAGGCCACCGTACCAGCCAAAACACCCATGGCCGGACAGCACCTGCACAACGTGGTAATCTAGCGCACCGTGGCGCCTCCCTATCCAATTTTTTAGGACCGGACAGATGGCGCCAACGGTGCGCCGCCTCGGCCCGCCGGCCCTCGCCGACCCATCCTCCAACCTCATTGCCCATTCCCGGATGAGGGACTCCCGTGCATCCTCCCTCCAACGGAGGACTCCATCCGGGAATGGGTTTCCGCCGTCGCGGGATTCGGCGGTTAGCCTGTAGGCCGCCGCCAGCACCTCAGCGTCCAACTCCCACGGCGGACTCGCCGCCAGCACGCGCGCCGCCTCGCACGAGATGGTGCGGTACCCTCTCACCGCTCTGACCGCCATGGCCCGCTGCGGTCGTTGCAGCAGGGCCGTTCGGGGCTTAACGACTGTCATCATCGACAACAGCCGGGACAGACGGCTTAGCATGCCCTCCAAAACACGAATGGAATTATGTTCGTTCAATATTAATGTTAAATTTAATGTTAACAGGTGTCAGAATTCGGCGCTCTGCCGTGCTCCGTGGTGACTACAACGAGAAAATTCTTCACTGTCCTCGCGTCAGTTCTTATATTCGGCAACGTGCTTATTGGCAGACAATGGTTTGGAGCTGTCCTGGTTTTCTCAGGTAAATTAAACCATTTTTTATCGTATAAAAATCTTTACATATCACAATATTGCCTGCGGTGCCCTGGAGTTCTAAAATACAGGATTTCTCCTAGCTTAAACTCCAGTCCACCCTACGTTTGTATACATCTCCTGTTGTTGTCTGTATAATGTTTTATTAATTACTATGGCGTAATAGTTACCACGCCAGACCGCCACCCAGGAGGTCCCGGGTTCGATCCCCGGTCGGGTCATGATGAAAAACGAACTTTTTCTGATTGGCCTCGGGTCTTGGATGTTTATCTATATATGTATTTGTTATAAAATATAGTATCGTTGAGTTAATATCCCATAACACATGTCTCGAACATTGAGGCTAGCTCAATCTGTGTGATTTGTCCCTAAATATTTATTTACTAATTTATATCCTTCTATTTTCAGGATTGTTCCTAGATATCTTCTATAGCAAATCTTCAAGCCAGCCTATGAAGCGGGCTGCGCACAAATGATCCAAGGTGGTTAGAAGGTGCCTCTAGCATTTAAATAGATAGACAATATAGTGTTTGTGTAACACTGGACAATTATTATTTTTAAGTCATTGAAAAACTGTATATTTTGGATTAGTAGAAACACACGCCCAAACAAAATGTGTTTATAGTGTCTAGACTACTTTAGAACATCCACATAACCTCAGACACATGTAATAACAGGTTTAAAAAAACTCAAAATGATAGCGGTCCTTGTATGTTGATCCATGGCTGCTTAACTGCTCGATCAGTCAGTCTGTGTCGGCTCACGGATTATTTCTGCTACAAAATTATTCCTATGACACTCATTTTGAGTGTTATAAACCAGTTTTTACATCTGTCAGAGGTAAAATAACAAAATGACAGCAATGAGAATTGTATAGCCAGCAGCGGCATAAATATGTTGTCATTTTAGTCCATTGTCACTAATGCCAATGTTGATATCTATGTCTTTTCTCGTAGTACGACTAATATTATAAAGGCGAAACTTTGTGAGTAAATTGTTACTTCTGCACGCTCAAATGGCTGGACCAATTTTTATCCCTATGTGTTATGATGTAGATACATACATGTTTATCGAAAATTACGCGATTCACCCCGAGGCCAATCAGAAAGTTGGTTTTTCATCATGACCTGACCGGGATTCGAACCCGGGACCTCCTGGGTGGCGGTCCGGCGTGGTAACCACTACGCCACGGAGGTCGTCAAACTAATAAAATAATGCTTACATTACAGCCCAGTTTCTGAAAAGCTTTTTAATTTGAATCCCGCATTAAGTCTCAGGTTAGCTTGTTCTTCTTTAATTTGGCAGTGACATAATATAATGTTTACATTCTCGAGTCTGGTTGCTTTTTAGGGTTCCGTAGTAAATTACAAGGAACCCTTATAGTTTCGCCATGTCCGTCTGTCTGTCCGGGGTCTAACGCCTAGACGCTTGATGCTAGAAAGCTGTAATTTGGTATGTATACACATATTAACAATGTTAACAAAAGGCTGGAAGAAAATTTTGAAAAAAAAAATTTTTTTGTGGTGCCTCCCCTACATGTAAAGCGGAAATGATTTTTTTTTCGCGCCCACCCCATGTTGTGGGGTATCGTTACATAGGTCTCTTCGGGTGTGCGAAGATCATTTTACTATACAATGAGCCGTTTCGGAATCATTTACATTTAACGTGTCAATTTTCGTTTTGCACGGTGGTCCCCCCCTCTATCTCAGAAAATCTTATGTTTAGAAATTTGAAATTCATGGTAGTAGTCCATATAGTGAATCTACAAGGAAAACTATAACGGTTAAGTAGGCACTACTAGTTACCGAGTAATAGCCGACGAAGTTATGAAGTAAAATTTCTTTGACGAAAACGTACAAATGTCATAGAATATGGCATTGTACTCATCTGCAAGCAAGAAATGCTTAGCCAATACGGAACCCTACATTGTGCGTGGCCCGACACGTACTTGCCCGGTTTTTATTATATTTATTACTAGTGAAACCCGCGCAACTTCGTTTGCGTGTATTTATTTATGCACAGCAGCGCCATCTATATCATCATCTTTTGATCAAATCCAACGGGAATCGCTTACTTTTCGGTATAAAAACCCTATGTGTTAATCCAAGGTATCAGCCACCTAGATACCGAATATCGTAAAAATTTACTCAACTATTTGAGCGTGAAGAAGTGACAAACATACACATAAGTTTCACCTTTATAATACTATCATTACTTTGGGACCGGGTGACGCTGTATGAAATGTTTAGAATTTAAATGTATTTTATCAAATATTTTTATTACCTATTCATTTAATACCCTGCATACTTATCTTCTGTGTGGATTGTACTCTTTATTGCTTTTTAATCGATGTATGATACTCGTATCAAGTTTGAGTTGCACTCGAGTTGCTGAGTGTACGAAAAGCCTTACGTGACTAACGATACGTGATTGCGTAGTATCTTCCATCAGATTAGAGGCCCTATTCTTATCAAAAAAAAAATATTGACCAAATTATTTGTAATAAGTGAATTCTACTCACAGTTGGAGCAAAATAATAGATCATATTTGACATTTTATCAGAATTCATCCTTATTAACGACGGGCTCAAAAATTATTAGATTCTTCAGCGTTAGAACTTGCAAAATTAGTTAACTTATTACAATCTACATTATGTTTAAAAGAAAGTCGTGTTACGGCGTTTTTCCACTACTCCGGCGTCCGATGTAGAAATTCATATGTGATATGTCAAATGTGATCTACTATTTTGGCCCTACTCTGGCTGGTTTTAGCTGACCGTCGGCGCTGACAAAAGAATTCTCTGGTGATACTCTGTGGCTCAGGTTAGACTTTGTGATCATCAATCGATCGAGCCGGGTGATCTAATCGAGTCACAAGTTACAATTGTTAAGAAAATCAGGGTTTTGTGGATGTCGATTATGGAGACTTTCGATGTTTCTTATAAAATAAAATAAAAATAATTTATTTCAAGCACTGGCTCATTCGTTTTAGTATATTAATAGACGTATTTGTAGACATCTTATGTAGACGTTCATATTTTCGATATTTTTCACGTCGCGCTTCGATCATAATAACCAATTTCTGAAAGTAGTGAAAGCAGCATTAAATTGGTTGTACAGTTAAAATCCCC
This sequence comes from Endotricha flammealis, assembly GCA_905163395.2. Classification (NCBI taxonomy): domain Eukaryota; kingdom Metazoa; phylum Arthropoda; class Insecta; order Lepidoptera; family Pyralidae; genus Endotricha; species Endotricha flammealis. Next base: position 18,100,055 of record LR990852.1, on the reverse strand, counting down.
TTAATTGAGATTGAAATATTATACCCAATTCATTACATTGTTTCATTTGATATTGGATACAAATTACTTTGTTATTTATTAGTTAATTAACTAGTAAATGTACCTATGTAATTATCTTCATTGTCTAATATGTTGTTATACTAAAACCTTGATAAAGCTAGTTTTTGATTAAACCGTTAGTCCTTGTCGCCGTCTGTCTTCGTCGTAACACTGAAAATCTGCAGCGGACGATATAAATAGCCAAGTAGAATTTATACACTTCATTCGATGGAGAAAAATATATTTTTGGAGTAGACTAGTAAACATCGCCCTTTTAGAAGTAAACCGTCTATCTGACACCAAAATTATTGTGTAGATAACCACCTGAAGGTCACTGATTCGATTTAATTGTCATATCCTCACACCGAGAGCGAAAAGCTTTACCCCTGCCCTCCGAATATAGAATTGAGATTTTATAAAACCCATCCCAATATTGAATCTTGTTGCTTAATTTAGGTTTCTGTTTGACACGAACAGGACGGTACCGAGTTCGTTTTTCCGAAGAAATTTTCACAGGCATTTCGACAATCGACGACTTGGCGACGTCGAAAGATTCTACATCCGATTTTGGCATTGCCCTTGACACGCGAAATACACACTCACGATTATCTATGTCTATTTTTAGCGATACATATAGTCTGAACGTGTTTTGATAGGTTATAAATATTTATTTCAACGAGGGCATTCTACCTTTATATATTAAAACTATAATGATCAAGCTATCACACCGCCAAGGTTATAGATCCATTAAATTTCTATCGTCAGTTGCCAACTTATCGTGTCTTCCTCCAGGGACCCCTTGCGACCGCAAAACTATTAGACTCCATTATCTTAAGGGCTAAATTAAGTAAGAGTATTAAGATATTTATACAGCAAAGTTTATTTTTCCATAATTATATTACATTGTGTGTTGTAAATAGAGTGAGTTTATATCTTTCTCGATATTAACGCGATGAGATAACGACAATTCCAGATAACGTTCATTACTCATTTAATATACAATGTTTTCATGTTTTAAATATTGTACCGTAATAAACGTCCATGTTTCCAACTGGAAAATTATCACTCCCATAATCCCCTAATAGTCATTTAAAAAGAACTTTGGACAGTTTACCAAATACAACAGTCCATTGGATATTTATCACAATCTTGCAATAATTTATGAGAAATGTCATAACGCATTGATTTTTAATAATATTATAATTATATGCGCGGTTTAAATACCTATGCCTTATGAAATATAAACTCTCTTGAACCTTTCGAGGGACGACGTGAATTTTGGCAAATTCGAAATCCTGAAACAATATTTGAATATGAAATTTGTGGACCTAAAAAGGCTGTATTAAATGTACCTCTTTTTATTGGCGTCATACTGTAGTGTGTGCTTCTCATTAATATATTATAAACAGTGCATTATAATAGAGAAATGTATTAAATGCATCCTTTGACAGGAATATTACCGGAACCGTTTGATCAGTCCACAAATACACCTTACATTACAATACCATTAACTAATTCATTAGGATTGACAGGTATAGTTATAGTGTGTGTCTTTATTGTACACAGTGCACCATTGTAATAGAGAAGGTATTAAGCGCATCCTTTAACCGGGATCTATCGTTTGATCAGTCCACACACAATATATCTTACATTACAATTCCGTTTGCTAATCCATTAGGATTGGCCGGTTTAGGTACTGCAATGTGTGCTCATTTTACATTATAAACAGTGCATTATTGTAATAGAGAAGATATTAAACGCATCCTTTGACCTGAACCTATCGTTATCGTCCACAATACATCTTACACAACAATACACCTTTCTAATCAATTAGGATTGACCGGTTTGCTAAAAAAAGCGGTATATTGTTACACCATCAAAGCCCGCAGAAATCACAGTTTTACTTGTTTCAGTTGGATTCCAACTTACAATCGGCCGGATCGGCGAGAGGTTATGCGTTTGAATCCCATCTGAGGCGGAGACGTGAAATTTTTCATTTTGGAAACCGAAATTATGACGCTTTATAGCGTACCAACTAAAATTCGGATGTGTGTAAGTTCTGAATTCAGAGGACGTTGCACTACCGCTGTCTATCTGTCTGTCCCTATGTATGCTTAGATCTTTAAAACTACGAGACGGATTTTGATGCGTGCGTAATAGAGTGCTTTAAGAGGAAAATTTAAATGTATAATACACCCGGAAATTCCCACGGGAAAGCGGGATACACGCAAACGAAGTTGCGCGGGTTTCGCTAGTATATTATAATTTCAAAACTGAATACGTCAGAACGTTAGGTCAGGAGCAAAACTTCGATCGCGTACTTTCTGTACAGTGTGCTTAGAGGCTTATAGCACGCGATTATATCTACAAGGTTTCGTGGACGAACTCCCAGAAGACTTGACCGAGTTTATTGCAAATAGTTGCCGGTGCAACAAATATACTAAGCTGTATCTATAAGTAACCCAAGATAATGTTGAAAATACGTTTAGTTAGGGACTGTTTGGCAAGTCAAAAAGAGTACTTGCAGGATTTTTTTGGTACAGCCAATAAAAGTGGTAAGCAGAACCTTAAATTTGATTCAAGTTTTCTAAACATAGCGTTAAAGGTTTTACTTGATTTTTTATTTATCAATAGTATTCATATTGTAATTACAAAGATTCCTAACGATGCTAAAAATCGTTGTTCTTAGTTCTTTATCCTGGTCACCTGTAGCGTGTGTTCATTGCTTTAGCGAACTAATTCGGTGTATATTTAGTAAAAATCTTTATCATTTTTATTTCTCTACCGTAAGGTCGTCTGGAAGAGATTGTTTCAGCGATAAGACCAACTGTTGTACTTTACCTATCTTTATGTACTTTTAACTTTATTTTTAATTTTTTTCGTGCAATAAAGTATATTGCATTTTATTGTAAAGTTTCAAATAATAGTAAATATTTTGTCATGACATATGTGCCTTGAAAGTGTAATGTAGCAGACGCATCGTAAATAGAAGTATCGAGCTATGTATGCAACGACGTGTTCACAATCTATTTTATGGTGTGTCAACATTGAAATCTGTTTCGTTTGATCACAATGGTGTATTTTATCAATGACTTACTGCGAGTCAAGAGGTTTGCAATTGGACATGATCGATAAAAGGAGAAAAATACATCCATAATCTCTGAAGCATAGTATCTTTTGTGTGCAAAACCTTTCTACAACTTTTCTTTACCCTGCTCACTTCATGCAGAAATTCGTTACGCTTAGGTTGCCTTGAAAAGATTGCTTTTATCAATAAGGTGGCCTTGTTGCTTAATGTATTACTTAGTTGTGTAATGCAAATAAAGCATATTCTATCTATCTATAATGTCTAAAGTGACATCAGGCTCTTAAATGTCTATAATACTATACAGGCGTTCATAAATTTCTTAAGTTGTTATTAAATTATCTTTATTACTTGTAAAAATATGTAATCCAACAATTAACAGAACGTAACGGAATGTTTACATAATAACGTCACAACTTAAGTATACAAATAATTATCCGAATAAAATTGTAGCAGTTTTATGAATCGATAAACTTCTAAAGATCAGAGAGCGAAAGTTGCAATCAAATTGATGTTGAATAAATAATTCAGAATTAATATGAGCAAGCGAGCGTATATTACAGTAATTTACGAGTTAATCACCTCGTCCACGAGACCGCAGACGCGCCAATAAATGTCTATTGAAATTATCGCAAACATTTCAATCGTATTAAACACTAATACGTACATCAAATAGTAGGCAGTAGTTTATTTAATAACAGTGCGAATTGTGAATTGATCGACGTGCGGCATAGCTTTAGTTGTGTAACTTCGTGCCCCTTCTCGTGTCAACGTTCAACGTTCCCGATTCAACAGTTACCTAAATTCGGGAGCTCCCTGTACAGTCAGCACAGTCAGATATACGACAAATAAAACAGCTCTTAAGACATGCGCACTGAGAAAAAATATATCACGTGCGAAAAATCTTCCTTAATTTCTTTTTTTACGTTTAACGAGTAGTTCTTTTTTATTTCCAAATTCACACACCAATATTATCTTTTATATTATACTTGGTATTATTTATGCAAGCAGCAAAACATAAGAATGTCTCAAACAAAGAATAGATCGCAATGAACAAACTCAGCTCCGCAAATACCGATACTGCCGATTCCTTGTGGTTTACGATTTTACAATCTAACTTTAGAAATATAAACCAGATGGCTAGCTAACATTCAATAGAAATATTTTAAAATACTTTACTCATATAAATGTATCTATAGATCGACAGGTGATAATCTTAAGATGTAGGCAGTATTGTGTAAACGAAAATGTGCTAACATAAAAAATCAAATTAGCTTATTTAAAAAACATTCGCTTGGACAGTACGCAATAGTTTTTTTTTTTTTAATAGTAAAGAACAAAATAAAACTGTAAATTAATAGATAAAAATATTAAAAAATACTTACCAAAGTTTCGCTGCAAGAGATCGATCAAATAACAATAAGGAGCCCGCTCAAGCTCTCAGGTGCGCTTGCAACGGTGTGTGTCGCGTTAACAATTAGCCTCGGCGAGCATGATCGCGCGGACGAAATAGGTATACAAAACGCGTAAACAGGGTAACAAGGCCGGCGCCGTCGGAGACCGATGGGCAAGTATCCCGAGAGAACGTCGTGCACGAGCGGACACACGAAATGCTCAGATCGATACCAGCGCTACCGCGCGCTCCCTTTCGAGTGTTCGACTGACGGGTACGGATCGACTACGGCACCAAGTTTAGGGGCGCACTGATAGGTATGACGACGGTTGCATCAGAGGTATCTCGACCGTGACGACGTACCGAATGTCGGCTGCCTCGGCTCGGCGTATCATTTTAAATTGTGATGTAGAGGGGACGCATGGAGATCGTGCGGAGCATGCGCATAGGGTCGTAGGCGCGGCGCGCGATGAGGCGAGGCGATGGAGGCGGAGGTGGCAGCGACAACGGGAGCGAGGGACAAAGCGAGGCAACGTCACGTTGCCCTGGGGCTGCTTGCTGAGGGCCGCAGCGGAACCGCCGAGTGCCGTACTCGCGCGACCTTACCACGCGCCTAAGACGCACGCAATACCATCGATCATCGACACGCACGGCCCGCGACCCGCGACCTCCACACCACTACGTTACATTGCTAACCAACCTACTTTGCATATTGATTCCCTTATTCTTAAACCGGTGTCGATTATAAAATTAACCTTTCTAACGAAAAAGCATTCAAAATGTGGTACAATATCATTTTTTTTTATGTTGACACAGCGCAAGCAAATCTTTTTCATTATTTTTATTTCATAAATACTACCTATTTCATGAAACGTCATTATCAAGGTATCATCATCAACTCAGCCACTGCAAAGTCAATCAATGTTCATCCATTAAAGGTATACCTATATGTATTGTGGTAACGTGTAATCATGTTCATAAGCCAGAATGAGCATTACTGTGCGTGCGCAACCTAGCACGTACAGAACTTATTCGAGCTTCTAACTTTTTGACTTGTATATTTATATTTAATGTATCTGGAGGTCCTACGATAGAGTTGAGCACAAGCCGTAGTATCCCTTTCTGGGAGTCTTTCAGGCCATTTTCGACCCTTTGTAATTTTGTAGTGGGTAAAGGTAAGATCCTGAAAGAGTGGTAATGAGAACGTACTTACACCTAACCATATTCTCAAAATTACCTGCCAACAAATTACAGATTTTTTAAAACTAACTTAAAAATTATCAGTAGGTATATACCTACCTGGCAAATAAAATAATAAATCTATTTTAATCATTAGGCGTTGAAAATAATTATACTAGATTTACCTGTAATGTAAGTAACACAGCTAGTTATCAATATAAACAAAATACAAAAAAAAATCACTTGGACGGTAAGATTCGCAGTAAATCACAGTCAATAAAATTTTATAAAAGTCGTTGTGCAATTTATATCGAGTGCCGTCCAATATTTGTCGGTTACTGGTAAAAAAACACCCGCAATTCCCTTTGATCACTTCTTTTGTTTTGTGGTACCTATCACCGGCTCACTCCCGATTTATTCGACAGAAAAAATGAAAAAACTGTGGCAGATTCCTGGATAGATAGCAAATGGATTTTACACATATTGATGAATTTAAGTGATTGATTATAAATAGGACTAGTATTTAGGATTCCGTACCACAGGGAAAAAAGGAACCAAAGGAAAAAAATATTCACTTTGTTGTCCGTCTGTTGCTGTTTTTTATTTTATCAAAAAGTAATCAAGGCACAAATCATAATCTCCTAAAAATAACTTTATGGAGATTACGATTTGTGCACTTGATTACTGCATCATGCATGTTTCGATGAGATTTCTAATAGAATTTAAGTTCGATCTTTTTAAATTACTCAACAGATTTTATTGTAGTTCAGTAGTAATAGATATAATGATTTAAGATGCAGATTTATATGTATAATACATTCAAGAATTTTCCAAATTTCCCACGGGAATGCGGGATATACGAAAACGAGGTTGCATAGGTTTTGCTAGATTATAATAATTCCCTGGAAGACTTTCACATTTAATATGGAAGAAAGTTAGATAGGTACGTATCATCATCATCATCTTAGCCACAAGAAGTCCACTGCTGGACATAGCTACGGCCATAGCCATGAGACCATATAATATATTAAAGTTAAAAATGTATGAGTAAATAGGTACTAATTAGACAAATATTTTACAATAGAGACGTGTCACAAGATCGCGCTGTGCAAAAGGATTTTTGAAAAAAAATAATAACAATGGATTCATATCAAAGAAAATGTTTGAAAGGATTTCTTCAAGAAACCCAACACAAATTCTTTCGAAATATAGTTTTATTAAGTATAAAAGTAATCCTTGAATGGATTTCCTTAGGAAACCCACCACAAACACTTTCGCAGTGTGTTTTTATTATTTTTAAAATAGGGTAAGGTTTTTAAGCGGTGGCGGATGCGGAGGTGACGAGATTCACTCCGCGGTGAAGGTTAACGGAAACTGAATTGATTTGAAGGTCGTATCGTATCGTAATAGAAAAGCAAATATTACATTTTCTTGACAAATCTCATTTTCTACAGTGATAAAGCTTATACAGTGATAAAGCTTAGCCACTCTATGAACTGGTAGTGGCTCACAGAATATCGACGTGAAATAGCAGTGATATGCCGCTGTGTTTCGTACGATGAGTGAGAGATCTGGAAGCCTAATTACTAGGCTTCCCGCTCTCCTTTACCCCTCCTGCTTCCTATTCCCTTTTTCACTTTCTTTCCCCAGTCCTTCCTTTTTCATTATTTCATAGGTGGGCAACACAGCCCGTCTAGTGAAGGACCACCATCCACCTTACAGAAGATCGTAGCCAAATAGCATTGGTCTCGGCCTTGTTGTGTGTGTTCCTACGGTAAGGTCTTCAGAACTCCACTTGGGGGGGTTGGAAGGGTTGGAAACGTGTGAGTGATACCCCCTGTATTGCAAGCGCTTATAGGCTACGGTGATGCTTACCACCAGGCGGGCCGTATGCCTATTTGTGATATATAAAAAAAGTCCTTGTAGTCGTGGATGGCCATGGGTAGCGGTGATTGCCATCAGGTGACTGCTAGCGCTAGCTCGTTTGTCTTCCTCTGCCATAAAAAACACAAACACCACTCCCGAACAGCTTAAAACTGTTTTTAGGTCTAATATGAACTTTCCGTATGGGTAATTTGCAGACATATCCTATCCCATTGTTAATGAAGGCAATAAATCAAATAACGTATAGTAATGTTGATTAATGCATCATAAAAACGACTGGTACGAGTGTGTAAACCAGTAACAGTAGGTATAATTTATTACGAATAAACTACATATTATTCCGATTGCCCATAAACGCAATGATAACAATATTTTTTAGTAATACTCATCAGACCAGGTCCAAATGATAATAGGATAAGGTAGAATTTGCCTTATATGCAATACACAACAGTAGGACACAGTATACATAAACAGCTTTCAGACTAGTGTAATCGCAACAAGGCGGCCTTATTTAAAAGTAATCATGAGAAAAAGAAATATCAAAACATCTAGTAAAAAAAGTAAACATATAATAATATGTTTACTTGTCATCACCTCGTTTGCATCGGGTGTTAAAACCCCACCCGATGCAAACAAGGGGTAGTATTATTTATGAAGTTGCACGTGTCTATGTGTTTGTTTGTACCTATATGTACCCACAACGCAGTTAACTTGTAACACTGTTCAACAAAGTAACATTAGGGACAAAACAGCTAGGTTACTCTGCATTGCAATTTTAATTTCAATCCTGAATAATTTCAAATGCAAAATTAACAGCAAATCCTAATTCGTATCCTTGAAATTTTATACTTTACTGACTATTTGGTTAGCATACAATCCGATTTCATTTAGTTTAGTAATTAGTAAGGGGGCAGAAACTGCAACTTTTACAATTTCTAAAACGCATTTCATTCACATAAAGTTTCAAACTGTTTTTTTTACTTTAGTTTAACAGAGACAGTCATAATTTAATGTGTTTACACTTAAAAAATTGGTTTTGATCAATTCAACGTTAGTCACTTTTGAGTTTCAATTGAGTTTATACCATGAAGTCCTTTGAAAGACCGCACATGAGACATTTTGAAACCAGTTTGTAACGCATTGCCAAGTTTTGAAACATTGCATAGCTTTGAAACCCGCGTGCACAGAAATGAAAACTCGTGTTTGCGAATTAGGTATCTATTTTGGCGTGTTTTTATACTTTGTTGTAATTCTTTGATATCCACAAACATACAACAGTTGAATCCTCAGTGTAGTGTATGTACATATATCTACATAGTTCTGTTATCTTTCTTTGTCTTAAATACAAATATTATTTTATACTGCATACATTTAAAATATGTATAATGTTGTAATTTGTAACGTACTGTTTAGTTACACAACTCTAAGACATTAATTAAATTAACTTTTAGCATGATGTAAAAGTTATAAGGCAAACACTCGTGGAATTTTGAACTACTCTAAGAAAGCTTTCCACTTATTGAATTCTACTTCCAAGCCCTACTTCAGCTGCCTTGAGTAGACCCACTCTAAAATAAATATTATAAGGACTAAGTTGTAGATATTTGCTCAGAATTCTCTTGAAAAATTAAAGATTGAAGCTGGAATAAAATCATCGAGCAAACACGCAAACAATTTGAAGGGTTTATGGGAGGGGAGAGAAAATTTCAATTCATTTTTGTACTTCTGTTTGTTGATGTCAATCCAGACCGCATAGGAGGTACGGAGGAAGAAATATCACCGCATTATCCGTATTGCCATGAAGTACACCCTTTATAATAAATACACTAGCGAAATCCGCGCAACTTCGTTTGCGTGTCCCGCTTTCCCGTGGGAATTTCGGAATGTATTATACATTATAACTTCCCCTATATATAATTACATTACTTCTAAAACTAAAACTAAACAAAACATATTATTATAAACATAAATTATAATGAAGCTAAAACTAAAAACCTTAAAAAATATAATCAAATAACTAAAATATATTATTAAAGGGAGTCCCTTTAGACAAGGTTCCGCAGATACTGGCAGCGTTCCCCCTATTCTTGAATAACTTTAGGTATCTATTTAAAAAAAACTGTTTTTACGATCTAAGCATACATAGGGACCATACTAGAATTTTTTAGAACATTCTGAATCAACCTTTATAGTTTTCTTGAGAGTTCTGGATATTTGACTCATCTCTGTATTGCGAATCTGTAATTTGAGTGTGCAATGCTTAACGAAGAGTGGTTCAGAAACTTTCTATTTGTCTGGCACTAGCGGCCAAGGGAACAAGGGATTAAAAAAAAACATCATTGGACTTCGGTTAAGTTAAGTGGAATGAAACAAGATAGCGTTGCGTTTTATTAGAGAGTTCTCATGGCAATCTTAAACTCATAATATTGTACAACCCGTCCGCCTCAAGTTTGTCGTTACCTCCCGCCGCGCCACACCCCACCGCACCTCAAGGCAGATCCCGGTACTGAGCAACTGCGGTAATATTGTCATCCGTCATTTGCATTTGCATGTCCACAATCGGACAGAGGGGGAAGTAGGTCAAATTAAATATGCAAGATTTTGATTACTCACAAATGACCCTAAATTAGTGCTTGTATAAAAAACCTGCAAATTAACGTACCTAATGCTAATTTGCAGCGCACGAAAACTGCAAAGCGAATTTCTGCGGAAAGTTCTTCCCGTCCAAGTTTCGGACAAAAACTTGATTTACAAGTTCTTGCGATGCGTCGTGAACTTGTCCTTCTGTCGCAGTTTTGTGTAAAGTCCTCGAAGCTTTCTGTACATTTGAAAAGCTCATGGAGATTAAAGTTTAAGATTCATTTTGTAAGACCGTTAAAGTCACAGACAAAACTTATATCTATTCCTAGCTGTTTTGCCCGCGACTTCGTCCGCGTGAAGTTCCGTTGGGAACTACATTGAATTTCGGGAAAGCTATATCCTATGTCACTCCCTAATAATGTAGCTACTACTTGTGAAAGAATTTTTGAGTTCGGCGCCTATTCATTTCAAACAATCAAATTTTCTCTTTATAATATTAGTATAGATGAGTTTTCTGGGCATATTTTTAGGACTTTGGTGTTAAAAACATAACATGATCGTTATTTTTGTGTTTTTCTGTAATATATTTTATCTTAAAGCACTTGAGTTTCAATAAACCCGTTAATTGTTAGTTAAGTTGTCTGAACAGCTGTCTACATTGTGGTAATTATGTACATTCGTTGTGTAATAAATTATATTGAATAATCGAAAATAGCTTTACGCCGTTGTGTGGTATTTTGTGTTTTAATTGATCCACAATGAACCACTAAATATTCGTTCAATCAGCACAATTAGCAGAACTTAAAATGGGAATCATAAAATGAAATCCGATTAACGTTTATCAGTGAATTGTGTATTGTAACATTATTATTATTCTTCTTGTTGTTAAATAAAACAATAATATCATTTATTTCGTAATTATCATACAAGCACCTCCGACGAGAATGACCTGTTGAGAAGCGCCGCAAGAAACTAAAAAGTTAGCCTTTTTTAAAAGCCATTATAAAATAAAAGTATTTAAAGATTTTAATACAATTAGAAATATTATCTTCCAGTTTATGTTTATATAATCTTTGTTTATTAAGCAACCTTTAATAGGTAGTTCATTAAAATTTATGAAAAGGTAAATTAGTAAAACTTTGTGGCAGTTAAATCAATAAAATAGTTTGTTTATGTGTTACTTTGTGTTTCTTGCAAATTGTAGTCAACTGCAAGTTAACGGAAGACAGTTTTTAGTCCACCTGATTTGGCCTAACAACCTGTTATCTATCGAAAACAATATCAATAGTACCTACTCATTCTTTGCTCTACATATTTGATAGCTATAAAAAAGCCAGGTCAACTTATACAATTGAACTTGAAGAAAATAAAACAGCATAGCTTATATCAATAGGTTCATCTTTATTATCTGTGTGCGTTCAAACATAAAATTATATTAAGGACTACCTCTTAACATAATATAGTTACTGTGTACGCCAAAACTCATATAAAAGCTTTGACTACGTCTGCTCAACTTTCGCGAGGTATCGATTTTACACAGAGATTTGTTGTAACCCGTCCGTTAGTTGTTGTGTTGTTGGGACGTAGATGTATTCTGTTACTATTGTTAGATAGGGCATACCACAGGTATTAGTAGCGGCATGAAACTTCGCACAATGGGGGTGGCCGTACCAAAGTTTCGCGAGGTATTGATTTTAGATATGGCGTGATTTTGTGGAAACCTGCAGAGTTGCTCATTATCCTTTTTAACATCACATTGTACTTTTGTCACTATTTTTACACTTTATTGTATCGTGTTGCATGTCAAAGACAGCAAAACTAACATGCAACCATTATGTGTCCTGAGCATCCGATTTTCAATGTTTTCAACTAAAATGAAAATATTGATCGGTTTCAACAGACTGTTCGCTACAATATACATAGGTCTTTACTTACTCAGATTGCTCGAATAATCACTTTTGATTATTCGAGCAATCTGAATAATCATAATGCCCGGCCATTATACATAATGCTCATCGTCTATTTAGCAAAGATTTTTTTATGAATTATGTAAGATAATAAAAATATTATATTTCCGAACAAAGCCTGGGCATTATGTATAACATTCGTACTTTCGGACAATGAGAATAAAATAATATTAATCACATTGTCCGATTAATCACATTAATATACAACATAATTCAATTACTCAAAGATCAAATCAAGATGTTGTGAGAAGGGTGTTGTACGACTTCTCTATAATCATTTATGTCCATAACAAACATTTCCTATCTATAATCCAATTAAGTAAACGACGATATTTTAAATAAACATGTTAGTAATAAATAGTTGCTAATAAACGAACGGGTTACGATACTTACAGCTAGTGATGAACTGACATCTGTCCACTGTCGTGCGTCTTTCTGGACAATGTTCCGTGCCCGGATTCGGAGCAATAACACGGCGAGACATAGGTACTACATATCCGCAATGGGAGAAGTCACGGAGGTTGCGGGTTGGCTCGTGGATTTTATAACCGTCATAAAGTCGGTCGGTTAATCTAAAGGTCAATGTTCTGCTCTACATCCATTTTAAGGCACGATAAAACTCACTTTTATTAAAACATTTGAAAACGTCCTCTGACACAACCGGTTAATTTTCGCAGTGATCTACTATTACACGTCTACAGTGAAACGGAATCTACTATTCCACTCCCTACACATTTTATAGAGCAGAAAATACGAGGTGAACTCATATCAATAATTTCAACATTTCCTGCACCGATTGGAAGCAGATTGCTTCTGAGAATGTTTTCGACATTAAAAACCGTTTTAAATCAGGATGCCTATTTGTAATTTTGTAAAGTTGAAGTTGGACAAAATGTACGTTTTCCGTTACGACGGCGGCACATAATATCTACTTTATTATACGAAAATCAGTTTGTCACCGTAGTACTTGAGAATGTGGTACAAATGTCAAATGTGGTATATGGAGAATGTGTTATAACATCTACCATAATCATAGTAACCGTCCGCCACCATCGGTACACTGTACACTAAATACACTGCCGGAATACGACAAGGATACAATACGCGTCAATTTTAATATTTTTAGGCGTCAATTTTGTAAGAATTTAAACCATTTTAAACGTAATTCCAACTAAATACTAGTTTATAAAAAAATAGACTTTTGAATTAGGATATTTTCATTATTACGATTTCGAAATGTCAACAATAACGTGACTTGAAATGTTGAGAATTCTGCTCCTTAACAATACTAATATGAGAGCACTGTCACGGGCTACTTAATCATTACTTCGTACATAATTACGATTATGATTTAGTGATTGACAATACGGACAAATCACCTAAATGAATTGTAAATTAATCATTGTTCTCAATTTCAAATAATGTTTCATATAGATATAACATGATAATGTTTAACCGGAAAAAGCCATAATAATTTAAGTATATGACGGATCAAATGTAAATAAATTGTTGCGGCGCGATTGAACACAAAGCAGTTTACTTAAACGTTCAAGTTTATAATTAAATAGCAAGGCCAAAGCGAGTCGATAAGTCCTACCTAAGCATGGAAAGTGTCACTATTTTAGACGCGTATAAACTAGCTGGTATGACCAGCTTTGCTTGAAAAACTTTGAATCCAATATAACTTATTGTGCGACTGTTTAGACCATATTAAAATGCAGTTTTTAATACTTTATTCTGTAGTGGGCAGTTAGACACGTCATTTGCAACATATTGTCCTTCTGTGGCATATGGAAGACTATAGTAGTATTAGCACTTGATTGCTAATCTAATCCTGTATACGTACTGTAATTTTGTGTGTATTACAAGCAAAACAGGAAAGGAGTTAAGCTTTAGTACCTGTGTTATTTCTGAAGAAATACGTTGTTTTAGCTCTTCTGGCATCGCATAACTTGTTAGATCGCCTGTGTAATTATTTAATTTTTTGTTAATCTAGAGAGAAAATAAAGTTTTAATTTTCGGATAATTTTGGCTATTCTCCCAACAAGTACGAAAAAAGAGGACAGAACGACGTTCTAGACGCTCGTAACATAATGTTCAATAGCATTAACTGCTCGGGTAAAGTTTCTTGATGGAATTGTCATAACTTTTGATTGTCTTACTGACTTTGCGACACACCCTATAGATTGCAATATTCACATTCTATCTGAATTTTGAATTAACAAAAAAATTAATATAAAAAACTTAAATATAAAATTTAAAAACAAAAATAGTAAAATTGGGTCGGGGATAAAAATACAGCGCGATATCAATAAACATTAAGTATGACGATAAATAAACTATTCAATGAGAACATTCCAATGAGCCCAAACACGATACATCTGCTGTAATTTGACGAGGAGTTGAGTATACTGCAGGTTCCAGATGATGTTGCAGCATCAGATCAAGTTTACCATATTCTTGCAATATCATGACAGTAACAGTATACCAAATTTCAAATCGATCTAACCAGTGGAAGTTGCTCATTTCCCTTCATCAAATAGAAAAGAGCTGGTGATCTTCAAATGGCTGAACAGATTTTCATGAATCATGGCTAAGAACACTCCCGCACAGGTCACCATTCGAATAAAAAAAACTGCATCATAATCGGACCAACTGTTTGGTTGCTACGATCCCACAGACAGATACACAAATACACACGTCAAACTTATAAAACCCCTCTTTTTGCGTCGGGGGTTAATAATATAACACTTTCATATAAAGTAGATACTTATAGGTAAGTACAAAATAAATAAAATAAGCAACTAAAGATATTGATAATGACCTTTAAATTTAATGTGTATGGTAGTTGTTTAAAAGGTTTAAGCGACCACAAAGTTTTATTGGTTTGCCTCTGCATAAATTTACGTCTAAAAATTGCTTTATGAAAATAATGTAGTTAATAAATAAACGAAAGGTAAAAAGTTTGAAGTCAACTGTAAATGCACTCTTACTTATTTCAAATGTACATTTTAAGTCATAATGCCTTAAAAAGCTACTTGTCGAGTTTCTTGCGGCACTCTGGCCATTCCCGTCGAAAGTAGGAGGATTAAAAAAAATGACGAGCAAAAATTATTTGCTGTAAAATGTACGTGCAAACTTCTTTATTATTTTATGCTGTTAACGATTATGATTTTACTGGTTGTTATTTTCAATTTGATTTGGAATTTCTTATAAGGGTATGTGCAGTGTGGGTTTGCAGTTTTTATTTCCCCTTATCTTTATTTTCACCCTCCCCTTTTAGAAAAATTATAGAAAATTAATATAAGTATTGTACTGGGCCATGTATGCTTTATGACACCAGAAACATGGGCTCCAGTGGTCACATCATGATTCCAGACGGAAAACGGTCTAGGCGTAAGCCAAGGATGCGATGGTCGGACGACTAGACTGCCGTTTGCGGAGATTGGGGGAGGGGGAGAACTAGCAAACGACATGGATGCTTGGAAGCGTAAAGTGTCGCTTTTTCTCAGCAATAGAACCTGAATAGCTAACAAACAAAAAATAAGAATAAAATATTATTACAGAAGAAAAAAGAGATAAGTTGAGAATTAATGTAATATTGAATTAATATAGTAGGTAACCACTTTAATACAACACCTCACTCAATAACGTAGACATTATATTAAAGCAAGCGACTAACATACAGGTAAGTGTATACTATAGGAATTTTCCCAAGGTAACATTACGGCGAATTTCTAATTTACGTGAAATATATTAGCGCGCGTACAAACAACTTCGCTAAAACCATTGTTAAATTAAGGCTTTATTCATACTCATGACGTAAGTATATGTAAAGTTTTATAAAACTATGAAACACGAAACCCTTAGAGCAGAATAAAGGACTGTTACCATGAAAATAAACAATAAGGCTTGAAACGTTGTTTTTTGGAAAATAATAATATACATTTATTGTGAACCTGTGAACGTGATAGTAATTAAAATGTGTAGGTAGGTATTTGTGTGTCTTACTTTTTGGCAATATTTGAACTGAACTTTGTTAATGTCAGATTTGTTTCTCAGGTAAGCGATTTAATGTATAAATCAGAAATAAAGAATTTAAACCTTTAACAAACGGGAACAGCCCCCTTACTCTTGAAGATAATTCCGCACGATCGCCATTGGATTGTTACTTTTAGGTACTCTTTACAGCTAAACTAGCGCTAACTTAATACTAAACTAAATAAAATCGGATTGTATGCTAACCAAATAGTTAGTAAAAACTATGAAATTTCAAGAGTACGAGTTAGGATTTGCTGTTAATTTTGCAGTTGAAATTATACATGCAGCGTAACCCAGCAGGTTGGGATCAATTTATATTATGAATTGCGCCCGACCTGCTTACGCGTTACACTTTACTAGACTAGACTGGTGTTCTATCTGAACTTTAATGTCATTAATACGCCAAAGTCATGGTCATGAAGGTTATGAAGACCACTTCAGTATAAATCGGTACGTACTATTGTGCAAGGACTGCCAGTGCATAAGACGTGACGATGTAGGCGACCGACGGCATTTTACCTCCTTACGTGTCTTGACGTTGACATAAACTAAATGCTATAGATTCGAACCCAACTCGCACACACAACCGCTTCCTGACTGTGTGGTTCAAGCATGACAGCCGAATAGTACCTACCTAATACCTCGCCACTACAGTAGTAAGACCAACTTATAAATTACTATATATGCCGAATAAAAATAGGAAGGAGAAGTAGAAGAAAAATAACATTGTAAAATATGTGACTTTACTATTTTACTTTTTAATACTAATCACTTGATCTTCCACTGTTGATTACAATCTCACTAAAACAATACCGTTATGCAGAATCGATCATGGTCGAATGGAATTAACTCGATTAGATTTCGGTCTCTAACCAACAAATAGGATTATGGGATTTCAATATCTGATTAAGTTAACATTATATTTGATTCCGGATTCATCAATAATGCGCTTACCATAGGTAATAAATAATTATGTAATTTTCCATCAATTATTACAAACAAAACTGGGAACATCATTCAGAAATGAAATGGTTTATTTAGAGACTAAGAACTTGACAGGAATTTTCTTTAGCCGAAGGGTAAAATGAAAATAGCTACTAAAAAAATTGGCAAAGAAAACCAGTTACGATTTTGTAAATTTTTACAAAATTATTCATCTCAGCCACAAGAAATCCACTGCTGACATAGACACATGTTTCCACTACGACCGGTTGGAAACGATCTGCACCCAATGGCTTCCTGCGATTATTATGCTGTCCGATGAAAATGAAAATGCAGGGACGGCCTAACTAGTATGCATTTTCAATAATTTATGAAACAGTTTTAAAAAGCGTTTGAAATTGCAAGGCAATGAAAACACATTTTTTAATTAATAAAAATTGAATATAAAATATTCGATGAATACTTTATTGGCAAGAAAGCACCCTGAGTTCCAATATACAATACTTAAAGTAAACAATCTGTTAATTAATTTTGAGGACATTGCCGACAAGTTTTCAAAGATTCCTTAGTGATGCTTCTGGCGAACCCACCTACACGAATTTAAACACAAAGTTTGCTTTTGAAAATAGCAAGGAGATTAAAATCGTTTACAAAATTTATTCCTAATCCTGAGAAAAGTTTATGGATTTTCGTTATGCGCATACATCATACGTACTGTAAATAAATAGATACTTAGTTACTTACAATAGTTGGATGCACATAACAATACATAATTAAAAAAATTAACATAACGCGGTCGTTGTTGAAGGTATTCAAACTGAGAATTAATATAAGCATAATTTGAATACCTAGTAAAGAAGTTAGTTTAAATTGTGACCACGTTATTGCGAATTACATGATGTAAGAGGATTACTTATGTCAAAGCAAAAGATTTTATATTGAGAATGAAGACACTGAAGACCGACATCAAATGGTACATTATAGGCAGAATTGCTACAGTCTTTTAAGGATAATATTTATTTATTTACTTCACCAATATAGAGTACACGTACATTAAAAAACACAATACAAATATTTCTCATCCTAGTGCCACTACAAATTATAGGTGAAGATATCACGCACAGTAAACAATGAGAGTAGCAAATTTATAAAAAAAATAAGAATACAATATAAATTGAAAAAATTAAATTATAAAAAAAGAAATTACGTCAGAAATAAAAATAACAATAATCAATCATGTAAAAATTAGGAAAATTCTTCGGTAAATTGTAATTTTCCAAAAAAACACAACATACTCGTAGGTCTAGATTCCATTTATTAATGTCACTACTGACAGCAGATTCGCGTCAATACGTCAAATAGTTTCATAAAAGTGGCCAGCGACTTTTATCAAACTCTTTTCTCATAAATAGGTAGGTACACGAATATTGTCGAGGTCCATTCTGTGCTCTGATAGAGGATTATACAAAAACCTCTAAAATTTTTGTAATTAAAACAATTTGCTGGAATCTGTTTACGACTTTTAAATAAAATAGAACCGACGAATTATTTACGCCTCTTACGATTTTCTATTCAAATATTGCAACTGACTAAATCAACACCTTATATACTAAATAAATATTTATACAATATGTTTGTAACTAATATGCGCTTCTGTATATTCATGTCCGTATAAGATAAACAAAACTTTCGACAATAAAACAAAAGTGGCAACTAACCGTGTAATTACTGCGATAAATTTTTAAATCAAAATATTTACTAGTCACGACATGTTATGAACTCATTGTGGAAGATTAACATCATAAATTCCGGCAAATCATGTTACACCCCAATGTAAATGAAAGAGCGGCATAATTATATGCCATGGTAGACGTTGCAGGTATCAATAATGTTAAGTGGACGGTGGGCCTATTATGGTAACAAATAAATAAAATAAAATAAATAAAATAATTTATTTTGCAAGTAGATTTACAAGAAATACATTTACACGTCAATATTATTATTATTTTTCAAAAAAGTTTAAATCTCGTTTCAAACCTACTCTTCTCCTCTCTTTTATTTCATACTAGCGGACAGCCCCAGCTTCGCGCGGGTCCCTAATTTTTTTGAAAATATAATATAGCCTTTGTTACCCGGGGGTACCTAATGTACCTTACCAACGGTGAAAGAATTTTTGAAATCGGTCCTTTTGAGTTTATTCGTTATAAATACACACACACACACACACTACAAATCTTTCCTCTTTATAATATTAGTATAGATTTCGTGTGGGCAAGATGGCACTTGAAACTTAATTTTGGAAAGAAGGCCGCCCGCTAAAGTGTTGTCAAAAGAACTATAGAGATAACTCAAGGAAATATATCCGCTTAGCTCTCAATAGCTTAGCATACACAATTTGCTGTGTGAAAGTATGAAAAGATGTATGACGAAGCTAACAACATTCGCTTTTCGTCCAGTATGGCCTGTACTTGAGGGGCAACCATGATACAAAATTCCGCAAATACGGACTGACGTTTCATTGAATTCTAACCAGTTTTAAACCTTATTCTAATTAGTAAAATCTTTTATGACTAATGTGTTTCATTGTTTCGGATGGACACTTTCATGGTCGCCCCGCTGATATAAAATACCATAAATACTACTTTAGATCAAACTTCCTATGATTTTGTTGAAATAACAAAATAAAAGAAAGATAAAATGTTTTGTAATAACTTTAACTGATAAATAATTTATAAGAGAATATTAAATTTACTTGGTAAAAGGGAGGGAGGGACAAAAAGAAACCGCGACTAGAGAGCACTTAAACGTAGCAAAAAAAAGCAAATAAAAATAAATATTAAGCCAGCGCACAGAGCGACAAAATAAAACCTACTTTGAGATACAATAATTTCGAGAACAAGCAACGTTTAAACATTTTTATGGTAGCAAAATAGTTTATTTTTAAATGGTCAGTTTAGACTCTAGCTGAAAGACTTCGGGTTCAGGTCAGGAAGCATGTCAGGAACTTTTAAATTCCATGCGTTTCATTAGTTCCATTAGTGTCTCAACAATGTATCTAAGTCTCGGGTCGCTGTGTCTCATCTTCAAGTTTGTTATAAAAATATATAAACATATAAAATAAACATGTGTGATATCACACATGAAGGCATTCTCATTGAATAAGAACAAGAAGACGAACTAATGTCTCTTTGAAAGGAAACCTGTACAGTGACATTACATTTCTAAGGGAGCTTGGTACTTTATTATTTCAACGGTGCTGGCAAACTACCAAATCGGCTTACGTTCACAGAGTCTGCTTTTGTCAAACTTGTCTCATAAAATAATTTATATTTAATTCCTATGGTAGGTAACTTATTCGTAGTGTTTGATGATAAAGTACCTCAAAATCGGTCAATATTGTAATGGTTCTACAGTAAAAGTGTACCAAACATACCAACTTAGACCCGACCTGATCAAAATTGCCAGTTGAAAGTGGATGAGGAAAGACGAGACGAGAACTAAGACGAATGGCGTATATTGCATTTGCATTGGGTGGCTGAAGAAGAAGAAGAAAAAAGATCTACATTGACGAGGACTTTTAAGCCATGCGAAATTGATGAAACAATAATTTCTTCAATATTTTTAAAAAAATATTACCTTTGGAAACATTCAAAAAAAATTATAAAATTATTTTTATGAAAGCGTGAAAAATTAATCAATGTATATCATGAAAATAATGAAAAATGAATCACGGACACAGGGTCACGCCTGTAATCCACGATGGGGTAATTAACACTGAAAAGTTGTAGGTATATAATATACAGTGTAGTTTATGTTATTCAATGAGAAAAAGGAAAAAAATATGATCAATACTAGGAAAAGTTCTGAAGAAACAAATTCATTAATTACGATACATAAATATTATTATTTATACCTTTGTTAATACTAACGTAATCAGTTTTCGTCTAATCGTCAGTATTCTCTAATATAAACTCTTTTGAATCGTCTCAATTTTTTCTTACCATCTAAAAAGTAAATAGACGGCAGTTTAAAAAGTGAACAGGCTTACTACCGGACATATGTTTAGCCTCAAGGAAATTGGAACTATTGAAGCTAATCGCCATGTAAGCCTCCATGACCGGGATTGCCTGACGTTATCTGACGTGTGTTTCCGATTGATGCAATGGGTATTATATTTAACACTAAGCATTTAGTCCCAGTGAAATTGAACTATTGTGTTTGAATCAGCTTGACATACCTTATTGTGGTAATAAAAAGTTATATATATGCTTTATTGCAATAAAGTGATAATATTATAAATTTTTATTCACGAAACTTACGGCTAGGGTATAAAAAATAGTTAACAGTATTAAACAGTTGTGGTAAATGAAGTGGTAAATATTTAACATTATGTGTCGGAACTAAGAAGACTTGTGTTTCAGGCGGTAAAAGACCTCCACCTTACAGAAGATCGTAGCCAAATAACATTGGTCTTAGCCATGTTGTATTCCTACGGTGAGTAAGGTCTCCAGAGCTCCACTTTTTACAGGGTCGGCAAAGCGCGAGTGATAACCCCGGTATTGCAAGCGACCATACGGTGACTGCTTAGCATCAGGGGGGCTGTATGCTTGTTTGCCACAGTTGTGGTATAAATAAAGATCAGAGATAAATATAAAGCTATTCAAAGTGATCTGTAAACGATTCACGTTTATTTAATATCGGTTTTAAATATATTCAATGTAAACCATACGATTATTTGGAGCTTTTGTTTTAAGTGGAATCGAATATACAGTATCGTTTTCACTAAGCTCCTTTATAAAGCTTTTACTCGTGTATTATTATGGATTATGAAAATACAAATTACATTTAATTGCATATACTTGTTTCACTACAAAGCATCAAAAGCATCAGTTTTCACTAATAACTCTTATTATCCTCCGGCTTTGAAACTACTGTTTCAATACACAGTGCAATACAGTCAGCAGCATAAAAATATTTATTGTATTTTTATTTAGCCAAACAAGTTG
This sequence comes from Endotricha flammealis, assembly GCA_905163395.2. Classification (NCBI taxonomy): domain Eukaryota; kingdom Metazoa; phylum Arthropoda; class Insecta; order Lepidoptera; family Pyralidae; genus Endotricha; species Endotricha flammealis. The sequence continues at coordinate 18,077,939 of LR990852.1, read as the reverse complement.
ACTCCACCCCACCTGATGTTGAGCAGTAGTGGAGTCCAAAGTGAGACCCATCGGCACCGCGGACAGTTAGCGCAGTCACCGATTCCTACTTTAGTACCTCGTCACATTTGTATATCATTCTTGTTTACTGTTTGTTGAGTGAACATGTCAACAAAGTTGTTACGAATACGAACCGAACTCTTTGTAATAGTTATGTTTCCTTTTTCTTTATGGTTTTCCTACGTCTATTATACTTTTATATTATATTGTCACTTCACCTTTTCATCTCGCCATTGTACAATTTTCTCTAATTTAAGTTTTCTTCATCACTTCCTCTTTTTCTAACCTCTCCATCCTAAATAAAAGTTATAGTCACAAGGTACTAAATTACAACTTATACCGCTGACTATGCATACTTACTGCAAACTTATGCTATTTCTAGATGGATATTTGTAATTATTTAGGTAAACATGGAATGGTAAAGCATTTTCCTTTGACGAGATGTAAAATATCAACATTTCCTTCCTGGCGTGCAATCCTTGCAATAATGTTATTAACAAAACAAACTTGAGTTATTTTTGTTTGGTTATAAAAGAGCTGATACACAAGAAACTATCCAGACCAATTTGCAAATATTTGCAACAAGCAGATACCTGCGAATTCCATTGTTCCCGCTCCCGGGAATTTGATCCAGCTTATGGACTACCCGTGTACAAAATTTCAAACAAATCTACGTAGTCGTTTCAGCGTGAAAGAGTACCTAACAAACATCCTATCCACACTTACAAATTTTGGCATTTATAATATCAGCAATGATTTGCTTGAAACTTAGTTGTTTTTAACAAAACGTCGAAATTGATATAGTTAACGATTAGTGTTTAAAATAAAATCTATTTAAAAAAGTGCTAACTCCAAAGTAACGTTTTTTCAATCTATTTCAAACATTTACGAAACGTAGAAAACATTTTATTCAGTACATATATTTTGTAATTGATATACATTTGTTATTTTCAATTTAAATCAACTAAATCCATTGACCTGTGTGGCAAACTGTTGATTGAATAGGTACGATGATTTATTTGAATACGGTGATGATCACAGTTATATTACGCGGTAACTGACCAGATATAGTACAAAAATATGAGCCCGCCATCCCTTTCTGTCCAAAAATAGAATATTTTCTTTGTGTGATAAAAACAAGCTTAAATTACACATTATTATGAGTATGAGAAAGGTAAATAAAAGATTTTCTATTTCAAATATATAATACAATTAATGTGGGTGTTCGTCAAGTTTCATCCATTAGGCACAAACAAAAGCATACGTCAAGTTAAATGAAATGGCACCTGTATGTAACGGATTTAGCCAGAGACTGGTGCTAATTGAATATTGTAGAGGCTAGACAAAGGCTGTGATAGCGAGATACAGTGCTACAAACAAAGCTATTTATGAACGTGGCCGAAATTGGAACTACAACTGCCGTTCATATCGTATGTCACTTTTCGACAGTTCGCCTTTGCAAAATGTATGAAAATATGCCGCAGTAACGTAACGCCCACCTACAAACGTCACTCACGTTCATAAATATCATTGTAGCACTGTACAAGATGACCAATATTGATTTATTTATTCTATATTGATGGTATGGGATGCAACCTGTTCAGACACGCTGGCCTCTTCCCATCTACATGGAACCAACTACAGAGCTGGTGCGGCTTGTGAAGCGGCTGAAAAAGCTAAAGCTTGTGTAAATACAGGGGTCTAGGTTCCGAATATGATTTTGTCCCATTCGGTGTCGAGACCCTTGGTCCGTGGGGTCCTAGCGCTATAAAACTTTTTAAAGAAATAGGAAAAAAAGTTAGTCGACATCGAGACCGAAGAGCTGTCAGCTACCTCGGACAAAGAATTAGTCTAGCTATTCAAAGGGGGAACGCTGCCAGTATCATCGGATTTTAGTTATTTTATTTAAAAAAATAAGGGTTTTAGTTTTATTTATGTTTATAATAATATGTTTATAGGTTCTTTTATTTTTATTTTATACAACACAGTTGGCAAACAAGCATACGGTCGACCTGATGGTAAGCCGTCACCGTAGCCTATAGACGTTTGCAATACCGGGGGTATCACTCACGCGTTGCCAACCCTCCCAACCCCCCCAAGTGGAGCTCTGGAGACCTTACTCACCGTAGGAACACAACATGGCCGAGACCAATGCTATTTGGCTACGATCTTCTGTAAGATGGAGGTCCTTCCCCAGACGGGCTGCTCCGATTTGAGCGGATTATCCGCTGTGCCCTACCTCTCTTATTCTCTCTATCTCATTTAATTATATCCTATCCATTGATGGTAATATCTGTACAATATTGCAATTGGATAAACTGGAAAAATTTATCAGTGGCATATTGACGAAAAAAATTTTTTTTACAGGGTCGGCAACGCGCGAATCGCGATTAATACCCCCCCCCCCCCCCCCCGGTCGGTGAAGCAAGCGTCCATAGGGTGCGGTGACCGCCTACCATCAGACGGGCTATAATGCTTGTGTCATATGAAATAAAATAAAAATAGTAGAGCTCGAGTGTCGCCGGGCAAATATGATAATGCGTCGCGCGGCCAACTCAGATTGTCGACATGTATCGTTTCATATAGATCGCCAGGTTGTGTCGGCAGGTCGGCGACTTTACAGTGTCTGCCTAGTTGTGCCGCAAAGAGGGGGTGCCGAATGTCGGCCTTGGGTGACACTGAAGGAATGCGAACGAATTAGAGAGAAGCAGCCGGTCAGGGGTATACAAGAGGATTCTTGTTTTCTCAATTTAACTCGATTGAACGAGATCTGTATTCGTTACATATATGTTACAGAAAAAATCTTTCCTTTATATAAGTGTAGATTATAAACAGGTAGTTCTATAGAGGGTGCGCCCGGTTTTCGATTGATGACATTGATCGATAAATCGACCAATAAAATTGATATAGTCACAACTATCGAACCTTAGAAATTGCTCACATTGCCAATGTATATTACATGAGCGAAACCATTGATAAAGGCACAGCCACTCCATACACCACTTGACAAGCACTTTGACACGATACGAGTTTCCACCTTTATTAATATTACATATACGTCTCTTGTTATCGATGATAGAAAAATGCAAATATAGAAATACAAAATCCCTGTCCACAAAGGACGGATTCGCCACAATATGCGCTTAAGTACCAATACATTGCGTCCACGAGCACCGCGCGAATTTATAACACGATCATGTGCAAGTATTTCCGAATTCTTCGACAGTTTTCCGAATTGAACTAGCCTTTTCTCTTTTGTTCTTCGAAAATACGTTTCTTTTATCAAAGGTAAATAAACGAGCGGGCTGCCGGATGATAAATGATGACCGCTCTTAGTGATACCAGGAACACCAATAGAATCAATAATCGATTTATAAAACTTCTGATGCTTTCCTCCTTTTATTCAGTGTTTAATTTGTTTGAGTACACATAAATTTCCCCAAAAAGCAAAGCAATGAGAGCATGAGTAAGTTTCGAATTACTTGACTGGGATATTAAATTAATTAAGAGCAGACTACGCCATTGCGCAATTTATGAATCAAAATTTTCTAGGAATACTTGCAGTAGCAAGAGATATTAATTTTGAAATACTTGCACAAAACAAATCCTACTAATATTATAAAGGAGAAAATTGTGTGTATGTTTGTTACTTCATCACGCTCAAATGGCTTGGCCAATATTTATGATATTTGGTAGGTATGTATGTAACTGATACCTTGGATTAACACATAGGGTACTTTTTATCCCGAAAAGTACGCGATTCCCGTAGGATTTGATCAGAAGTCTGATATAGATGGCGCTTCTGTGCATAAATAAATACAAGCAAACGTAGTTGCGCGGGTTCCACTAGTATTGAAATAATTTGGGATCATACCTTTGAACCAGGTCGACTTCCTGTTATATTATTATATATAGCCAGAAATTTGTCAGATTAAGTGATAAACACGAATGGTGATCATAGGAACATCTAAAATATAAACAGTTAGAGAAATACTTGTCACTATAACGTTATAGAGGTACTAAAGCGGCAACATATTTATGCGTCCGACTGTAACATGGATACCTACAGTCTAGATAAAGGCTTATTCAGACCTAAACGGCATTTGCTACCATCTGCGGCCGAGAAACCCCAGTACAGTGGATATGCGGTAATATCAATTCAATCGTATATTGGCAAGATGAAGTGTACAATGTAGGTCTTTAGAATTAAATATGCACTTTGAACTATCATCGTCATTTCTTAATATTAGAACTTTTCGTCATATAAATAAACATTAAAATTAGTTTTTTTTTAATATACCTATTACGTTTACGATATCGATTATTTGTAGGTTTTAATTCATTCATTCATTTACATTATAAATATTCGTGAACTGAATAGAAACATTTTGCAATTAGATAGTTTTTTAGTTTTTCTCAAACAATGTGTATTTATTTTCTTTAATTTTTTATTTCTTTGGGTAACTTATCATATAGTTTTGTGGCCATATAATATGGGCTACAATTTAACATTCGTATTCTTGATGGAGGTAAGTATAATTTATCTTTATTTCGTGTGTTGATTGATTACTGTTGATGTTGTGTGTTTCATGAAGTTTTTTGAAGTGTGATTTTTTAAGTACAAAGCAGCATAATAATATGTCATGTATGTATATGGATGGTAATGTTAGTTGATGTTTGATGAACAATTAACATTACCATCCATATACATACCTACATGACATATCAAAGCGCAGGAAGTCAGGAACCTGTTCCGGTCTGGCCGCGGACGCGCTATTATCTTTACCCACAGCGACAGAAAGTACCGCTCAGCATCGAGTACGTATCCCTCACGCCGCGCAGGTTTAAAATAGGTCTTGTGTTTAAAAATATTCTTGACTATTTTGCTTTTTACACTGCTAGTATTTTTTTTAAATGCATTTTTATAGATAGAGCTGTTTGTCTTTCATTGGCATTACGAGTGTGAAACGCACCTTCGTATGATCGACAAATAACATGACTGTCAAATAATATTGTCTAGTACTGTTTCATAATTTGCAAACTATATAAAATAGTTTATCATTCGAGTGGACAGATATTTCGATCGAAGTGTTAAAGGCCGATAACACGCGACAGCAAGCGATTATTTATTGTAAATACCTATCGTTGGAAAGCTTATCATTTAAATTTGACTTAACTTGAGAAAAATATGAAAAATACATGCTCCTGCATGTTGGTTGTATTTTTCTAATAATGAGACCTCCTGTCCTCATTACCTTAAAACGAATGAGTGTAGAAGAACGTAATAAACAGGGGTGAAAGGACCCTTGATATTTTTAGAGAAGTTTAAGTAAGTAGTAATAAAGTCTAAACCAATTGGTAACTTCTTTTACTTTATTTAACCCCCCTATTGAGGGGTAAAATACGCAAATAAATAGTAATTGTCAATCAACGTGACAAAGTGACCCTCTAATTGAGGTGGGCGGCGGTGTGTTGTCGATTTCCGAGCGAGGGTTCATTACAATAACAATTGGCACATTATACAGTCAACACAACAAGCCAATGAGCTAATGGTACACTGTGTGCGGATAAGTAGGACGGCTGAGTGGAACGCAGTAATAGCTTCATGTAAAACCAACGATTTTGCCTTAAGGGGTGGTAAGCAGGGTTATCGTCCGGCCCTCTTGTATAAAAGCATCGCGACTTTGCATAATAAACCAATTAGAAAAAAACGTTCGTGATATATAGCTCGTACCATCTTTGTCTCCAACATCTCGTCACAATTTATCAAATCACTTCAAATTTCAAACGTCATCTTGGGCTCTCATAACCAAAATTGTAAAAGACAGTTTCGATATCGCCATCTCACTCATACGAGTGGATGCATACGACAATAAACTCACTCATAGTAAGTTCATCATAGTCCTATAGAATTAAAAATATGTTCTTGAGATGAATCATGCGTGTGGCGTACTAGATTTTTGCGATGAGACGCTACATTGCCGTTTCATGTACAAGCCCATATACGGAAAGAAATTAGACGAAGGAAAGATGAAAACAAAAGGTGAGGATTTAATAAAATCTATCGCTCCCTTTTTCATCCTACTGTTATCTCGCATATGGATTTAGTAAAAATACTTATCGTTAGCGAACCGACGTCTGTCAGACCTTTACCACTCACTGGGGAAACCAGACCTTTTGTTAAAACACAATTCTTACAAAATATTTTTTTTTGGTTGTGCTGGTTTCTTCACAATGTATTACGAACGATATGTTGTAATAATATTATAATCCGAAAACACAAATTCAAACATTTATCAACATTTACACCGGGATTTTAGCTAAGATCAGTTGGCTAGCAGGCTGGCCGTCAATTATCTAATGGATCATAAGCCTGTACTAATAAATGGTGTATAACAAAATGTGTAGGTGTGTATGTAATTTTTGAGAAACAACAAACGATAAGTTATACTCTCTCTACGCAATATGTTCTTACAATTAAAATATGTAACATATGTACAATAAGTACACCTATCTAAACCACGTTTACGACCGTCTGTACATCAAATGGCAAAAGAGACGGGTTAACAAAGAGTGCATTTACTAATGAGTTTACTCGCATGATGTCTAACTACAATAAGTACATGATGCTACATAGTGTAGAAACTAAAATGCGTCCGTCTTGTTACTGTTAGTTAGCGTATACTAAACTAGTTTGGTTTCTATCCATACTAATATTACAAATGGGAAAGTGTGTGTGTCTGTTTGTTTGTCCGTCTTTCACGGGGCGACAAATTGACGTGATTTTTTAAGTGGATATAGTTGAAGGGATGTAGAGTGACATACGCTACTTTTTGTCTCTTTCATACTCCCTACTTCCTTAATATGGGGGGTGGAAGTTTGTATGGAGCATTCCGCAATTTTCAAGGTAGAAGCTAAAAATTGGTATGCGGACACGAAAATCGTGAATCATTTTTTTTTGAAATCTGCCCCCAACCCCTTAAGAGGGGGTGAAATTTTATATGGGACTTTTCGCAGTTTTTAAAAGTAGGAAGCTAAAAATCGGTACATAGTCTGCGGTAGTAACAAAGGTTACCAACGAAAAATACCTGCGAAAGCAACCGTGTTACCCCGAATTTAACGCGAGCGAAGCCGCGGGCAAAAACTAGTATTGCATAATAATAAACCTGAACAAAATAGGTATGTATCATGAACCAGATTTGTCAAAGAAACGCCAGATCCTGTCAAGGGTGCAGGCGATGAAAAATCAAAATTTTGTACAATACCTGTTGCCCATGTTTTCGATAGTAACCGTCAATCAGATTTGTTTTTTTTTTTATTGGAAAAGTTCATCATAACTTCCGAGTTCAATATTTTGTACAGCAAAAAATAATAGGATTTTAAAAGCGCTGCATTTTTTCGTTCGACTTTTCCGAGGCGAGAATATGATCTAACAGAGGCAAAAAGCATCACTATTTACGCTTTTATGTTACAAATAGGAATAAACGAGTTACCGATTATTTTTTTTTAAAATAGGTATCGAACATAGATTTGTAAAATTATTTTTACTACTAAAAGGTAAAGTTAATTTATAACAAAGAATTAAACGGGAATTGTGAGCTTTGCGTTGAATGGTGTTTACTTATTCATCATCATCAATCATAATCATTCACATCGCTCTGGATCAACAATCTCCCTTCAACCAAAGGGGTATTACTACGCCACGATCATCGAGTTTCAGGATACGTACTCGTTGGCCTTTATACTCTACTGGTTGATGCAGTTCAATGTGATGAAGCAGCAGAAGTCTTAATAAAAATGTTCCCGCAGCCCTGTCACACGCGGTGGAAAGAGTGATAGACAGTACAGGTTTTAAGTCGATATGCTCCTCACTAGGCGGAGAGCCCGACAGACCACCGACTCTCAATCCCTAGCGGTGGGACATACAATAATGCATTTTCCTGACAAAAAAAAATTCAAACTGATGAACCCTCAATGAAAATACAAAACCTATAGTTACTTTACAAATACAATGCTTTCTTTCACCGCAATATTCGCGCAAGTGATAATATTGTAAAGGTTATACAAATACGTAGGTTAACTGCTTACGAATATTTGCATTCTTTGACAAAAGAGAGAATGTAATGTTACGCGTTTCGTTTCCCAAAAGAGCAATTCGAGATGGAAATTGTATACAACTACACGGTTTGGAATAGGAACACAATATATTTATGTACATATATTTGTATTTATTGGTTCACTAGCAGCTACCTAATTACATTAATGCAATCTTATATATCTAGTAACAGATAAAACATAACTAAATAAAGGTAAATACTTCATGCAAAATTTACATTCAAGTACACACCTCAAAAACAAAATGGAAAAATTAAAGCTGACTTTAGGCACTTAGCCAAAACAGTAACCTTCAGAAATTGTTTGGTGCTTGTTGAGTGGATGTCGGTTTATTGATATATTGTGCTAAACTGCTAAGTCTTTTTCTTTACAATGAGGGATAACTAATAACTAAATTAACAAAATGATTCATTCTAAATTATATGTAAGTAAGGGAGGGGGAAATTCCTCCACGTATGTATATTGAACGCCATTTGCAACCGATGCATATTGACGTAACTATAAGCTCTCAAATTAATGTGGAATTGAAATAGGTATTTTATCGTTTGAATGCCCAAATTCTGATGAATGAACATTTTCAATTAAATGCTATTTATATCGAATTGCTACACGATACATTCAAAGTTATTTCAAATTCATTTATCTGCTTATAAATAAGGTTCGTGCAATACATACTTTCATGAATTCAACTATGATTACAACTAATTTTATGTTATGTACCTACATGAGAGAACAGAAACACAATAATGTAATGTAAAAAATACAATAAAAAGACGGGACTCCAAATACCTACTAAAACAAAGGGCGATAAAACAAAATCTGTAAAAACGTACCTCCTCATACGCAATTTCTACAAAAACGGAAGCTTTAGATAAAACAAAAGGAACTGGAGATCAATGCGGATATTATGAACATAGAAAACAAATAGCAAGTCAGCTAGGAACTGAGTTGCGAACAAATCAATAAGATTTCAGTGGAGCTACATCCGAGCCGGCTCACGATACAACGTCCTACAAACGCCTCGGACTTTTGATACGAATATAAAGGTAAAGGTATCAATTTCTAAAGCCGTCACAATACCTTCGCTTTTGAAGCTGGAAACAAAAGAAAAAGTTAGGAACGCTATAAAACTGAAACTGTTTTTTTGCTTTACTCAGTTTATGTTGTTTAATTAATGAAAGTTTTTTTTAGGTACTAGCTTTTGCCCGCGGCTTCGCCTACCTTCCTACTGATTTTTAGCTTCCTACCATGAAACTGCGAAAAGTCCCATATAAAATTTCCCCCTCTTTTAAAGGCAAGGCAGATTTCAAAAGAAAAATATGCACAATTTTTTTGTAAGTCACAAATAGTCCGCATACCAATTTTTAGCTTTCTTCTTTGAAAATTGCGGAAAGCTTCATACAAACTTCCACCCCCCATTTTAGGAAAGTGGGGGTTAGAAAGTGACAAAAAGTAGCCTAAGTCACTCTCCATCCCTTCAACTATCTCCACTTAAAAAATCACGTCAATTCGTCGCTCCCTTTTGACGTGAAAGAGAGACAAACAAACAAACACACACACTTTCCCTTAGACAATAAACGATTTGATTTGATATCAACCCATAATCATCCCACTGCAGGGATACGGGTCTTCCTTCAATCGAAGGTGATTAGAGTGTACTCTGCCACGATGCTCAAATGCGGATTGGCAGAGGCCAGTGTTTTCAACCCGCCCGAAGGCCACCGACTTGGTTAACGACTGTCATGTTTCGACAACTGCCGGGCGGGCGGGACCGACCCCCGAAGACATTATTGTATGTCTTATATCGCAATAAGTGGGCTCTACTGTTGCGCACAGAACAGGATAGCACATAGGTACCCAATAAATACTTTTTCACTTCTCATGCTCAGAAAATGCTTATTTGCGCAGGATATAGGCTGCACAAAATCAAATTTTGTGCACAAGGGCAAAAACGTATCTACTCATAAATGTATCTATATTAAGGCAAAGGAAATGAGCCATACAGCCATACAACACAATAAAAAGTTCAGAGATAGAATTTGTTATTTTATAATATTTACTTAATTTTTTTGCCTTTTGTGTTTTTTATGTCTTAGAAGATATTAAAATTTAAATTAAAGTACGGTAGGTTATTTAATTAATTTAAGAAAATTATTTTATTACAAAAATAATTTAATAGTAGGCTGTATAGAGGTCTGCAGCCCAAGCCTAATTTCAATGTCGTAAAATTTTTAAAAAAAAGCGGCGGGATATCAGGTCTTGCTTTTTCGTGCGTTTATTAATTTATTTCCTCGCAATCGAAGTGAAAAGCAGAGTTTATAACTCGTCCACAAAACCATTTTTATCCTCGACATTACTATCAGCCTCTCGGATAGAAATGATTCGTTTTGTGCACTTGTTGTAAAATCTACTATTTAAAAAAAACAAGGATTAAAAGGTTTGCTATAAAATACAATAAGTTGTAGCTAAGTGAGTGATCAATAAAGGCCATTAAAACGATACCGAGTTGGAGACGGGGCTTAAGTCAAGTCATAAATCTTGACATCTTAGACATAATACAAACTAAAAACAATTCTCGAGGCTCTGTAAATAGGCTGTCACTTATGCAGATCTCTTAGAATTTATTTCTTCATTTATGCAAGCTACATTTAGAAATCTCCAAGTAAGCTTGGTTTTAGAGTCGTGACCGTCGGCGATGACAGCAAAATGTATAAACTGTCTGCGCTGATGACAACCCGTTATTCTAAAACGCTTCCTTCAATTTCATACATTTTGTCGCATATGTCAGCGTGCGGTCAGCGCGACGTTAAAACCAGGTTAACTATTAGTATTTTTCGTAATTCCCACGGGAAAGCTTGATACACGCAAACGAAGTTGCGTGGGTTTCGTTAGTAAATTAACAAAGTGTTATTTATAAATTACGTCACACTACTCTTAGCGTCACCTCCCCACCCCCTAGAGAGGGGGGCGGGTGGAGGGGGCCAACACAGTGTGAATGACCCTAGTTACTATTTCGTATGAAACGTTACAGAAATGCAATGTGATAATTTTCCAGGTATCCTTCTATTCGGTGTTCACCACGGAAAAATATAGGTATTATATATGACTAATTTACTTTCAATGAATGGAATGTACAAAAATAACTTTGTGACAAATGTACTGCACTGCAACCCATTGTTAGTTGGGGGGTACAAATCATGAAATTTATTTGAGATGCACTGTATTCCAGTAGATACAGCATGAAAAATGAAAGCCTACAGATGACGCGTTTGAAATTATATAAAACTAGCTGATGCCCGCGATTTTACCCGCGAAATCCCGTTCTTCCCGTTCCCGGAAAAGAAGCTTGATATTCATACAAGACAAATCGGAATAACGACAAGTAACATTTCACAGACATCATTTCACGTATGACGTAATTAAATTTTGTTCATCTCCCCCTAATCATCCATGAGGAGCTCGGTGGCATCGTTGTGGGTGTCGAACCGGAACGATTACCCAAGTTAAACAACAACAACCCCACACCTTGGATGGGTTTAAGTAATCTCGAGCTCCTTAATATGTTAAGCTGTAGAACCGTAGGTATATGATGCAATCCGGAGCACACCTATATCAAATATATGGAAACATCAGACGTCAAATGATAACTAGTGATACAGATAGGCTATCTGGACATTATCAGGGACCTGCAAGACCGTTTGCAAAAAAAATTTTTACTTGGATTGTATACAAAAATTTATATTGTTTGATAGAATTGTAAAATGTACATAATACTTATATGCCACAGTTTATAATAATTTCGCCCGGTATCCACCAAAGCGGAGAGGAGACGAAAGGAGATGTGTTTTGAATAACCAATCAAACGTTATTTCCAAATCTCTCCGCTCAGCTTCGGTCGAAATTGATCAAGCGGCACATCTCCCCTCCTCTCCGCTTTGGTGGAACCTTGGGCGTTAATAATTAAAAACTGTGTATGTGCCAAACATTATTTAAAAAATAAATGGAAATGATACACCACAAAAATAACAGTACCTATTTGACGGGAGCGTAAATAACTCCATCTACAGGGTACCAATGTAGACACGTCTGTTTTCTTTCACCTCATCTTGAGACGTAAACAACAGTAGATTTTAATTTATGGACTTGAATATTTTGAAGCGCAAAATGTCAGATTTGTAAAATAGTTGACCGCCCTGTGATGTGTTGGTCCCGGTGATCTTCGGCACCAAAGGGCGCGGTTTCTATTCCCGCTCAGGACATTTATGTGATGGCACATGTGTTGGTTCTCGAGTCTAGGTGTTTTCTATGTAATATAAATATATATTTACAATAAAATATATTCGTTGTCTGGTACCCATAATATAAGCTGGATAAGCCTAGCTTACTTTGGGACCAAGTGGCGCTGTGTGTACTGTGTAGAAATGGTTTAATTATTACTTTATACATTTGCTTTTCATTGTGATGTTATTATTTGTAGTAGTCTTTATGTGTAGTAGTCTTTGAGTTTGGACACTATCAAAAACTGCATACTAAGTACAAAGGGACTGCACTAACATGCTTACACGTGTAACAAACAATTAGGTGCACTTTACACTATGTGGTATATGATATATATTATATCATGAGCTATAAATGAAAACTGAGGCGAAAAAGGGAGGCGTGGTGTCCGGGGACGTGAGGTAATGTTATATATTATACCACAGTGTGAATGGTCTCGTACAAAATGTATAATGAGAGATAAAATATTATCTATATATATATCAAGATATTATATTATTCTCATACAGTGAAAGACCGACTACGATTGCAACTCCGCGATCGATAATGATACGCGCGTCATCTGCACGTTTAAAATACGCCGTGTGCTGTGGCTCTTACATATGAAATTCAAAGTAAATGAAATTTTAAATACAAAACGATCAAAATTCTCAAACACCAGAGTAACCTTTGTATCAGTCACTGTCAAGGCTCATCATTATGCGTACCTGGCACCCAGCACTCCAGCATCTATTAGTATTAAAGTACAATCTAGACTACTGAAACTAGGTCACCTTTACAAAGAAAGGAAGCTATTTTCCGAGTCATTCAAAAACTAGACAAGCTTAATGTACAACAATTTAACATCATGTTTAACGAAATGCATTATAAAATTTCTATGATAATATGTAGTATATTATTATCATTTTGTCATCTGTCGTGACAATTTACCTGAATTATCTAACAGTCCAGTAAATTTTTTCTCTGAATAATATATTTTAATTGTAAAACAGTTCATTGTATTCATGCACTATATATGAAATGAATAAAATCGATGAAAGGGGAAATTGCATTGAACTTTAATAACTACCTATGCTATTCTGACTTAGTTGGAAATATCCGGTGGTAATGAAATATTTTCAAGGTAATTTTTAATAACTACAAGTTCAAGTATACTATTAGCCCTTTCCATGCGACGCCATAATTTCTTTGACATTTGCTAGACACATTGAGACTTTTTCATTGGCTAGATACTTGTATTTTGTTTAATGTGTAACTGTTTTGTGTGAATGTTTCTGTCTGTTTGTATGTGTAAAACGCTGTTGTTGTCTTGTGTCTCATGTGCTGTACAGAATAAATGTATTTTCTTTCTTTCTTTCTTTCTTTCTTTGTTACTATCTATACTGAGTTCTGTCTTTTTATCTACGGTATAAGAGTGAGTGACATTTTATGAATACGTGTTTATATGCCTACCGTATGAGAAAAGATTTTCAGTTAGACGTGATATCACGCCAGCCGCATGGAAAGGGTTCATTATCATCATCTCAGCCACAAGAAGTTCACTACTGGACATAGGTTTCCCCCAATCGTTTAAATGTTTCAGAACACCCTATTCTTTAGTAAACCTAAAACGCTACCCCGTAAGTAGGCTGAATAAGAAGGTTAATCCCAGAGGGATGCTATGTAAAGATGCTAATGTAAATACACCCTTTTAATGTCACTCCCTCTCGAAAACTAAAAACACAAGGAAATATAGAAATAACATGCGATACACTATCGGACCTTTATCTACATTATGTTTAATGAAAATTCTGCCGCTGCCGTATTATAAAAAAATATAAAAATCTTGGTTAAATCACTTATTGTATAACTTAAATAATTTAAGTAGTACCTATGTAGGTATTATAAAACATTATTATTCAGCGGGATAGAGTAAATATATGTATATTGACTCTATCCCGCTGAATAATAATGTTTTATGTAAAGTTCTGGCGGCACTGATGCGATAATGAGCTCCCCGTCTATTTTAATCAATCTTCTTTTAAATTAAGAGCCGCGCTCTTGTCGCTGTAGCAGCCTCCATTTCCCTCTCCCCTGTACAAGCTCTTTCACATCTCTATGAGACACGACACCTGCATTTTCCTTTACTTGATCCAAGTAACTTCTTCTCGGCCTTCAACTTGTTCTTCTACCCTCTATCTTTCCCTTAAAGATATTTCTGATAAACTCGTCGTGTCTTATACAATGTCCCACTCCCACTAGTTTGCCTCTTCTAGTTTCTATTTATTTCATTAGAGTTCGTTTTTCCCTTTTCTCTGCAGCACTACTTCATTAGTGATCTTTTCTGTCCATTTTATTCTTTCCATTCTATTCTCTTACTTTATTCTGTAGGCCCTCGCGGGCACTTAGACACGTCACTTACAATGAATCTTTATTAAATAAATATTAAACAAAGCAAAATGACCACTGAGGAAAAGAAATGGCGAAAGAAACCCAGTTACAGCCTTTTTTGACATTCCACATTTCTTTTTTCTTTTTTTTTATACCACACAGGTGGCAGACAAGCATACGGTCGGCCTGATGGTAAGCCGTCACCGTAGCCTATAGACGCTTGCCAACCCTCCCAACCCCCCTAGTGGAGCTCTGGAGACCTTACTCACCGTAGGAACACAACATGGACGAGACCAATGCTATTTGGCTACGATGATCTTCTATAAGGTGGAGGTCCTTCCCCAGACGGGCTGCTCCGATTTGAGCGGATTATCCGCTATGCCCTACCTCTCTTATTTCAAATGCCTCCAATCTTTCCCTGTCTCTCTGTGTCATAGTCCATGTTGAGACATGGATGTGAGCATCCATTGAGGGCGATACCCCATAATTATGAAAGTTTTTATAAACCGTTTTCTAATGTTCTTGGCTATTTTTGATGTGAACATACTTTTTTAGTGTGAAATGTTTGTTTAGCTATTGTTATTCTGGTTTTAATATCCAAACTACTTGTGAAATCATTTGTAATTACGCTGCCTAAATAAGTCAAAAATAAGTAGTACAGTTTTAAAATTGCAATATCTCCTAAACTACAGAAGCTAGACCTTTGAAATAAAAAAAGTTAAAAGACAATTTCATTTTATTTAATAAAAACTTTATGCATAATATCGTCTTTTAAAGATTGATTTTTATTTCAAAACTCTAACTAATTTTAAAACTGTATTAGGTACTTATTTTTCACGCCCAGTGTATATTCGATTGTTATTTATTTTAATAATTCTGTTAACTGTTTTTGAAATTTTGGAAATGTTATGATTTTTGTTTTGCTAATGTTGATCGTCAGTCGATTTTTTCAAAAGTTAATCAGTATTTCCAGATCTTTTTTACAATTTGCTAACGCCGCAATGTCATCTGTAAACCGTAACGCTTTTATCTTTGTGATACCTTTACTTTTCTCTGTTATTTCCCTCATAGCGCCCTCCATAAATATGTTAAAGATGAGTGGTGAGGAGATAGTGAGCATCCCTGTCTGACCCCTTGTCTAATTCTTGCTGTTTTGTTTACTTCCCCTATTTCAATAGTGGTTTCTTGATTTTTGTATAATAGGTTTATTAGCTTCCTATCTCTGTAATCTATTCCTATTTCCTTCAATGCTCCAATCATCTTCTTCCAGTTGACTTTGTCGAATGCTTTCTCTAGGTCTATAAAAGCGCCGCAGGTGTCCTTTCCCAACTTCATCCTTCTGTTGATAATCATTCGAAGTGCTAATATTACTTCTCTCGTGCCTTTTTTCTCTCTAAACTCATACTGGTCTTCCCCTAGATGTGCTTCTGCTTTAGATCTGAGTTGGTTTTGTAATATTTTAAGAATTATTTTGGATGCATGTGGGATCAAACTGATGGTACGGATTTTCTTCGTATTTTTAATTATTAGGTTTCTTTGGTAATAATACGGTTTTACTAGTTTGGAAGTCTGATGACATTTTGCTGGTTGTGTACATTATTTGTCAAACTATAAAGCTCGTCTTTAATTGTTACGTCAGCTGATTTTATTAGTCCTATCGGTATGTTATCATCCCCTGCTGCTTTTCCATTACTGACTAATAAAGGCCATGTTGAGCTCGTCTCTTAAAATATCTGGTCCCTGATCGTCATTTTCAACTTCAATTACGAGACGACCTCCGTGGCGTAATGGTTACCACGCCAGACAGCCACCCAGGAGGTCGGGTTGTGTCATGATGAAAAACGAACTTTTTCAGATTGGCTTCGGGTCTTCGATGTTTTTCTATATACGTATTTGTTATAAAATATGGTATTGTTGAGTTAGTATCCCATAACACAAGTTTCGAACTTACTTTAGGGCTAGCTACATCTGTGTGAATTGTCCCTATATATTTATTTTTTTTAAACTCTTTTCTATGTCCGTTTCCCATAAGCCCTCCCCGGCTCTCTATGTTTATAAATAAATAATATTAAAAAAAACACTTCATTTAATACCGCTTTGCTTTGGTTTTTATTTTGTTTGCTTAATTTTCTAATGATATTATATGCTATGTCCATTTTCCCTCTCCTCATGATGTTCAATATATTCAAAGTCTTTTTCCATATCCTGTTCTTTCCTTTTTCTGCATTCTGTCGTTATTCTGTTTGTCAGATGTCTGTATTCTTCGTAATTTTTGCATCTAACTTGTCTCCTTTTTAACACCATGTTCGTTATTTTAATCAATATGGCAATTATTTCCGTAGTTAATTAGGGCACAATAACAATGATAAATAAGTATATTGGACTACATATTGTGGCGAAATGCGCACGAAAAAGAAACTATATTTCGGAAAACCTGAGTAAATACAGCCCCTATGTTGTAGGGGTAAATAAAGAAAGGCCTGCGTTTACACTAATACAAATATTATATTCCAAATCCTGAAGCTTAAAAACGAGTCTAAAGCTTTTAGTAGGTTAAACGTGGTAATAGTAGCAAACAAATTGCATGAAAATTAAAAAAGGCAATAAATGTGCAATTTTCTACACCATTTTCGCCATTTTGTTATCGTGTCACATTTTCATTCAAGGTGCAACATGCAATAGCACGAAAGGAATGCATTTTCACAGTTTTTGCACGGACCTTGGCCGTCGATGAAAATTGGTTTGCGAAGGTTACAGTAAAAGCGTTCGTGGCCTGAATCGTTTTCAACATAAAGTAGGTTTGGATCACCAAAATCTGTCCACCATCTTTTGTATTTTCGTTGAGGAACGATCATTTAAATAAATGCTTTATTTTTATTTAAATAAAAATGTTTGCCGCGGCTTTGGTCACGGAGTGAGGGCGATCGGAAAGTTCACTGCTGGATATGATACACCTCCCCAAATGTTTGCAGTACCTGTTGGTAGCGGTTTGCATCCAGCTCTGGCAATGTATAATATGTTTTTTATAAGATGATTAGATGCATAGTCAAAGCGTGAAGGAATAACAAACAAATAGGTACCTACTCACTTTCATATTATATAGTTTGAGTATAATATGAAGGTACTAAGCCGTCTATGGTCAACGTTACATAATGTTGGTAACGTAGACTTGGATTTAGATGGTAAATCGTGACAGTAATATTAAATCGTTAACAACGGTTTAAATTATGACAGTTGAGCGTTTTAGATTTCCAACAAAGCTTTAATAATATTAGTAGGCATGAACGTTATGCATTTCTAAATAATCAAGGCGACCTTTTCATGAAATGATCAATTTCACTGGCGACGACATAATATGCAATCCGGCAAAGAATTGAAAGTGCTAGCGGGTTGAAATGATACCTTTCGGGGCAAGCATTGAATTTTAATAGGATCTTAGTCCTACGTAACCTCAGCACTTCTGGACGATTTTGAGTTTTACTCCTAGGACTGTAAGATTTAAATCTATGTATTCTGTTTTAAGGGTACATGAATAATGCCGAATTTTTTTTTTTAGTTCTGTCCGATTTAAGTAATTGGATTATTCAGCATACGAACGTAATGAGATTGCGGATGAGATATTTTCAGCAGTATTTCTATGGACCATAAATAATATTATGGATCTAAAATTACCAAGCCTTACTATTATGAATGTGAAAGTTTCTCAGCGTATAGGGATGTTTTTTACTCAAAAGTCTGTGTTTCACGCAAAAACGGACTTGTTTGAAACTTGGTACACCGGTAGTTTATAACCTGGATTAACACAGAAAAGTTTTCATCCCGGGAACGGGAATAACGCGATTTCGCGGTTAAAACCACAGGCATCAGCTAATTTAATAATTTAAGAAAGTTATGCCAATTAATAGTAATTTAATTTCACTTCATTAAACATCTCTCGGTTTTTAATCTTAACATTATCCAAACATTAAAAAAATAATAAGTAGATTAAACTAAAATTGTCATACCGCAGGCAAACACGCAAGTGTGGGTCCCTTTTTTATGCCTCAAAGTTGGCAAACAAGCATACGGCCCGCCTGATGGTAAGCATCACCGTAGCCTATAGACGCTTGCAATACCGGAGTATCACTCACGCGTTGCCAACCCTCCCAAACCCCCCCCCCCCCCCCCCCCCCAAGTGGAGCTCTGGAGACCTTACTCACCGTAGGAACACAACATGGCCGAGACCAATGATATTTGGCTACGATCTTCTGTAAGGATGTCCTTCCACAAACGGGCTGCTCCGATTTGAGCGGATTATCCGCTGTGCCCTACCTCTCCTTAAACCTGAGGGTAAGTACCGCCTCCTATATACACCATTAATACTAGAGGCGCCACGTATGCCTTGCCTGGACAATGAATGGAAGTTTGAAAAAGGACTTTTTCATATTTATTGGCTACTAGCTGTTTCCTGTGGGAATAAGACGTTTTTCCGGGATAAAAGTAGATAGTAATGTCACTCATCCAACCAAACCAATAGTTTTGGTAATCCTTTAGCAAAGGTATTACAGGATTTGATTAATATCGGTTGACGTCGGTTTTCGATGAACTAGGCGGAAATTGTCCAAGTAAAGGGCCACCACACAATTACACGACACGACACGACGCCGTGTCGTGGAAATCTACGACAAGTATCGTAAAACTTTACGACGCGACATCGTAACGTGCCACGATTCACGGCACGACGCCGTCAATGCAATTCAGTTAATTTGGAAAAATTAACCGTATCCATCCATTTATTTCAATAATGAATAACCGGAGCCACTTTATACAGAAGTACAACGCCGTACGATGTCGCGTCGTAAAGTTTTACGATACTGGACGTAGATTTCCACGACACGACGTCGTGTCGTGTTTATGTGTGGGCCCTAAACCAATACCGAATGCTGTAATCTGTGAGGTTTCGAGTAACCCGATTGGTCAGATTCGCATGAAGGCTTTTGGAGGTGAGCTGCGCCCGAAGTGCAAACAAATCAACTCTCACAGTATGTCGCTCTCAGAAAGCATCTGTGATTATATTGACTTTAGAATGATAAACAGTTGATTTACTGAGTTGATATACAGGCAATTACTGTCTGTAGACAATCACACTCTGAATTTAAATCGGAAAAACACCGACCCGATTTTACTCGAAGCCCTGGGTTAGTCAAGTTTTCTATTGTCTCAATATATGTAATATTGCTTTAGCTTTTCTGGTACACATGCTGAATGAAAGTAAAGCTCCCAAGGGCATACAACTCGTTGGCCTAGAAATTACTCACTGTGTTTTCTTTTAAGTACTTAATAGGATTTCGGATAACCCACTACTTAGAATTGGTAAATTAGAAATAATTCCTTCAAAAAGTTTTTTTTACCATTAAAACAATTAAACTTTTAGTTTTAATTATTCACGATTTGATGTGTTTATTGGTTTTACGCTACTGGTTTATTTGTATTTTGGCGATTTTTTAAAAGAGTGTCTGTAATAGATCGAAGATGTGTAATATATGTGTATAATTATTATATATTATTATGTGTAATCTCAACTCGTGTCAAATTAAATAATAAGGGTTCTCTCGACCCCACCAAACTGCTACGCCAGCTTAGTACATCAGTATTGATATTATACTAGTAGCGACATCTACAAGACGTGAGCTCAACTACACAACTTCGTAGTTCGGCTTCAGTATAACAGATGGCGCAACATGTACAAATTCAGTGTGGAAAAGCAGACATGAAAAATAAATTCAGTGTGGAAAAGCAGACATGAAAAATGTTAGCTAAAATGATTGTGCTTATAAAAAAGAAATGTGTACTCGCAAAATAGACCCTACAGCTACAACATTTTGATGTTTCTTCATTGTTTATCCAATAATCAAGATGTAATAATTAACAAAATCATCAACATTTAAAATGTTGTAAGAAACATTTCTAAAATCAGAACTCACACAGAAAACCAAAAAGGATCAGTAACTATGTGATGTATGTGTCATTGTTGGCATTATTCAATGCGAATATAATATGTAGAAGTAAGTTAGTCACTGGCAGAAGTTCTGCAGTTTAGGTATGATCTACAAATCTACATAATTAGTCCGTAGCCTTATAGAGAATCTAGCTAGGCATAAATGTTTCCTTAGAAGAATTCTTAATTTATGGGTAAATGTGTTTGCGTCATTCACAGCATTGACGCAACCACTAATTATTATCATTACTATTATTCAGTATTTTAAATAATTTCAAATTCAGATTAGATGTTATTTAAATACGTTGTCTACAGCGCATTTCCTGCTTATATATTTTTGCTACTGAAACTTTACCTGCTAACATTTCGAACAGTCATCGCGAGATGGCGCTATGCACATTCAGTATTAATTAAACTTCGCTTACTTTGGGCCCAGGTAAAGCGGTGTGTATTGGGAAGAATTTATTATTTATTTATTTAGTTAAGTGGCATCGAACATGGTGGAACGTGGTGTCGTAGGAAAATCGGTGCTATGTTTGCATTGTATAATATAGTTTTCAAAAAATTACGGCTCCATAGAACGCCGAAGCCAGACCAATGCCTATGTGAAGGAGCTCGTAAATGTCGATCCGCAGTCGCCAACAGGACTATAGAACATTTGGCATCTACACAATATTCTTAAATACATTTAAATGTATATCGCTATTCAATTAGTATGTTCATTTAAGAATAATCTAATTTAAGTGGTGCTCGCTAGAGAATTCTTCCGGTATCGTAACAACTGCGCGAAGTACCTATTACATTGATTAGATGCGAGTTGGCTCGACGCCATATATTTTTAATAAAAAAAACCGGCCAAGTGCGAGTCAGACTCGCGCACCGAGGTTTCTGTACAAACCTGTACGTAGTTATTTATGTAAAGGTTGATATATATTTTTTTAAGTATTTTTATTATAATGACGTTATTAAAAATTTATGCTTTTCGCAATTTTTCCTTTATCTGTCTGTACTAGACGTTGCTTTGTACAGTCAGCGTTACACTTGCAGTACAATTTTGGCTCTTATGACATAGAACTTAAGAATGGTACAAAGTCAAAGTCAAAGATATGTAAAGGTCGACCTCTTGACTGTACCAAATTTCAAGATTCTAAGTTTACGGGAAGTACCCTGTAGGTTTTGATTCCCTTGCGAGTGTCGAAAATGCGGCATAAACGGCTGTATCTTTTGATTGCGTTGGCTTAGAAGTTTGATTTTTTCACAGCTCCTAGGGACAGTAGACCTGAGTATTTAGAATTTCAGCGTGATACCTCCATGTGTTCCAGAGAAAAAGGGTCTTGACAGACAGACGGACAACAAAGTGATCTTATAAGGGTTCCGTTTTTTCCTTTTGAGGTACGGAATGGAACCCTAAAACCAACAAAAAAACTCTCACATTTACATTTCTAACTCTTTAACTAATTGCTCTAATAAGATAGTTATTAATAACGCGAAAGTAGATAACCTCCCGTTTCTGAAACGTATTTTAAGTTTAAGACCACATTAAGTCTTAAGATTATCTTTCTTTTTTCAAATTCAAAACTTTTATTACGAGAGGTCTTCACAGACACTTTCTCTGTCACATATGTATTACATTACAATAATATTTTTTGTGTTAATAATCTACTCTATAAATAAACTACCACCATTTCGGAAAAAAGCAAAGTTTAGGTGTGTCATTCATTAGCTTTAAAAATGGTTTTGAGCTATTCACCATGTATCTGTTAAGTTTCGACTAAAGTTTGAAAAGAATATGCCTCGGGCGCACTCAGCTGTGCAACGTGAGAGAACCTTTTAGCATAAGTATAACAAATCCCTATTTGTTTTGAGGGTAGGGCAAAAATATAAGGTGAAAGTGACAACAAAATAATCATTGACAGCCTGGTAGTGCGTTGGTAGCGCTACTTTCGCATCAGAGTGCGTGGCGGGATCGATTACCCGCTTTTTTACAATTATATATTTTGTTTGGTAAGCATAACACAAGCCTAGCTTACTTTGGGACCAAATGGCGTTGTGTGAATTGTGGAGAATTCATTTATCGATCATAAACCCGACATACAAGTTCAAAATGTCTGATCCTTTTCTTTTTGCATGTAAAGACGTAAAAAGTTAAAAATTAATAAAAGAAAATTGTTTTTAAGCATTTCGCCATTTTAGAACTTAAGTGAATCTCTATTAGGTAAATCTCGTTTGCTCTTTAATAAAAATACCGTAAAAAGCTTAATGAATTCCTTCCCTCATTCCCAGCCTCTCTTTGACAAAAACCATGTCCCTTTCAATGAGTCAGCGGCAGAAATTACGAATGCGGTCAGATCTCTACATACAATGTACATTTCGGTGAAAGGTTCCGCACTAAATCAAAGAAAAGATAACTTCAATAACTAGGTCACATCGTTATATTACTTAGAATAATTTTTCATGGAGGGTTAAATGGAATAGAATATTTTTTAACATTTTCAGGGGAGTTAAATGCTCATTCTAACCGTACATTTTCTAAATCTTATTAATGGACGTGTAAAATAATATAAAATCACAATTCTAATTTCGCTACTGCTTAGAACCTGTAAAAAAGAGGTAACCCCTTTATTGTTAAGAAAAGATAAGGATTAACTAAAACTGTTTTGCCACTCTCTTTCTTGAGGATTCAAATTCAAAAACAAATTCAAAATATTTTTATTCAAATAGGCCTAAATAAGCTCTTTCGAATCGTCACAATTTTTTCCTACCACCAGTTCAGACGGCAGATTTGTGCCAAGAATAAACTGGCAAGAAACTTAGCACTTGCTCTTTTAAAATGGTATTAATAAGATACATAATAAAGCGGGAACGTGACAAAATATTTGTTTGCACCTTTATATTTTTTTGAGGATAGTATCCACAAGATACATTTACATACATTTACATGCCAGTAAACTCAAGTGTCACTTTCGGTTTAACCCAAAGTGTGGAGGCTGTTGCGATGCAACAACAGCATGTCAATTTTATTTATTGATTATTTCACAAAGTATTTTTCGTATTGTATTAGTTAATTTGTTTGTTTGTGTCGTTTTATTATTTTATAAGATTTTCCATTTCAAGTGAATTGTAATTCTTTTATGGGAAATACCTGAAGATAGTATCTATGAAGGCTTTGATTTCAATAAATCATAAAAGGGGAGTTTGCTCAAAAGCTAGCAAACGAGCACTTCCACAGCTTGAAAGTACTCCTTCATTGAAATGGAAGCATTGAAGCCTGTTTTCATTCAGTCATATAGTACCGGTTTCGTATCATTTTTTTTAAACTTCACATTCTATAGATCACCGTAAAATTGTAAAAACAGTTAGATTGTGAACATCGGCTTAGTGTAATTACAATTTTACGCTGACAATATCTCAATAAATTATAAAATAACGGTTTTTACAGTTTTACGGTGTCATATAGACTCCAAAAAGCACGGACAAATGTGATGTAGATTAAATTAATTCCTTTACAATAATATACTCGTGTACTTGTTAAAGCGTAGAAATTCATTATTATATATCATTCTGAGTAATAAAATAAAGATATTTACATTTTGCAAGTTGCGCCTTGGGTGCCCTTTCTCAAAACGTTACGTCATACATATTTTATTTTAGAAGTTAATGGGTCAATTTGGAAAATTGCGTTATCATATTTAAGTAAGTAGGTATTAAAGGTACCTAATACAGATCTTTTCAAGAACATGGACAATTTCTGAACTATTGGAGATAGGTAGCGATATAAGTTATTCCACCAAATTTAATTAAAATAGGAATTTGTTAAAAATAAACATTTTCCTTGAGTTTATAGTTAGTTATATCATTCACAGAATTTGGCCTTTATAAGCGACACTATTGGCTGGGTGTAAATATAACAGGCCTTTTTTTTCAAAACTAGTTTGATTGCTGTATTGGATATTTTTTTCCAATACTGTTTTAAATTTCACCAAATACGAGTTTGAAATTCCTTTGAGTATTTCCGCTACCACAAATAGTATAAAAACTGGCCATCCACGCACACTTGAAAAAATCCCTGTACATTCGATGCGAATATAAATTTTCCTTCTCTGCCCATTATTACATTAAAGTATTCTATATACATTTTTATATAATATTAGTTTTTATCCCGCGACTTCGTCCGCGTGAAGTTCCGGACCCGTTCCCGTGGGAACCACATAAAATTTCGGAAAAAGCTATAGCATATATGAGTCTCCCTGATAATGTAGCTTTCTACTGGTGAAAGAATTTTTGAGATCGGTCCAGTAGTTTCGGAGTCTATTCAATGCAAACAAACAATCAAATATTTCCTCTTTATATTAGTATAGACAAATTTATACAACCTTGTCAACCCGTAGTATAACGGAGAATACTAACTCCATGAATAATTAATGACACATTATTAGTAGTTATTAGTAGCAGTGGCACGCAAGATTGACACACTAGCAAATCGTTTGGTGGTCATCAACAAATAATAAATAAAAATAGACCTAGGAACTAATTAGGGTTTATGTTTTTTAAGGGTCGCACGCGAGTGTAGCCCCTGGTGTTACAAGTGCGTCCACCTACCATCGCGACATACGCTTGTTTACCACTGTCGTCGTGCATTGGTTTTTTTTATGAGAGAGGAGGATAAACGAGCTTGTGGGTCACCTGATAGTAAGTAATCACCACAACAAAACATCTTGGCATTGTTTATTTCGATCTTTTAATCGAATAAGTCAATCGCTTCAGAATGTATCAATCGATAAAAATATATAGAAGATAGGTACTTAATGTACGTTTATACGCACCAAATACAATATCTGAGCGTAATAATATTTGCATTACGGCTATAGGAAAACACGTGCAATCTTGAATAAATAATTACATTGATTGCTATGTCCTAAACGCACTTAAATTGACATGGGTACATATGTTTACTGTTAGACGGGAATAGAAAAGTAATTTTAATTAAGTTAATTCATAAAGGCTGTGCAGTAAGTAGCTCACTGAGATCATAACATAACTTCGTTTAGTTGGCAATGCCACTTCCAAGATTGGGCTGTGTCCCCATTCATCTCAAAGCCTTATATACTTATGTATGAATAAACAAAGATTAGCTAAGTTTTAAGGAAAACGTGTTTTGTCAATTTCGTTGTTACATCTAGACATGCGGTAGTGTGCTAGCTATGTCAAGTTCAAGCAAACAGAACTAGCGAGCAGCACCGTATAATTATCTTCTAGAATTTACAAAAACAAGTTTTAGTTAAACCTTGGCTGATCGTTGTTAAGGCTTAAAACTTTTACTACGTAATTTCCGAACGATTATTTCATATTATACACCATTGTTTAACAGATCATTACAATAAACTTGTTTGTTATTTTTCTTAGGCTATTTGTGACATAATTATTTTATTCATACTAGTGCACACTGTATGTACCTACAAGCATGTGATTTATTTAATTATAAATTTGTCTTCATTTAAATTGTCTCTGTTTATAGTCTACGCTAACAAAACTGTTCGATGCCTTTATGCAAATACGCATAATTATAAAAAAACTCTATTGAATTTTACTACGCATTGTCTAAATTGATTACATTTTATACGCTTTAAACGTAACAAACAGGATTGGATAGTCTTTTGATCTGATACTTGGAATACTAATTGACGACTCAGAATAAAATTGTTTGGGAATCTCCTTAGCGATGTAAACAAAGGAACTATTTGCTTACATTATGAGAGTAAACAGGAAAACATTGCAACTTTTTGCAGAAGACGATTATTGTGATGTTCACGTAACGAGTTCCGTGACTGAAAAGTTTAAAAGAATCTAGGATTTTGCTCCGCTATAAAATAGACAATACGTACTAGTATCTAACTACTTACTTCTTTGTAAAACGATCAATACGAAAGTCTATAGTCAAGATTGGATGAAATAAAAAAGAATGAACAAAATATCGATAAAAAGTAACATTCTACAAATTTATTCACGTTGATATACTGGCAACAAAGTTTGACTGCTTTTATCATTATGTCCAATCTTCTGAGTACACCATAATAGGGTCCACATAATGTGCGAAGTTACCGAACGGTACCTTCATTATATTGCGATCAAGAATATTCCATACCTACGTGTCAGGCTTGGTCTGCAATTCTAGATCGAGGAAAACTTACAAACCATCGATAAGGGAGTAAATATACATACTCAATCGATGTCAATCCTAACACAATACTGAATAAACTTTACTTTTTTTATAATTACTCTATTTGTGTTGGATTGGCTGCGTCCACAGAGATTGTGACTGCTAGTTTGAGGTGGGTACGTCGCTAGGTGCAAGTCAATTAATTTTGTTTCCAATTGATTACACACATATCAGTAGCATATCGGTAGCAGTGGAGACTTTTAGGGTGGCAAGCACAACTGCCCGGTCTTACTTTTTAGACCTAGCAAAACAAACCAAAAACAAAAATTTATCGGTGGTTGCCGTTATGATTAGGACATAAGGCCAATACATATATTTTCATTCAATATTAATTACTCAAAACACTAGGATCTCAGGTTTAATAGAGTAGGTAGTCTAATGCAGATGACCGACACAATAGGTACGTAGTCATTGGTATATATTTTTTAAATATTACAAAGTTGTTATAAAACTTTATATATTTAGTTATATGTTTTTTCGCTTATGTAACTTCGGTTTTAGGCTTTTGATAATAGAATTTACATTTAATGTTGTTTTAAAACTACAGATTTACCGTCATCTTTAGGAAGTTTTTTGCCATCGGCTGTATGTTTCGTAAACAAATTCTTACCAAGAAATGTCAGATATGCGGGTTAATTATGCTGTTGTAAAGGAAGGATGATAAATTCAATGCCTCAATAAATTATATCTTTAAACTGATCCGTTGAAGAACAAAGGGACTATGAATAAGATCGCTGCCAAAACGAACATTTGTTTAGTTAGGATTGGGGTCCATTTACGAAAGTTCTTTAGTGTGGAATGGAACTGGATTCTTATGAATATTCATAACAAAACATTTTTCAAAACCCATGGATAGGATATATTCATAGACATGCCTGTTGTTAACATGTACCTAACTGGTTATATTCATCAGATCAGAGCAGACCAGCTTTTGCTAAACCAAAAATAAGTAAGAATTATATTAAAGTATATATATAAAGTAAGTATATTAAAATTATTTCGCGTCAGTTCGATTTTCACTCCAGACAGGCGGCTTCAACTTATATTAAAAATAAATTATAAGAGTTTTCCCACCAATAAGTATTTATTTATTCATTTCTAATATATGTATACAACACTAAAATACACATGAACCTTTTCAGGCACAGCAAAGGAAAAGAGAGAGGCAGACTTGTTATAATAGTTTGTCTTCCAGTAGTCCAATTATTAGATGAGATTTTGAGCTTTTAAATTATACACCTTTCATAATTCAGGTATATATTTACCAGGTGTATAATTAAATCCGATTCAACACTGTCAGTCCCCCCAATGGGTTACAGGCCTAAGAATATCTTTTTATCTAATTAAATAATTCAATTACTCAACTTTGATCAAACGACGGGGCTGTTTTATACCACAATTATAAAGACTAATTGTAAAATAAGCAATGTCTGCATTTCTATAAATATTCAGTTATCCATGTAATACGTCATATTTGATACAGGGATATTTTATGATATTTTTTGGTTTATTTACTGAAAAATTCCGATACCTACGCCAACACTGTTTGGATTCGGTACTTTCATAAAACATATGCATTGATAGTTGAAATTTGTGACTCGGGCTCTTTTAATAAAATTGTACTGATAACAGGAACCCTGTTGCGTGCTTCTTACTAAAAAAATATATATGAAATAATTGATACAAGTGCATCATTTACATAAACTAAAAGGTCTAGAGTAGTACGGTGCCAGATAACTTTATGCTATGACCGGGCATTTACGGTAGCGACTGCTTTTCGCATCTTCTAAAAGACGCGAAATGTTACAGTCGCTTTTCGCGTCGTCAAAACGCGCCCTAAGGCTTTGACCGCCAAACTCTAGGAATGCTTTTGTAACTGTAATTTTTATAGGAAGTGGTGCTATTGCATTAGGATACCTAAGTAGATAGCAATGGCAATTTCTTTTCACTGTAGAAAGGATACTATATTATATTTATTTTCAAAACATTTTGCAACTGTGCTGTTTTACTGAAGATGTTTTAACCGTATTACTTTCTCAGAATGTTTGCGCTAGCAAAAACGAACCGTGAGACAGTCAGCAGCAACAGTCAGTAGGTATTGATGTGACTATATGATACGTTTCAGAATGAAATTACATAGAACTCCGGCGCATACCAAAGAATAAGCATTTTAGATAGGTATATAACGCTGTCAGTATTTTGGGAACTATGCCACAGATCAGATATTTTTTACTATTTTCTATTTATGTTACATACACTGTAATTGTATAAGTATATCATCGAGTATATGACCTTTGTTAAACTACATTGTTTTAGTACCTACCTAATATTTAGTAAAATAGTGCAAGATGAGTCAGAGATAGGGGATTGAATGAAAGTAAGTCAGGATCGTGTCAAATGGACAGTATTTATAGTAGGAAACAGACAGCCTAACATATAATAAATAATAATTATAGTTAACTTCCAATCCATTTTAAAATACCTACTTTGTCCTAAATCAGACTGACGAATCAACGCACAGCCTAAACCACTGGTCGTAGGGAAATTCCGATAACACGGACTGATGTTACGTTGAATTCTAACCAGTTTTAATCCTTATTCTAACTAGTAATGTCTTTGTTGACAGGACTACGTGTATTGTTGTTTCGGGATGGAACTTTCATAGTTGCCCTCCTGAAACATGGTGGGTGTGTTCTTTGTATGACGTAGGTATCCGATATTATTCCGATAATTTCCACAGGTTTCGCTAGTCTTACAATATAGGTACCAACAAAGACAAAGACTCCACCCCACGTGAAAAGAGAAAAAATATATAGCCATTACATTGACTAATGAATAATGTTTGCGTGCATAAATTTAAAAAAAATATGTACAACGGATATCACTCACGTGTCAATTGATGTACTTGAAGATATTCAAATAAAATTATTTACGTAATTCTTACGCCTTGAGTGACGGACGCTTGTTCATATAAGTAATATTAAGCGAAAAAAATTATGTTGTATACCAAAACAATGTTCTGTCTACCAAAATACTTTACCCGTGTAATAAATAACAAGCAATCGAATCTCCGATATATCGCGAGTTGCAAAAACGATCAAACTGTATTTCTACAAAATATTTTGGTGAGCATTTTACCAGTTTAAAAAAATGGTGAAAATAATTATTTTTCTGGGTGTTAGTTTACAATGTTTTACATAATGATAATAGAATGATAATAGCACAACTCAAAACATAACTACTGTTTGCTCACAAAATGTTTTATTTTATTTTGTTTATTGTTTTTCAGTTTCAGTTTTTGATTTTTTTATATTATTTATTGTTAAACTTCTGCTCTGCTCTAAAAACCAAACTAATGGATTCAACAACAAAAAAGCATAGTCTTAACTTTGGGAAGGAGTTCCATTTTTAGGGTTCCGTAGTAAACTACAAGGAATGCATAGTTTCGCTTGGTTTCGCCATGCCCGTCTGTCCGCCTGTGTGGCCTAGACGCTTAATGATAGAAAGCTGTAAGTTGGTATGTATACACATATTAACAATGCTAACAAAGTGCTGGAACAAAATTTTGAAAAATATTTTTTCTTGGGGTGTTTCCACTACCTACATGTAAAGAGGAAATGAAACGCCCACCCTATATTGTAGGGTATCGTTAGGTAGGTCTCTTCAAAACATCGAGTGTGGAAAGCTAATTTTTCGATTCAATGATCCGTTTCGGAATTATTTATATTTACCGTGTCAATTTTCGTTTTGCACGACGCCCCCCCCCCCCCCCCCTTCTTTCTATCTCCAAGTCTTGTATTTAGAAATTTGAAAAAATGAAAAAATCATGGTAGTAGTCCATATGCCGAACCTTCAATGAAAACTA
Organism: Endotricha flammealis; assembly: GCA_905163395.2. Classification (NCBI taxonomy): domain Eukaryota; kingdom Metazoa; phylum Arthropoda; class Insecta; order Lepidoptera; family Pyralidae; genus Endotricha; species Endotricha flammealis. Next base: position 18,047,078 of record LR990852.1, on the reverse strand, counting down.
ACGGTTAAGTAGGCTTTACTAGTTACCGAGTAATAGCCGACAAACTTATAAAGTAAAATTTATTTGACGAAAACGTACAAATATTATAGAATAAGGCATTGTACTCATCTGCAAGCAAGAAATGTGTAGCCGATACGGCCTACATAGTGCGTGGCCCGACACGTAGGTACTTGCCCGGTTTTGTTACTTTTTACCACCACACCCATATTTTTCTATATAATTATCTGTGGTCATCGGAGTCGGCACGATATTTATGCAACTTGTAACTATGTTTGTCATTGTAATTTCGTATGCACTGTTTGTTGATCCTAAATAATAAATATGCATTTCCTGTGGAAGATATCGCAAAAGCCGCGCGTGATACTATATTGCAAACAGTTGCAAGAAATGTACGAAACTGAACTGATAAATCAGTGAGAATTGTCGTGATTTGTTCCAAATAGGTTAGTTTGGAGATGTTATTAATCGCATAAGCGGACAACTCGCAGGAACTAGCACGATATGGCAAGTGTACTTAAGTGCAATTTCTTGGAGGTGTAAAGGCGATGATGAAACTTTGATTTATAGATATTTATTTTAAAATTATGATTGTTATTATCTGCAGTATACTTAGCACTGCCAGTGACATATCAGCACGATGCCAAATTCTCGACGGTTGAGATACCTCCGAGACAATCTAATGATTTGAGACAAGTTTGGCGCAGAATGTTCCAATAACAGACGATCTTATGGCATGCTGAAACGACATCCCGATTTATTTTTATGGACATAAAAGTCCTAAAGAATATATTTTTTATATCTATCAACTAAACGATGATATGTTTCTTCATTGTGCAGTCATATATATAATACTAGCGGACTGCCCCGGCTTCGCGCGGGTTTAACTAAGGACCCCTAATTTTATTGGAAATATTATATAGCCTATGTTACCCGGGGCGGGGGTAATGTACCTTCCTAACAGTGAAAGAATTTTTCAAATCGATCCTGTAGTTTTTGATTTTATTCGTTACAAACATACACACACACAAAAGTACAAATCTTTCCTCTTTATAATATTAGTATAGATTATTGTTCACATGATCACTTGACAAGTGACAGAAGCTACTTGAAGACCTACTGTTACACAGCGCCGCCGCCTGGTTCATGCCCTGTACTTTTCATAGATACCAAAGAATCTGGTCATGCTTATTTCTATACCTAATACTCTTCATGTTCGTACGTACAAACAAAAATACCAGTAGGTATTTTTGTACAAATTAGGGCAATTAATATTTCAGCATATAGAATATTAAATACTAAAAGCATTAATAATAACTAGGTAGCAGTGGCGAAGGGTGAAATTTTACTCAGGGGAAGCCGGAGCAAAAAAAAAAAAATATACAGTGTTATCTTACCACAGGGATGGAGAATTCCGAATACCATATTACCATTACCATACATAAAAGCACTGATAGGTATAATATGGAAAACCAAAACAGTGTTTTAAGTTTACAACTACCTACCTGTGAGCCACGAATACTTTTCGTACAAATTACAATGAAAATGTTTAGTAAAGCCACCTTTCCGTTTATAATCTATTTTCATAAAAGGAAAAGCACGGGCGCGCTGTATAATATGTTTTTTATTTTCAAAACTGTATGTTTGAAAATTATTATCTAATAAAAAGTCTGTGAGACAACAACCCACGTCTAAAATTGCAGCCATTACGAATGTAAACAAAACAGACTAAACCAAAATAAACAATTAACTACTTACAACTGAAACCGATAAATTCTATAACTATAACACAATTCACACCGAGCCCTGTCCAACATTTAACCACGAAGTCACTCTAATCTATTCAAATTTACTAAATTAACAACAAACAAATAAAAAAAAACTAACAACAGTAAGAGCGAAAGCACAGGCGAAAGTGAATTGAAAAAATGTCATAATTTTGACAATTACAACGCGACAAAATTATAGTTGTTTTATTATTCAAGCACTAAACACATAATTAACTATATTTTTTACTTCTCAGGTTAATACCTCTGTTTATCTTTGTCGCACTAACGTAATCTGATACATGCCATCCTTGTCGTAACTCGGCGACTACCGGCTTAATATGTTCATATGATCGGCGTGAGAAAGAGACCGCGTTAGGAACAAAATGTACGCGTAAGAAAGAGACAGCCGCTCCTAAAACTGTATGCAGCTACAACTCGGGAATTACCGGCTTTCGACGCACAGGCTAAGCGACGAATAAATAGCAATATCACAATATTGCTATTTATTATTGTATAGGCGTTTGGCGACGTGTGATATTGCTATTTATTATTGTATAGGCGTTTGGGTATCATTATTATGTATGAAGCGAAATCATGTTATTAGCAGAGTCGATGCTGTTAGATAATTCACTATTTTTAAAAGGGAAGCCGACAGGAATCGTGTTATTAGGACCCCTCGCCACTGCTAGGTAGGTAGCTACTTAAACAAATTGTTGTACAAATACGAGTAATTTAAAGAAGTGTAGGACCTAAAATGTTACCTTGGGGTACGCTCGTTTTTATATTAAATGCGTTAGACTTTGTATCAAATGTTTGCGTTCCATTACTAAGATAATGATTATAGTATTTGCAAAGGTTTCTCTTTAATGCCATTTATAGTCCAATTGGAGTAGCAGTGTTTTATGGTCAAATCAAAACAATCGACCGCTTTGGAGAGGTATTTTTTTTTATACGGCCCGATTTTTCCCGTGCCCTCAATATTTTGTTTTCTTTTTGTTTCTCGACAAACACGACGTCTGCGGGGCTTCTAAAATACTGTTTCGCCGAGAGAGTTCTTAGTTTAATTATATTTTTCATTCATGTTGTATAAAGTAATATCGAGCAGTCCCTTTATAACATTTTTTCCTCGGATGAAGTATTATAATACAGGGGCTGATAAACGAGTAAGGTTTAAATTAAAAAGATAACCCTTTGATTATTCTAAGAAGAATGACACACAATAGACTTCAACGTGGAATATAATTAGCATGCAAGAACCCCCGTTTAAAAACTGTTCTAGGACGCGACCACCTATCTAACTAGCTTGGTTCAAACGGTTAATTAATACCCTTAACTCTACCACAGTTAGAACTGGAATATGCAGACAAAAGAGTGCTAACTAGGAACTCTAACGAGCTTGTTTCCTATTCAAAGTTAGTTCGAAACCTGATTTAAAATATAACACATTTGTGTCATATTTTAGATATATAATTCAAATTCAAAACTTTTATTCAGAGAATAGGTTTTCACAAACACGTTCTCTTGTCAGAGTATACAGTAATAAATGATTTGTATAAAATAATCTACTCTATAAACTACTACCATTTCGGAAACGAAAGCAAAATGACCACTAGTAAAAAGAAATGGCGAAAGAAAACCAGTTACGGCCTTTTTTGTCATTTAAAAATATATCGTACTTTTCTTTTTTTTTTCTTTTTCAACATACCATTTAAAACTAGGTACATACATACAACATTACGTACGCGGAATGTCAAAATATATAACACATCTTGTTACAAGACATAGAATCGTCCTTAGAACCGAAATCGATATCTTATATGAAAGACGCATCCGGCGTCCGACGCAAGGACTCGATAGTAAGAATAAACTATACCAACAGACATACTGCTGTATCGATCTATTACCAGAAAGCATTACACGGTATCTTATCAAACGACACAACTCATCGTAAATTCAATGATCCGAAACACTCAAGATAGTATTTTACTGTAGGTCAGCCTAAAGCCTATGCAACGGTTCTAATTTAAACAATGAGGATATCTACTATGTTGTGTGGATCGTAGAAACGTATATACCACGATTATTCGTTCGCATAGACACTTCGCGTAAATAGAGGCTCTTGCCAAATCTATGTTAGTGAACTTTACATTTGGCACTCGAGAGTGTCTGCGCTGTTTGTTACGTTAAAAATATGCGGCGTCATGAACGAGTCACAGCAGTTTTGTGTGAGGATAGGCTGGCCAGACTCCAGGGTGTGCATTGCAACACATTGCGAAGCTGCAGGCTGGACTTCATTCCACCTCTACTGCTTGCTTCAGAAGCATGTACACAGAAAAGATATGCTTAATTTAAAACGGAGACGATAACTGAAGCAGTTAATTTATCCGTGATTGGAAAATAGCACGTGAATTTAGCGGTGATCTTGGGATGCATCGTCAGTCTGACCTTCATACGTCTCGGCCCTAAAGCTCGCATGTCACTTGACTCGTGTGATGCAGGTTGTTGAATAACACGCACATTATACATGTAGGTACCAATGACGCATATCCAACGTAATAACTCACATGACAAAACCATATTGAGAGTCGCAAACCACAAAAAAACACGAAACTACTACGGATGTATTTTTTGTATATAGTATTTTACTACAGCTCCTGACATTATTTTTTAATTTATTATGTAATATTTACTTACATACCTACATGAATATAAACGGCAATATTAACACACAAAGAATATACCTACAGTAATAAGAAGTAAGTGCCCGTTGCCATTCTAACAATAAAATTGAAGTGATTCTATTGATACAAGTAGGTACTATTTTGAAAAAAAAAAAAGAACTAGCGAGATTGCTGTAAAAAAACAGTGATTCATGAATCGTGGGAATAGTGGCAATAATTCAACGGCAGAACAGATGATCGCCGGACAAACTGATGTCATACAACCGCGTGTGGAGAGTACGTAACGCCTGTTTAATGACATCACACTAGCGTTTATTTTCGTATTCGCTCTAGCCTTAAAATAATTATTTAGACTCGTCACATTTTAAGACGGCGTACAATTGTCGCATGCAAACACAATTTCGGATTGTAAGGGTGAACATTTCGTAACTACATCTTTTCTACAACACCAAGTTAGGTACCTATATAATATTACTAGCTTCTGCTCGTGGCCGACTAACAATTAGCATGTTTTTCGTCAGAAACAACGTTGATATTAGTTAAGTCAGTCAGTCAGTCAGGCAGGACTTTGAATTTTATATATTATAGATTATTTATACGATCTGTCATTCAAATGATTACAAATATCGCTTAAAGTGCTCAACAGCCTAAATTCACGTTTCTACATCATTATGTTTTGAATAAATAAAAGTAAACAATAAGGTAAAGTATATTTGTAAATGGATCTCATCAGAGTCTCCTTCTTTTTGGGGTTGCCTAGTGGGTACTACAAGGAACCCTTATTTATAGTTTCGCCATGTCCGTCCGTCCGTCCGCGGTTTAGCGCCTAGACGCTTAATACTAGAAAGCTGTAATTTGGTACGTACACCAGGAACAAAATTTTAAAAAAAAATTTTTTGGGTGCCTCCCCGTGGTGTCAGTCGCTGAATTACCCCCTACATGTAAAGTGGGAATTATTTTTTTTCGCGCCGACCCTATGTTGTTTGGTATCGTTAGATAGGTCTCTTAAAAACATCGGGTGTGGAGATTATTTTCCGAATATGACATTGTAGGTACTCATCTGAAAGCAAGTAAAGCGTAGCAAATACGGAACCCTACATTGTGCGTATGTGCGTGTGCGTGGCCCGACACGTAGGTACTGCTCGGTTTTTATTTCTTTTTTTTCTGCATTCGATTTTGAAAATTATTTCTGCCAAAAACTACAACACTACACTTTTTGAATTCCATACTATAGTAATATTGGAAGATACTCTCTGTATAACTAATCGTAGTTTCATAATTCAATTTGCATCGCTAAAGTGTTGTTAAAACTTCTAGATAATTAAAAACCAATTATGTATAGCCGAAGCCGAGCGCTTATTTACGTCACAATAAACAACTGGATTCATGATACTTGTTAATATATAGAATTCATAGTCAATGAGTAAATCAAAAAGCCAGTTTTCAATATAATTTAATAATTTCCCGCTTCTGTGAATAAATTATCAGATTAACAATTTAACAGTAACCGCATCAAAATCTGTTGTGTCGTTAAGAGTACCTGAGCCTACGAAACATGTAAAAGAAAATGGAGATTTTGCCATTGAATTTTTTTTATAAAGATTTTTATAAATAATTTTAAGCGATTATTATGCACTAGCGGTTGCAGTTCCGGCCTAACCGCCGAACGCAGTTGGAGTAGCGAACGCTATAACTATATGCGGTTAAATATGTATCTATAGACGTATTCATACTAAACATAGAAACACGGGCAGGGCTAAGCAGACTCCGGTGAACCGCTACTGCGAAGAGATATCTTATTTATAGATATTATTTACATATGGAAACCACATAAACGTGATACGTTCGTGTTAAGATGAAAATCTTATTTATAAGTACTATTTACATACAGGAATCCCAAAAAACGTGATTGTACATAATTTCAGTATGCAGTTGATTTATATAAGTCTTGGGTCAAATAGGCCAACAATGAAGTAGGTACGAGATACCCATGTTGCAAAGGAAATGTTAAATGGCCATAAATTAACATCATGGGATTTCGTACTAAAAACTACGCATATGCACTCGCCAACTGAATATATTCGATACAAAGGTGGTTAAATTTATCGCGGAAATTACTTTAAAGGTTAAATGCGCCATAGACACGCGAACTTCGACTGCCATAGAAAATAATTACTTAGTTTTTGTTGAAAAAACAACTACCTACGTAAAAGTTGTTGATTCGTTACAAATTACAATACAATTTAGGGAAAAAAATATCCTCTAGGATCTGTAGGAGGAGAGTGGTAGAGCATTTATGAAATGTGCGAGGAAGTACCACTCTGTCACAGAATATCGGAGTGAAACATGAATGCGTTTGATGAGTGAGAGATCCGGAAGCCCTACTCCTCTCCTATTCCATTTCCTCCCCTGATGTGTCTGTACTCCATGGACGGTAATGGACATTTTGCGAAAGGAACATTTGGCGACTAAACAATTTGCGGTGACTGGCTGCGATTTACTGTATTTGGCGCGTCTATCAAAAAAATAAGTTTTGATTTTTCTGACATAGGTACGTACCTATATTTTTTTACAACAATGGCGATCGACGAAACCCAAAAATTTACGATATGCAAAGGCTACATGCATACGGATTATCAAGCTTCCGCTGTCCTTCCGACTGGAGTTCGTCTGTCAACGGGGCGGACGGATTATGAACCGTAACTGATATGCATTTAAAATGTGTGACAGTATGCGAATTTTCTATTGTTAAAAGAATATTTTAAAAAAATTAACCCTTAGTTTTCTATTCCGACTTGCAGTAGTGTTTTTACCAAATTTTTTGTAATAAAAATATATTCCGATGTGATCCACGAAATTTTATAAGGACACCAACCACATTGTATGAGCTTTTGGCTTCTCGTCAACAAAAACAAGGAACAAAGTATAATTTATATAAAGTTTTCTAATAAAATATAACAAATTTTAGTCAATGATAATGTAGTATGAAAATAAATAACTAAAAAAACAATTTTAATATGATGGTCAACGATTTATAATAGTATCTGGTGTGGGGATCGCAGTGTTGTTTGTTGGAATCTTTATATTGTCACAATGAAAGACGACTTTTTGTTTTGACATTACAAGTGTTGTCGTAGATGAGTACTAATTAATATAGCTAAAAGATTTGATCAGAACATAGATGAATTCAGCAATACAATAAGATTTCAAGCAGTTTTTGTTGCGTAAATAGGTTGTACAATTAGTTAACTAGATAATGATTATCTGCTTAACAAAAACAAACGGTGACGCTTACTATCACGCGCCGTATGCTTGTTTGCCAACTTTGTGGTAAAAAAAACGTATTAAATTAACGGCAATGAACCATTTTTTTTATTGATCAAATTATAGCTAAATTCTAATTTTAGCTTTGCGATTGACAACACTGCAATCCCCACGCCAGATACTAGGCCACCGTATTAAACTTGCTTTTTAAAATATTTATTTTCATACTCCATACCATTGACTTAAATTCATTATATTATTAGAAAACTTTATATAAATTATATTTTGTTCGTTCTCGTTAACGATTGGACCAAGATCGGTTGATGTCCTTTAATCAACTGTTATTTCTAAGTGATTAAAGCTAAAACTTCGAAATGGAAAACGCAAACACAGTACATCAGTGACATAAGCGTTTGAGGGATGGGGGAAGAATGAATATCCAAAAATTGGAATAACAAGTTGAAAATTTATCTTCCTATCGAATCCTCTAAAAATTCGATCAGACAGAGAGCAAATTATGATCGCGTTTAGAATGTTTTGAATTTTGTAATAATTTATTTTTACACTTTACTTATAACAAAAGAAGTTAACTGTAAAAATACTAATTTAATGATATAAAATACTATTTTACAAGCATACAAATATCTGTGAGCCTATTCTCGTAAAAAAAAACAATTAAAATCTAGTCTCAAACTCACTCACTGTCTCACTCACTTAGATTACGTCAAGCTTTACATATTGTACTTATTTTATATATTGATTTTATGCTCTGGGCCATAGGTTCAAATTCACCATACAAAAAATCTGTTTAGCGCTGAAACTAATGGTAGGATCTTGTACGTTAATGAGCACCCTGGCCAAACATTTTAGTTTGTAACATTTTTTGACCAGGCTAACATGGTTCTACTTGTAATGAAAACCGGCACTGGTTAGATTTATACTATTAAAAAGTAGTTTCTTTGGTACTTTACCTTTTTTAGATTTCTTTTTATTTATTACGTTCTTCATTAATGCTGGTACACAATTTAAATTAATAACTTTTATCCCTAAATAAATTACTATACTATAAGCCAACGACATCTACCTAACCATAACACGAAGCTATAATAAACAATTATTTCATTATTTAGTTTCAATTAATGTAAGAATATCGTGGTCGCCTCAGGAAATGTGTAAGTGACAATTAGTTAACCCTTTGGTTAGACAAAAACAACTCCAATTTCCAAACGTATTTTTTTGTCGTAAGTCTTACTAACATATGATAATAAAACTTAAATTTCAAATTTAAAAACCCCCGACTCAAAAAACTCTAAAAAGTAAAAAAATAATTACCAAATTTCAAATCGATCTAACCAGTGGAAGCTGGTGATCTTCAAACGGCTGAACAGATTTTCATGAATCATAGCTAAGAAATCATTCAAATAAAAAAACTGCATCAAAATGGACCATCCGTTTGATTGCTACGATGCCACACATAGATCCACAGATACACAAATACACACGTCAAACTTATAACACCCTTTTTTGTTGCGTCGGGGGTTAAAAAGGTCATTACTCTATATTCATACGACTCGGATTCTATTGCAATAGGTTTGAATCTAGTTGCCCTACCTAGAATCTTATGAATATGGTGATGTTCACGAACGTTGACTGACTTAATTTACATTTTCATCTAAATGTATTGTCCTATTTACAAGTACTTTGAAAAAAACACGACTTTACTGCGCATATTGTTTACTAGTAAAACCCTCGCAACTTCGTTTGTCGTCTCGTATATCGTCTTCGTTTCGTATATCTCGCTTTCCCGTGGGATTTTTTTAAATCCTTTTTAGTAAATACACCCCTAGGCGTCGTAACGAACCTACATTCCAAATTTGGAATCTCTAGATCCATCGGTTTCGCTGTGCGTTGATATATAGTCAAGTCAGTCTGGACTGTGAATTTTATATTTAGATAGTTTCCTTTGTGAATTTCAGACAACGCGAAGCGAACATACTTTCATACACTGAGCAATTAATATAAAATTTCTGGATCTACAATAATCTACATACATGATATTTTATAAGCACGTTGTACCTAAGACCACAAAAAAAAAATCGGGCTCATCTCAACAACGTTTGACGGGGGACCATACAGTAAAATCAATTCTGACCCCTTAGATTCTACATCTAATCAAGCCTACATAAATGTTTTAGTTATTGTAAAAAATATACGACACTTCATACTATGTCAAATAGCGTCTCATAGAAAAGAAGCCCTTGTCCCGTCTATCAATTTTACCGGATGTTAGGCTCAGGGCCCATTGTTTGATCAGTAGTTAAGTAGGTATACTAATGGTTAAAATTCGTACCAATTTTTTAACAAATAGTTAGTCTTTTCAACGAATTTTAACCATTAGTATACTTAACTACTGATCAAACAACGGGGCCTTAGCCGGCTTTGTATCAGATACCCAGTTTGATTTTATATTCATCGCTATTGTGTTGAATAATGGACATATAAGATTTTTTCATATGATTATAACCATCCTATTTTTGTTAAAATTTTGTTAAGTACCATGTCCTTTTCTTTATTTAATAATTACCTATTTCATTTTGTGAACGTGTATAATAGTGATAAGAAAATTATTGATATAGGAGATATTTAAAAAAAGTATAAGTAATAAGAATAAACGATAGTGCTGCCGGCCAGAAGGCCAATTCTCGTATCTGTAAATCGTTCAAGTTACGTTTAAGTTAAAGAGTCGTTCGATTATAGTCCGATCCAAAATTGGTATTCTCGTATCACACAGACACGCTTCGATAGGACTTAAACTCAATAGGATAGGAACGTGATAGGAACTCAGCGACTTGTCAATCGAGATACAAAAAATATTGCCAGCTATAATACTTTTTATTGTGCCAAATTTCAAACATGATTTTTAAATATAAATACGATAATTTACATCTTAATCAATGAAATTAAATTATCTAGGTGATTCTGAATGTCAATGTTGAATTTTTAAGTTGAAAACATAACTTTTCTCATCATTTTAAATAGAAATAAAGAGCATTTTAAAAAGTCTTTTGTCTATGAAGAAGAAGAAGTAGAGATAAATATCCGAAACTGTCAAATGTATCTGTCAAGTGTCGTAGGTACAAACTTCAAAAGTTGAAAAGTTTCAAAACAAGTTGTTCGTTTTCGTTCTAAGTTAACAGTTTCGTAGTACAATAAACAAAATGAATAAAAAAGTGTCAATTCGGCAGTTGGAAGCTTTAATTGGCTACATGGAGACGCACAAGGACCTAGCATTAGGTCGAGTGCGCTCCAAAGAAGGGAGGGCTCTCTCAGCCCGAATGTGGGAAGAAATAGCCAGCATTTTAAATGCCCAGTCTTTGGACTCCGTGAGGACAGCCAAAGACTGGAATAAAGTGAGTACCTGTATAATAAATTTCTAGAATTTAGAGTGCTTCGAGTGCAATACAAATATGTAAACAATAAAACTGAACAATGCTACAATAAAAATTACTTACCTAACTATTGTTGTTTTCAGTTTTATAACGACTATAAATGTCGCATTAAAAATAAATGCAGGAAAATTGGCCAAAGTCAAAAGAAAACTGGTGGTGGACCAGCAGATGTTCCTCCTCTAACACCACTGGAGGAACGGCTCTGTGCAGTGCTGGGCAATGATTTTGAGGGGTTGCCTGTGCGACAAGATCCTCTGTTAAATTGTCAGCAATCTTTGCCAATGTAAGTATCTGACACTAATAATATTATGTATATCATGCGGCGTACGTAACGTTCCTGCTAAGAATTTTCACATTTATTTTTCTGTTACAGAGAATACTTGTAGGTACTGAACAGCGGCGGCGCGGCGCGGCAGCGCGGCGTGCAGCCCTCAGAAATTCATTCCAACAAAATTTTGCAAAATATTTCATGAAAAAGTTTACAGTCCTATTATCTCTTAAGAAACAAAGTAAAGCAGTTATAGGCTTTCCAAACCTTTCTTTAGTTCTGTAATTATTAACAGGCAACCACAGACAAAAAAAACTTAACACTTCATAGACGTTTTTATTTTTTTGCTATCCCAAAGGGACATGTTTTTTTAACCACGATCGACTACTTATATCAATTCCAAATTCCAATGAATACATTGTTTATTAAATATTTACATTTAATTTACTTATTATAACATTGTAAATATAATTATTATTAAAATATGTAATTAAAGTTAAATATTTAAAAAAGGTAGAATTAGTATTAAAAAACCGGGCAAGTACGTGGCGGGCCACGCATAATGTAGGGTTCCGTATTTACAGTGCTTTGCTTGCCTTCAGTTGAGTCCAATATCAAATTCTATCACATTTGTTAGTTTTCATCAAAGAAATTCTATTTTATCAGTTCGTCGGTTATTACTCGGTAACTAGTAGAGCCTACTTAACCGTTATAGTTTTCATTGAAGGTTTAGCATATGGACTACTACAGTGTTTTTTTTTTCAAATTTCTAAACATAAGACTTTCGGAGATAGAGGGGGGAGGACCACCGTGCAAAACGAAAATTGACACGATCAATGTAAATAATTCCGAAACGGATCATTGTATTGAAAAATGATCTTTCCACATCCTCAATGTTTTGAAGAGACCTATCTAACAATACCACACAACACTGGGTGGGCGCGAAAAAAAAAATCATTTTCACTTTACATGAGAGGAGGCCCCCCAAAAAAAATTATTTTTCTAAATTTTGTCCCAGCACTTTGTTAGCATTGTTAATATGTGTATACATACCAAATTACAGCTTTCTAGCATAAAGCGTCTAGGCGCTAGACCGCGGACAGACAGACAGACGGACATGGCGAAACTATAAGGGTTCCTTGTAGTTTACTAGGGAACCCTACTAAAAATGGTTTATTTTAATACAAAAAAAAACATTTAAACGAAAGAAAGAAAGAAAGAAAAATGTTTATTCGGAACACTTAAAACTAAACAGCAACATTTTCAACTTAAAACTATTTGATCAAATTGTGTTTCCACCACTCAGCATAAGGTGTCGTGGCTCGAGTACCACGACGCTGGTTTTCTGTGGACACCGATACAGGGGGCGCCCGACATCGAGCAAACAATGACTCCTATCATAAACATATATAATTATTATAAACATATATATACATAAAATATTATTATATAATACACATATAATAAAATAAATGGATTTATTAAATAAGCAATATTATTTATTTTTATCAATTTATTTGTAAGTAGCTATGTTTACTTTTGATCTATTCAGCTTTTTGTAAATGTAATAGATATTTTTTATATTTTTTTTAAAAGTGTGCACAGAACAACAACTCTTAATGGGTGGAGGTATATTATTCCAGATGATGGATGGATGCTGAATATCGAAAACTACCGCGGAATGCAGCTGTATTGTGGGTTGGACAGATCAGACGGTCAGCTATTCGGGATCGATGTTGGGTAAATTTTAATTTGGAATATATATGTTACTGTAAAAGCTCGAACCACGGTAAATCTTAAGATTTAAAAGTAAGTCTTAGGATTTACCGACATGAGTTGGTAAATGTAAGTATTTCTGAAAATGGGACGATTTTTTCGGGCTTTTACCATTCGAATTCAGTTTATGCTAGGTTTTACCACTGTCAGCTGGTAGATGTTGGTTTTAGGAATAAAACAATAAGTAATTCTTAATCATTTATTTGAATTAACTATGAGTCAAAACCTTAGGTAAGTATATATTACATAGGTATCAAACCAAACGATAGTAATTAAATAACTAATCCTAATCTATTTAAATTATTTTCATTTCGGATATTAATTTATTCTTATTCTTATACTTTGACCCACTTTTACATTTGAATATTTATCAGCTCAAAATAAAAGCCGAAATGGCTCAAAATAAAAGACGAAAAAAAGAAAGCCGAAATGGCTTGAAAGACTGAAAGTATCTGATATTGACAGAGCTAAAACTGACCCAAAAAGCATTATTGCAGTTGTGATAGATGTAAAGGACAATGAGTTTTACGATGGTAAAAAACTGAAAGTTCTTAGAAAATCAAAAACTGGGCAAAAATAAAAGTTATTAGTTTTATTATATCTTTTCAAAATAGTGTCCCTTCACATCAATGTATCGTTGCATCCGAAGAAACCACTGAGCAAAGCAGTTTTCCCGATGTCTAAGCTTATCCGAATTTGCTGATAGGTCACTCGTTTGTCATTCTCTATCATACGCCGCACAACACTGATGTTAATTAACTTCAGTCGGTTCCGTAGAGTGCCGTCCTTCACGCAGATCATCCGTAAGAATAGTGCGACCACGTTTGAACTCATTATATGAGTTGTAAATTGTGGCACGGGATGGGGCTTCATCATGAAAGGCCATTTGAAGTCTATTATAACATTCATGTTGACTTAAATGACATCGAAAGTCATAAAAAATCATGGCAAAATTTACTCGAGTTAAATTCATGCTGACGTGTTTCGGGAAATTTTCAATTTGCCGCCTTGATTTTACATTGACAAAGAGTTCCATTTTCAAAATTTAAACTTATTTTTTAATTATATTGTTTACAAGTGGCCAGTTCTAAAAACTTTCAGTGACGCCCTCGTAACAACTGTTCCTAAATTTATTAATAAAATAATATCCGAAATGAAAATAATTTAAATAGATTAGGATTAGTTATTTAATTACTATCGTTTGATACCTATATAATATAAGTACTTACCTAAGGTTTTGACTCATAGTTAATTCAAATAAATGATTAAGAATTACTTATTGTTTTATTTCTAAAACCAACATCTACCAGCTGACAGTGGTAAAACCTAGCATAAACTGAATTCGAATGGGAAAAGCCCGAAAAAATCGTCCCATTTTCAGAAATACTTACATTTACCAACTCATGTCGGTAAATCCTAAGACTTACTTTTAAATCTTAAGATTTACCGTGGTTCGAGCTTTTACAGTAACATATATATGACGAAGTTTGATTTTTTATTATACCAAAAAGCAAACTAGCATAGTGCAATTGACGCCTAGTCTCCATGTTCATTAAATTATTGCTGTTGTGAGCTCTTCTAGGAACAGGAAAACAGAATCTAATACAAGAATTTCGAATACGTTGGAGAACCTTTTTAGTCCGAACTAGTAAGCATCCACCAAATACAGTGTCAGCATAATTTTAGCTTTGATAATATAAGCGCTTCGCATAGGCATACTCGTAGATCTCCAGTTAGATATGGGCGGGCTTGAACTAGTTTCATTAGGCTTAAAAGATTTGTATATTTGCAAGTCATCTGCATATAAGTGGTGCTCGGAATGCACGATTGATTCAGGTTAGTCAGCAGTATAAATAATGAATAGTATAGGACCCAATATAGAGCCTTGTGGCACACCCTTACTTAAAAACGATTTAGCGGACAGTTTTTTAGTGCCATTACTTTGTGTAACTTCTACTTGCTGTAGACGTCCTACCAAGTAGCTAGAGAACCATTTCATAGTATTCTCGTCAAAACCATAATACATTAAATTAGCCATTAGCAAGTCTACTTTTATAAAAGCACGCGAATAGTCCAGCAGCACCAGAATCGCTCCTTGTCCTACATCCTTACAAGCCAGCAAATCATCTATAACATCCAGAAGTGCAGTTGAAGTACTCCGACTCCCTCGAAAACCCGATTGTTTATTGGGTAAAATATTGTTAGTGGATAGGTTCTCTCATTTGTATACAAACTATTTTCTCCAGTATTTTCGACATGAATGGTAATATGCTGATTGGTCTAAGATCTTTCAGTTCCGTGGGATGGCTGATTTTCGGAATAGGTTTAACCAGAGCCTCTTTCCATAACACCGGGAAAATTCCAGTTTCAATAGACCTGTTAACAAATTCTGTGATAACTCCTAATGTTCGTGGCAGTGTCAGCAAAATTATATTTAATGTTATGCCATCCACTAATGTTGAATTTTCATAAAGTTGAATTCTCTAAAGGCTATTTATGAACGTGGCCGAAATTGGAACTACAACTCCCGTCATATAATATGTCACTTTTCGACAGTTCGCCTTTGACAAAATGTATGAAAATATGCTACAGTAACGCCCTTGCACAACTGTCAGGTACGTTCATAAATATCCTTGTAGGTCTGTATAGGTATGTATGTAGGTACTGTACCTAGCATGTACATACGAGTACCTTAATATGCATGCTAAAACGAACTCCTACTAGTGCATACTAAAATCTGCCATTATATGCAAAATGTTTAGGGGTGAAAAAATTACGTGGATTGTATTGAAATAATAATTATTTAACGACACCCTGTTTACCACTGGCTGCTGCATATCTACTATTTGATTAACACATGTGATTAATTTAATATTGGACATGATTATCCACCCCCTCTACTTACAAAGTTACCTCGTGGGTCATCTAAAGTGTTTTTCAGATAGCATGGGTACGGTGACGTTTAAGTTATTCCATTTCACGCATGTTTATTCGAAACAAAAAACCGGGAAGTACAAAAAGAAATAGAAAAAGAGTGAAGAATAAGCGACTTACAAAAAAGTTGTAAATTCAAATTTGCATTATTAATGATATAAATGATACATTTATTTTAAATTCCCTGTAAATTCCCTTCAAATCCCAAATGTCACCGTACCCATGCTATCTGAAAAACATTGTAGCATCTTTGTAGTATCAATAACTTCTACTGCCCGTTTCAAGTAGGGAATGAGAAAATGTCGTGTTATTGTCAATTTTTGTCTCTGATGTTGTTTCTGAAAAACATTGTAGCATCTTTGTAGTATCAATAACTTCTACTGCCCGTTTCAAGTAGGGAATGAGAAAATGTCGTGTTATTGTCAATTTTTGTCTCTGATGTTGTCCGTAAAAACTTTCTAAAGCGAAATACAATGTTATCTAATGATTGGTATTTTACAAGCTTTTATTTAACTTGTTTCTATTATTTTTTTAAATCATAATTATGATTTTTTTATGATCCGACATTAATGTCGAAAACATGTTTTATTGACCTTTATATCTTTTCTCTATTACATAGTATAAAATGAAGTCGCGCTGTCTGTCTGACTGTCCTTATGTATGCTTAGATCTTTAAAACTACGCAACGAATTATGATGCGATTTTTTTTAAATAGATAGAGTGATTCATGAGGAAGTTTATTTGTATAATAAATTCCGAAATTCCAATTGGAAAACGGGATGCACGCAAACGAAGTTGCGCGGGTTTCGGTAGTACTCCATAAACTAAAGTAAAAATAATAAACATCTCAGAAAATATTACGGTGATGCTTAATCGATTTTACATAAGTTTGGTTGGTTACAGGCTGTAACTTACAGCCGCAGCTAAAACCTGTAGTTTAGGTACTTATAACACTAATGATTTTTTATACAACAGAAAAGGATACAATTTTAGAATTATATTTAACCAACTCCCATTTTGTTCTAAAAAAACAAATGTATCATTATTAGAAGCCAGTAAAGGAGATACGTTTCAAAAATGCTGATGATTTAATTTCAACCCCACTTCTAGACAGAACAAACATATTTTTGAAGCGGTTGATCTGACTGTAAACGATTTCAAATGCATGGTAGTTCTTAAGTCGATGTAGTAAGCTTTAAATGCACAAAGCATGTACACTTACTTTTTTATATTTACTAAAGATTCTTTCCGCAATTAAACATGCAAATGAAACTACGTTTTGTAGAAAACCGGGGTTCGAATACAATGCATACAAAATATATATTCTGTGGCTCGAGCCCTTGTACATGAATGCATTTTTAAAACACTCAAGAGCGTACCTAGTACTTTCTCCTATATACACAATTTGTTAAACAAGATTTCACCACGTAGTTCAGGCAACGAATGCTGAACTAATGTTATTTTCACGGACGAACGAACTCTGGACCCAGGTTTAATTTTTCTCTGTATAGGAATTTTTGGTTTATTTACTGAGTTTGAGTAACGATAAACGGTCAAAGTGTGGGCTGTTGATAATTCGATAATTTGTTAATATAATACACGTGCTAGTGTGGTATGGAGTGACGCGAAGCTGGGGCACGCCAAGAGTGGGTGTATCAAATGTCAAATGTTCGTTATAGAATGTACCACCTCAACCATCGATCGCTGACTATCAGCTGTTAAACGTCTATCTAAACTATAGTAGGTGGATCTAAATTGTACCGTTTCCTAATTACTAAGTGACCAAAACCGAACGAGGAACTACGCGGCCGTTTATTTTAACCTATATTCAATACAATAAGCCAATGAATCACAACAGCCTTTTTTTGCGCCTACTACTAATTTCATATGATGATCATTTATAATTGAAAGTTAAACTCAAATTAATATTTATTCAGAGACTTTCTCTAATCATTTACAACCTGTAAGTTTAATCAAATTAATATAAAATATAATAATCTATTTTATACGCTGCCACCATTTCGGAAAGCAAAATGGCCGGTAAAAGAAACGGCGAAAGAAACCCAGTTACGGCCTTTTTTGAGATTGAGAAAAGAAAGATTATTACAGCAGAGATATTTTTATGTTCCATCATTCTTACCAAAATAGCGAGCATGCAGCCGGCATTATAGAGATGTAATAGTAATGTCATAGGTACTATTAATACATTGTAATACAGTGCGCAACTGTCTGACGAAAACGAATGTTTTTGTTTGTACATACATTGTAGTGAAAGAAGACAATATAAATGTACTATAGATTATTGTTGAAAATAAAATCTGCCGCGTAATATGTTCCCCGGTTCGAAAACGTGATTGGCATTTGGCGACGGCAATTTAGCTGCGATGCCATCCCAATCCCAACCCAACCGACACAATAAAAGTTAGGAGTCTGAAAAAACATATCATTCACATTACTATTTTACTTTCTCTTTATTTCGAGCATCAGGCGATGATTACAAGGGCTCACTAATCAAAATTAAAATGTCACGAATCTAGATGGGTAAAAGTTTGGATGGGTATCTAAATCTCGGCTTCTCCGTGCTATGGAAAGCAGGTGATCCCCCGTCTATTGTCCATAAAATGACTGACACCCGCACTTGACAATGGCGGGAAGAACAATAAAAGAAGATCCTTTTTACCCGAACTCGTTATCTTCTATGGGAGCATTTTTCTAAAGCACATTCAGTAAGAGTAACGTGACCTAGGAACGTAAAAATCTTCTCGTGGTGGTGCGGCAGGACGGTAAAACGATACCACGAAACAATCAAATTAAACTAATAAAATTAACTGTTGTCTAGCAACTTAATGAATAACACATAATAATATAATACTTAAAATATTTTACTGTCATTATAAAACTCAAATTATGATTTATTTATCTTTCAAAACATTATTACAAAATAAATGGCTTAAGTAAATATTATTTAAAAACCAATGAGGTTTGTGAAAAATGTTAAAACTATTAATAACTAGCTGACCCGGCAAACTTTGTTCCGCCTTAGAGGCACTACCCTACCCTACCCCTACCCTACCCCTACCCCTACCCTACCCTACCCCACCCCACCCAACCCCTACCCTACCCTACCCTACCCTAGCCCTACCCTACCCTACTCCTACCCTACCCCTACCCTACCCTACCCCTACCCTACCCCTAATCGAGTTTTCAATGTTTTTAAGATGTATTCTGCTATTCGGGACGGAAACAAATCCAACAAATCAAAAACCATGGCAATCGGTCCAGCCGTTTTCGAGTTATAAGTGTTGTAACAAACACGACTTTCTTTTATATATATAGATATGTATACAGACCTATTTTACATGTAACCACGGAAGAATTATGTTAAGTTAATATGTAACAATCAAACCAAAATATTTTTATCATAAAAGTGTCGGAAACCGAAACGTTTAAGAAAAGCTCATAAAATCTAGTGAAATATTACAAGATTTTTCAAGATAGTTTTAAATGGTCGCTCTTCGCTCTACATGGTACAAGAAGCACCAATAGTTTGCACAAGTAGTGTTATGCATTAAAGCAATAAAATAAAACTATACCTAATGATATAATACAGGTACTGACTTCAACCTACCCATAGGTTTAAGTTACGATAATCACCGATGACCTAATAGATAAAGTGCTAACTGGCCGCATAGTTAGCATTTGCTTTGAGCTTCATTTAATTTTGCTAGTTGAGATAATCTAGGAAGAAATGTCGCTTCAAATATATGTTCAACAATATTCATAAGTTCCCTTAAAACTCGTATCGTCACAGTCAAATAGACGTTCGTGATTTTTTTTAAAGTTGAACAGATTTTCATGAGTCATAGCTAAGACGTTAAAGTCACTTTTAAAACAACAAAAAAAAACTATAAAAATTGGATCATCCGTTTGGGATTTTGATCGTTCCTGAGTACATTCTCGAAGAGTTTACAATGGCATAAACAGACACACAAAATATACAAGCCGTTATTTTTGGTTCGGTGATTAAAAATAGACAAAATAAGTAAATAACCTAAAAGTTTAACCCATATTTTGAGATTTTCTGGTACTTATGATAAAGTTTTTTTTTTTTGTCAAAGTGGTTTGGTCCAACCGGAGAAGCACCATCTTTCTCACAAAATATCGACGTATCCGCGCTTCTTTCGCCGTGTGAGAGTTCCGAAAACTTATCTCTATCGATTTCTACTTTCTTTAAAGGCGGTCAAAGTATCATGGACTCATTAAAGATGTACGTACTTCGGCAATGGTTGCTGTAAATCGGGGTTAGGACTCTTGAAAACAATCCCAATAGATCGGAATTGGATTGTTAAGTTTACGAACTCTTAACACAACAGTGCATAATGAACTGATAGAATTTACATATTTCCAATCTGGCCGTTCTGGATTCTAATGTCACGGGTTTAGTATGACACTATGTAGGCAAATAAAACTACGATGTTAACCTAGTCAACGACGTCTCTACGTCGCGTCGAAGGTAGGTCGTACGTCGTCGTTTTATTAGTTATATGTACATCTTAGTTAGACCGGAAGTGCCTAACCGTACTGCTAAAGCGTTTCAGTTTACATTCCGCAAGACAACATAAACTGTTTAATGACGTCACAGGGGTCGACTGCTAATAGACAGTACGTTAATTCTGTACAGCTAATGTCGTACATAGAATTACTTATTGCATTATTACAAAATTTCCAAGTAAAAATATTTATTCCTTGAAATACGTGCATTAATTAAAGGACTTACAATACCTATAAGTGCGCATTTCTTATTACTCATCGAGGACCTATTGCAGGGTAATATCACAGATTACTAAATAAGTAGATAATAGCGTTCTCGAACTAGCAATAGAGAAAATATATTTTTAAATAAATTCTAAATAAACTCAGACTATAATCACAGAGCTACGCTTATACAAAGGCAATTTATGTTAATGTAGAATTCGAAAAATAGTATTATTTAATTTTATTGGCCTCAATACAATACGTGCAAGTTATACAATAGGCCTACTATTCGAATTGCATTCTCTACCGGTCAACCATTCGGAAGTGCAATTTACGAATGAGGTTTATAGAGCTGTTTATTGTGGTTTTAGAGCACAATTTTAATGCTACTTCTGTTTCTATTAAAACAATTATCCGCCACACTACAGACAGGCATAACATTATTCTCTAGTACCAAGAATTATTAATGTTTGTTATTTTAGGCATTTGTATCTTCAATATATGATACCATATATCATCTGCTACTTCGCATATCGTCCGCGTGTATGGCTATATTGTAAACAATACATCGACATTGCGAATGCGTGAACACGAAGAGATTATGGTATCGACATTCGATACGAAATATATACTGTGTACTCTGTCTGACTAGACCATTTTTTTTTTCTCAATTGTCAAATAATATACGACATTGTTGGTAAGCAAAGTATGTATAGGACGAAGACGCAGATTAGGAAAAATATATCATAAATACATTTACAATACATTTTACGAGGGCCGAATGATAAATACCCACGCGACTTTAAGGTACAAAGAAAATATATTTTCTGCTCAATAAATATAATCTATACTAATATTATAAAGAAGTAATGTTTGTGTATTTGTTAAATTGTAAGGGGTAATCTCGGGATCTACTGAACCGATTCTAAAAATTCTTTCACCAATAGAAAGCCACATTATTGCTGAGTGTCATAGGTTATATAAAAAACCGAAAAATAAAAATGCTTGTATGTGGTAGTCGGTTTTGCAAAGTGAATCGGAGAAAAAACGGTCGAATGAAAGCGTTTCTTACGAATGCCTGTACTAAAAAAAGGGTTATTAACATTATGCCCAACGAAGTGGGCACGGGTCAGCTAGTAATTTATATTTTATCTTTAGTTTTGCTAATTGAAAAACTATTCATATTAGCTTTTCAAAATAGCTTTGTCTCGTTCTTGCTCACTATAGCACAGAATAACTACTAGTACTAACTAACTATAGTTTGAAAATGATCGGCCCCTTCTTCCTTATTTTGAAAAAAAAAAAGTGCTAATCAGTAACTCTTCGTTTTCTTCGATCACTACGCTCGTCAACCCGAGCGAGGATAACTTTCACAGGTCACTTGTCTGTATTAAAATAAGTAATATAGTAAAGTAAGACGCAGTTTCTTGAGGAACTGACTTTATATCAGTTAAAATAACTATTGTGATGTATTTTTTTCTCTCAATAGCGTATTTAAACATCGCAAAATATAATAATAGTAATACAGTTTTGCTTAGTTAGTGACTAAATGGCATTGTGATTCGTCTAAGAATAATAATTATATACTATATACATCTTTATCTCATCTTATATACATCCAAAGAACTCATCGAGCTCAAAAGACAGAAAACTAGTGCTGTGACTAGAATACTAACAGGACACTGCAAACTCAATAAACATCTGTTTAACCTGAACATGAGCCAGTCCGCAATGTGCAGATTCTGCCAAGAAGAAAAAGAAAGTGCCATGCACATTCTCTGCTCCTGCGGACCACTCAAGTACAAAAGAAGTATATACATGGGAAAGCATATTCTTCTTCCAGAGGAGATACAACAGCTCTCTGCCCAGCACATCTGGAAGTTCCTAGAGGCAACCGGTCTGAACAGGGAAATTTAATTAAAGGGACAAAAGATCAGTAATGGTCGAAGCAGTATCTTTAAAGCCCACAGCAACAAATAATAATAATATACATCTTTAAATAATACAACATACGGAAAGTTTTATAGACTAGTATAATGTGCAACAACTAATTAGGTAGAGTCTCTCCGTCTGTTTCATTACAGACTTTAAAACCCTACTCGCTATTTATGAAAGCAAACCGTATCTGGTGTAAACTTTTAATTAACTCGTTAGTTTATATTTGTAAGTATAATATAACGACACTAAGCTTCGAACTCAAGGCCGCGGCCTCGCACCCTGCAACGTCACACACGACTAGATTAATTTGTACATAGGGCAACTCATTTCTACTAACAAATTGTGGCAGAATTTACAGGGTTAATAATATCGTAATTGGAACATTTATTTACTTTCATTTTTATTGTGTTATTACGTCGTCTTGTGTTATTACCGCAAACCGCCCAAAGGCACCGCTAAAACATATAAAAATGTACAATAACACAAACTTCATAAGGCCCGTCGTCGACGAAAAAAATTATTCGTTGTCCAAAGTTTTTGTTTTTCGTGCCGATCTTGTCCTCTTGCGACTATGATATTTGTGTTCGTAATTGCTGCACCTCTACATCGTCGTCTTTTTTTTCTGCTGTTGCCATGATAAGCTCAATAACAATAAAATTGTAAGAAATATTACAATATACTATAGGCAGAGTTATATTTTGGATTGATAGAGTATTTAAGAAATGGGCTGGCTAGCTCGACTCGACGGATCAATAATATAGATATGATAGACAAGACCAACTCCTTTCTCTTCATCGTTTCCGTACTCCTTATTTCCCCATTCCCTTGTTGTAGCAAGCAACGCATTGGCAGCGCATCTGGTATTACTGATGTTTGTAGACGACGGTAACCACGTTCCATCAGGTGGCCCGCTTGCTTCCTTGCAAAAATGTATGCTATAATAGTTTGTAGGTGCCTTAAGCGCACTCGCTTACTGTTTAGTTGGGTGAAGGCAACGATTTTTAGAAGCAGCAATTACGTGCGAATACGATACGAAAATTCCCCACAAGTACACATGAGATGCGAAAGACGGAATAACGTTATACTATTTGGGAAACATTGTCCTCTCCGGCCATCTCTGCTACAGTGCAACGACACGTCTTAAACAATTGTGTTAGCACCCAAGTACCGTAGGACTTGTAACTAAAAAGAATGTGCCAACTGGGTTACTTGTATGAAAAGCCGGCTACTGGGATAATGGACTTTTCTGGGCTATTAGCCAACCACCATTGAATTACTGCTTTCACAATCTGTACTAATGTTATAAAGAGGTAAGATTTGTATTTTTGTTTGAAAAAATTTTCACCATTGGGAAGCTATTCGCGGCTTTATCATATTTCTTTGCGAAGCTGGGACGGGGCGTAATGATTACCATGCCGGCCCGCCACCCAGGAGGTCCCGGGTTCGAATCCCGGCCGGGTCATGATGAAAAACGAACTTTTTCTGATAGGCCTCGGGTCTTGGATGTTTATCTATATAATGTATTTGTTATACAATATAGTATCGTTGAGTTAGTATCCCATAACACAAGTTTCGAACTTACTTTGGGGCTAGCTGAATGCCTGAATCTGTGTGATTTGTCCCTATATATTTATTTATTTTATATAACAGTTATTTATCCGTGCCAGGTTATGTTTCGTAGCTCAACCCGTGCAATCCTTTGTACTGGAAGAATACTGAAGGGCTGTTTTTTCCTCGATCCTATAATAATTATAACCGAAGCGTGGTGGGTTACGTTACGTATCTTTAAATAGTGACGTCACAGGTCTCTCGTATCTTGTGTAATTAGCATACTCTTTTGTGACTATATATTTTTCCAGTTCACATAGACACATAGAACCACTTAATTTTTTTGTTATTAGTAAAATAATGTAGAGGTTATTTTAAATTAAGTTTAATCATGATAAAAATAGAAAAGTAATATTTTTTAGCAGTTTACAACTATTAACATAGTAGATAGATATAACACAGCAAAAAATTATTTATGTAATACCGGTAAAATAAAAATTAGGTAAAACATAGAGCCAATAATTTATAAATCTTTATATTAATAGATCTTAATTGATCTTTAATAGATCAAAAGACGAGAATTCAATGTATTGTGAATGATGTGTTCTATATTTTTTTTATTTGGTATTCATTTATTTTGAATAAAAAAAAAAAACAATTTTAATTAATTAATTAAGTTTCTGAATTCAAGTGAAATCTTATTAGCGCTAAGGTAGTAGAAAAGACATTACTTAATTAGGTAAAAAGTGGATTCTCCTATGACAAATTGCTTCAGTTTTTCAATTATTTTCTGCTGTCATTGACAAAACCAATTTTCCAAGCATTAACACTGTATTACCACTCTTATGAGGATTTACATGAATATAATTGGAGCAATTTCTAAAATTATCGAAAATAAAGCATCACCGAAGACACACTGCTGATCCCAAAAGCGGAGAAAATTCACAGACAAAGAAGAGAATCAAAATGACAAAGGTAACTTAAAGGTAAAATTTATGTATTCCTAATTTTGCCATAAAGTCTAATTAGAACTACACCCGTTTATGGAATTTGGGACACAAGAATTTTGAGTTACGCCTATGTAATGTTCATAAAAATTCAAGGTAGTTATCATAAATATTAAAAACAGTAAACACATGTAAGTTTACACTACAAGATTTAAAAGAATTTCGTAGTAGGTGCCTCTTTTGTTAAAAAAAAATGTCTGGGCGCTGATTCCTTTTTGAAAAATAGTAAATAGTCAATTTTAGTAGTTTCTCAGTAGATAATAGAGATATTCCTTTAAATCTAATTTTAATTTAAAAAAATATATTTTGATTTGAAATTGCAATTATTAATCATATTAAATGCATTAATTTGGAAGTGGGAAAAGTATGTAGAGGCTATCATTTTTTGGTGTCTATTATATTCCTGTTTTAAGAAGATAACAAAGATATCCCTTGAAATTGTAATTATTATTCATTTTAAACATAGAGCAACTGCATAAATTTTTAAGCGGGCAAAGTATGTAGAGACCGTATTTTTTTATATATCTGTATTAGAATTTTAAAAACATTTCTTTGTGTATTCCGACGTTTTCTAAGCATAATCAATAAACAAGTACCTAAAAAGTTTTCAATTAAAATTTTGTACTCACCAAAGGCTGCTTCATCATACAGGCAGTAGTAGAGTTCTTCATATCTTCTATACTTCTATTTAACTTATTGTCCATAATATCACAGCTTATATTTAACAAGAAACTATACAATAAATCCACTAAACCTATAATTACATAAAATTAAGAAGTAATTGAACCTAACAAAACAGATTGTAGAGATTTTGTCTCTATCATAAAATACAATTGCAGTAAAACTATTGTCTTGACAAAACTTCCAATTTAAGTAAACAAAGAACTAACCGTGTCTGAATAAAGACAATTTTTCTGAACGTAAACAAAGTCCCAATTTAATAAAAACAAAAGAGTATCTAAGTAATGAAGCAAATGGACAAGAAAATCTCATTGTTAGAAAAAACTATCATCATTTTTATACATACATTGCGTAAAATTCACATCTCACTTTTAAACCAGTTATCTCACTACAACAGATGCAAAAAGTTTTATCCTAACTGCATGTCTTTTAAAATAAATTTTAGAATTGACAGGTTTATCAAATTATCTTCCACTGCATTTTGTTCTATCCTACGCCATATTTGCAAAGTATATGACAGTGTTGCCATCACAAAATAATGTAAATGTCAGTTTATTCTTTTTCATTGCCGTCAAACTTTTACAGGTCCCTTACACCATAATGTGTAATATTGTACAGTCAGGAGCACGTCGAGCTTTACACTTGCAGTACAATTTCGGCTCTTATGACAAAGAACATAAAAATGATACAAAGTCCGATATGTAAAGGTTGATCTGCTCTTGACTGTACATTAAATGCAAAAGCGAAAATCCATGCGCGCTGACTGCTGATTTTTTTCATTCGTAGGTGTGCCACATGTGGGCCTCGTCTATCGTTTCCTGTACCTTATTCACTCGGGGACATCTTTCCCCAAGTCGTTAGTCCTTCTTGCAGGAATAGGTCCTCTTTAATCTGCAATTTGGATTCTAAACTAGTTTCAGGTGTAGTCCCCCAATGTTTGAACCGAGGCTGCGCACGCGCTCGCATATTCCGCGCTCGTCTATTCTGTAATATTTTATACTTAAACCGAATTTTCCGAATAAGGCATCCTCGCATCCGGATTTATTTTAATACAAAATTTGACAAAACAAGTCGTGCGTCCGTCCGTTCCGGAATTCGCATCGCACTGCATGCATGGGCCCTGATATTTGAGTTAGTAAATTCCATCCTATTTACAGTTTATTGATTTCAAAAAATCGGAACCTTATGAGGAATAGCAATAATAAATAGCTCTATCAAACTCTAAACTCTACCATTACCATTATTTCAAATTTAGTAGAGTTTAAAATAAAAAGTGGCAACATTGTTCTGTCTTCGTTCGTGTCTCTTCCCTGTCTTTTGTTGAAAGAAAAAAAAAGTTAAAAAACTAAAAACTTCGATGCTGCACATTGTTTATTTTTGCTTAAAAATTTTAATATTTAATTAGATATAGTGGTTAAACAATTATTATTCCTCGGCATTATGGGTAAGTCGCAGTTTATCATAGTCAAGGGCTGAATATAACAAACTATTTTCTGCTTACCGTTACCTGAATAAAATGGCTTTTTTACAGAAAATATTGTCGACGACAGTGAAAATTTAAAGGATTTCTTAGAAGAAGCCGAACTTCAACAATATTATGAACTCTTTAGGTAATATTTTGTTCATAATTCTTGTATTATTTCAAGCCGACACTATTGCTTACTTAGAAATTGTAAGCGTCATGTTGTTTTTTGTTTACTCCATAATTTTAGTGCCTGTGGCTATCAACTGTTTCAAATGATTTTATTCAATTCTTAGAAATTGCGTTATTTGATACGTATGTCGTGTATGCCTTTCGTATTTTACACCTACATGACATGATACTAGGTGTAGTCTCCTATTTATGTACCTGGAATATTTATTTAATAAAAAAATAATATTTATTTATTATTTTTTAAAAACATTTACACATTATTTGACATTAGTCTACATATCTTGTTGGCTGGATGTTGAGCGAATGCGTTTCTTGCGAATTTATAAATACATTTACATTTACCTATCCTATATACTGGCATCTTGCGAATTGATGTTTAAAAATATCTTGCATGCAATTTTAATTTTTGAATTACATCCTTTTCCAGTTTTTGAGATTATTACTTACATTTATTTAAAATAAAATTATTGCTTCATATGTATTTAGTAAAGTGTTAATTTAATAGTGAAATTAAATGTTTAGAATGTATTTAAATGTATAATAGTTCAAAATTTTGAGCAATGCCTGTACATAAAACATTTCTTTTATTAAATTAAAGACCAGTTTCACTATTCCATGACAGCTTTTAAACCAGCTACTAAAATAGTTCTCATTTTGGAAGCTGATGAACCATTTTTAATTAAAATGCACCGATGTTTAATGTCTGTCAAATACCGCAAATAAGCCAATATGCTATGCCATGTGAAGTGCCACCATGATGTTTCGTTTCATATTTGATTACTTGAGGCTTATATTATTATGAATATTTAAATTATCAAAAATCAAAATATTTTTATTCACAGTTAGTCCTTACATTAGTTAGTAACCGGAGTCACAGGTGGTCAACTCCATATAAACTAAACGTAGTTCAACCCTAAATAATATAGATGGCGTTAAGAGTATCGATTTGTAATTGAAGATTATGTAAATCCAAAATAAAGTAAAATTGCGCACTGAAAACAATATTTTAATAGTTTTTATAATTTTATAATTAAATGCAATCCTAAAAATAACGAAGAATGTACTGTAAAATAAAATTGGTTAATTTTGTTTCGTAATTTATTACTAAATATTTCACTTGATGTCACAAACTCACAACAGATGTCGCTTTCTTTAAAACAATAAGATAGATAGGTTTAATCAGACACAGATAGATGGCGCTAAATTTAATTCTTGACAAGCAAATCAAATTATTATATAAAATAAATTATAAATATATATTTTTTTCTTTTAGTACCTACCTATATTTTTTTTCTTTTAATTTTTAATATTTGCATTGTGTTAAACATTTGATTTACAAATACTTTTCTTTTACAAAATTATCTCATACTTACCATTTTTCGTTTTGTTTTACAATTTTATTGTAAGTTTTTTTATCTTTCATTTCAATAATACTTTCAATTTTTCAAAGTAGACTTCTTTACATAATATTATTGTGTTAAATTCGTATAAGTTGGTACCTACTAACAAAGTTGTTATCACGAGGCGCGTGCGACGTTGCGACAACGTCATCATGGCGCAAAGCGCATGCTACGCGACGTTGGCACACCGTCACACCGCCTGCTTCTGCATTCGCGCGCTCGGTTTATGTCTGCGTGGATTGAATTGATGCGCGTAGCGTAGTTGCGCAACGCTGGTAGGTACAGTCACCTCCATAAATATGTAATCACTTTGATCCTGGACAGCGAACAGTGAATCGATTTTGTCAGTTTTCACAACTTTTTCGAAGTTGCATATTTGAAGTCAGACTACCTTAACTAACATTACCATACAACATACCAAAAACGCAGAACTACATCACGCTTTGCGAATTTAGCCTCGTTTTTTTGTATAATTCCAACAGCCTAATGATCCTAAATAAATTTCTAATCCAATCTAAAAACAATCCAAGTCAGGTGCACGTCGAGCTTTATACTTGCAGTACCTACATTTATAGCTCATAAAACAGACACAAAATCCAATGTAAAGGTCGACCTGTTTTTTTTATATATCACTAAGGTGACAAACAAGCATACGGCCGCCTGATGGTAAGCAGTCAACTCTTGACGGTACGTGTACAATGTACATAGATACATACATCTTACTACTTTAAATTACAAAATCGTCCGAGTCGCATAAATCAAAATTTGAAAGTAGTAAACTCGGACACGGATCAGTTTTTTGTATCCGAGTTGCCCCACTTGACTATTATAATAGAGTCGGCAACGCATCCATAGGAATAATGTGATACGGTATGTAACCGTTTGCCACCTTAGTGGTATAAAAAATATTTTATTTTTAATTTACTTTCGCATTTATAATATTCGTAAGGATAAGGACTACTCAGATCTGCAGACTGTGCCTGCGCGGTTTTTGTGGTGCGGCATTTTTGTTGTTATATTTTGTTTTTTACCTTGAATAAACGATTTAAAAAAACCGGGCAAGTACGTGTCGGGCCACGCACAATGCAGGGTTCCGTATTGGCTACGCATTTCTTGCTTGCAGATGAGTACAATGCCATATAGGTACTATGACATTTATACGTTTTCGTCAAATAAATTTTACTTCATAAGTTCGTCGGCTATTACTCGGTAACTAGTAGAGCTTACATAACCGTTATAGTTTTCCTTGTAGGCCCAAAAAAAAATATTTTTCAAAATTTTGTTCTACCACTTTGTTAGCATTGTTAATATGAGTGTAGGACCGAGGACGGACAGATGGACATGGCGAAACTATAAGGGTTCCTTGTAGTTTACTACGGAACCCTAAAAACTTATTTTTGAAATATCAAAAGTAGGTATTTACATATAACTATTTGCAAAACGGCACGGCAATATTAGCTAAAGATTCAATCTACAAGCCGAGTACGACGCGCCGCGACGACGACGATGACGAGCGACGGCGCGATGCGGCGCCGTCGGCGGGGTGCGGCGCGTGGGGCGGCGCGCCTGCGGTACTGTGCGGGCACGCAAGAAGCCGTTCACGGGGGGGCTGCCTCCGTCGCGCGCCCTAAAGCGCCTCCCTCGCCGCCGAAACGCATTTCATTCACCTTAATTTGCACTCGGTGTTCTAAGTAGGTAGATACATTATGGGTTAAATAGATAGGCAAAAAGCAGAAATAAAAACATTGTAAACGACAATAATAAAATTGACCATCAAGTAGATACTATACTACCTATTTACACTAACTTTTTAAAAATATGGCATTGCCCGTAATTAGGTAGGTATCTATACTTACTTTCTACTTATCGTAAATATGAATTTACCTGATGCGTGCAAGATGTACGATTACAAATGTGTAATTTAAGACGACCTCCGTGGCGTAATGGTTACCACGCCAGACCGCCACCCAGGAGGTCCCGGGTTCGATCCCCGGTCGGGTCATGATGAAAAACGAACTTTTTCGAATTTTATTATTTAAGTAATAAGTAAGTATATACCTATAATCTAATTTTGAAAAAAAAAACGGATTAGTGCTCTGATTATTTGACGGCACTACTGCCATCTATTGGTTCGACTGTAAGCGCAAAAGCATTTTAGTTGTCTGTGATGTTTTTTTCGGGCGACATCTAGTTTTCCATTTTGGTACTAAAAATTGCCCGAGCAATAAGCGCACTTAGAACTGCTACGTTTAATGTATGGAGTGAGCTATCTGTACTGTTAAGTATTATAATATCTGTGCCGGAGTAGTCTTTTAGGTGTAAAAAAACCTGTATTAGGCGACTCAGCTCTTCCATAACAAGGTAATAATAATATTTAATAGCTTGTTCTAAAATAAACAATTAATAAAGTTAATACCGAAAAGAAAACTGAATATAATAACAATATAAATTATGAAGTAGTGATTCCTTCGGTACCTATTAGATTAGCTTGTAAGCTAAGTTTAATATGTACAACATCTATTCTATACATACACTACTCATACGTACATCATAAATATACATATTGCATTTTAATTATGAAATTTCCTAGTTATTTTTTTTTAGCTTTTGCCCGCGTCTTCACTCACGTTAAATTCGGGGTAACACGGTTGCCCTTGCTACCTACCTTGAAAACTGCAAAAAGTCCCATATAAAATTTCATCCCCACTTTTAAGGGGTTGGGAGCCGATTTCCAAAAAAAATTATGCACAATTTTTTTGTTAGTCACAAATAGTCCACATGCCAATTTTTTGCTTTCTACCTTGAAAATTGCGGAATGCTCCATACAAACTTCCACCCCCTATTTTAGGGAAGTGAGTGGATAGAAAGAGACAAAAAGTAGCCTATGTCACTTTCCATCCCTTTAACTATCTCCACTTAAAAAATCACGTCAATTCGTCGCTCCCTTTTGCCGTGAAAGACGGACAAACAAACAGACACACACACTTTCCCATTTATAATATTAGTATGAACTACTTATTTACTTGATATTTTTTTAATAAAATTTGGTTTTGTTTCGAATTCAGCATCATTAAGCAAAATGGAACAGATTAGCTGTTGACATTAGTTAATAATTTAAGCTTTATTTAGCTAAGCGAAAATATTTTTTTATTTAGGTAAAATATTCTCACTCTCGGCTAAGGAATTAATTTTAATTTGATTTATAAATGTCACATCAAATTTTCTTTCCCTCAATCAGCTTTGAACTTTATAGATGTAAATTTAAAAATAATTTATGGTTAATATTAGATAAGGACAGCTGTTTATTTTCTTAATAAACTAGCGAAAACCTGGCATCTTCGCTTTTGTGTATCCCGCTTTCCTGTGGGAATTTCGTAATCTATATATATAAAAATGAAACCCGTTTTCCGTTGTCACGACATAACATGAAAACGGCTTGACCGATTTGGCTGATTTTTTTTTTGTAGTTTTCTAATACTCTGTACAAGGTTCTTACGGAAAAAAATATTAAGAAAATCTCTCAGAAAGATTGAAAAAAAACGAAACAGTACCCGGGCGAAGCCGGGCCGGGCAGCTAGTGTATTATACATATATTATAAATTTTCCTCTTGAATCACTATGTATTTTTAAAAAACGCATCAAAATCCGATGCATAGTTTTAAAGATGTAAGCATATATGGATAGACAGACAGCGGTAGACTTCAATTTATACTATGTAAAGATGATCATGCTATTATAGGGAATTAACTTCAATTCTTGAATCTTCTTCTTTGTCGTGTTCTTCATTACTGAAGGTCGTGTCCACATTGGAGTTTTTCCATCGCATAAGTCGTCAAAGCCTTCAAACCATCTCTATCCTCGGCTTTTCTTATGGCGTCTGGTACAGGGGTACCGAGCAGCTGTTTGACTTGGTCCACCCAGCGCGTCGGTGATCTGCCCCACGGTCGTTTTCCCTCCACTTTGCCAACTCTAGTTTCTCCAGGTTATCCGGTTCTCTGCGCGCAACATGGCCAAAGTAGTTGAGGATTCTTTGAAAGCAAATGGTCGATAGTCTGGTCTTTATCCTCAGTTGTTCCAGAATAGATGTATTTGTCCGTTTGGCCGTCCAAGGAATACGCATGCGTCGCCACCACCACATCTCGAATGCATCTATTTTCTTTCTCTCAGCAGCACGGATCGTCCAGGACTCCACTCCATATAGAAATATTGAGAATACTAGCGTTCGCATTAGTCTGATCTTAGTACCGTTCCTGATATTGCGGTCTTGCCAGATTCTAATAAGTTTGGTCATAGCTGTTTTTGACATTTGGATGCGACACCTTATCTCTTTTCACATCCACCCTGATTGTTGATAAGAGATCCCAGATAAACAAATTCGCCGACAACCTCGAGGTCTTTCAACTCCCCGGTGGGTATAAGCTGGGCTGTTCGGTCCACGACCATTACTTTTGTCTTTGATCGGTTGATTGCTAAACCTACAGCTTCACTTTCTTTCTCCACTCTTCGTATGAGTTCTGCCATTTCAAACAACAGCACCAAACAGTGTAGTGTCGTCCGCGTATCTCAGGTTGTTAATCTTTGTGCCACCCACACAGAATCCACCCTCCCAACCCTCTAGCGCTCTTCTCATTATATACTCTCCGTAGATGTTAAATAGCATTGGTGATAATATGCAACCCTGTCGTACACCTTTTTGAGGTTTGAATAGGTTTGAAAGACAGTCGTTTACCCTGACTAATGTTTCTCCGTTCTCATACAAACGCATAATAGGGAGTACCAAGTGCTCGGGGACACCCATCTCCCTTAAGATACGCCACAAACAACTCCATCTGACACAGTCAAATGCCTTAGAGCCAAGTCTTGAATATATTCATGAATATATTATTTACAGGGACATTCTGAAAGTGACCAAAGTATCTCAGCTAAAATTTGTGGTAACTGAAGATTTAAGCCAGATCGGATTGTCTAAACCAGAACAGAGACGATACAAGAAAATCTATTCCAAATACTTTCCTAATCCATATATATCGAAAATAAGAAAATTATTAAGCTCAAATAAAAAACATGACTCTGTAAGTAAAAAATTTTTTTTTTCTTTGCTTGTAGGTGTTGTCTCTCAATCCTTGCTGGACAAAAGCCTTTTGCCCTTTGTTTCTATGTTTATTCATAAAATTTATTTCTTCTTTAGTATTTACTTACATTGGTGCATCCAAGGATATTATATATTACATTTTGTATGCATATTAAATTGTGTGCTCATTAGATTCAGTTTAAATCAGTTTTTTTTAAATTGAATGAAATAAATAGTGCACTCCATGAGTTGTTAGCATTTATGTATAAAACAGTCAATTAGCTATGTTTTAAATTATATAATATTAAAAATTTATTAAAAAAATTAATAACACCATTGTCTAAACTGATGAAGACAAAGTATAACCAAATACTATAGAAGACTAATACGCACAGCTCTTGACGTTTCTCATACAATGACTTGGCAACCTCCGTTCACCTCATGCCGCTAGGGGCGCTGTAACATTTTGCATACAAAACGCACAAAAGTTTTGAAATCGTTCACCTCATGCCGTAGGGGCGCTAGTGTCGCGTCTTGCCCGAATTCTTCCGAAGCTGTGCGTATTAGTCTTCTATAGTATTTGGTTTAAAGGGGTTATAAAATCGACAATGCAAAGAGCTACTTATAAATCTTTATTTGTGGCCGTTACACACAAAAAGTGCAGCTCATAGAATAAACATTACGATTTCAGTTTTTACATGGTCAGACATCTATTCCATTGGAGTTCCAGCCATTTTCTGAGAATAACGTGAAAGTTCCTACAAAACATATTATATCTATTGAAGACATTACAATCAACAAGGAGCTGGGTATGGGTCAATTTGGTGTTGTCCAACAAGGCACTTGGACCACTGGCAATCAGAGAGTAAGTATTAGATAATATACTATTTTTTTAATGACAGGAGGACAAACAAACGAGCTAGCAGGTCACCTGATGGCAAGCAATCACCGCTGTCCATGGACATCTATGACTACAAGTTCTTGGATGCGTTGCCCACCTATAAGAATGAAAGAGAAACGACAGGGGAAGGAAAGCGAAAAAGGGAGTAGGAAGCAGGAGGATATTAGGGCTTCTGGCTTTCTCACTCATCGTACGAAACAGCGGCATATCACCGCTAATTCTCGCCTATATTCCGTGAGAGGGTACTGCCCCGCTCAAGCCAGCCGATTTATATCTGTTTCCACTGGGCTATCGGACCTCTTTTTTTAAATCCTGCCTACAGCTCCTAATCTATTACTGATAAGCTACATTACTGCTGTAATAGTTGACATTAAAATTTTTCAGTTGCAAGTCGCTATAAAATGCCTTGGGCATGAGCGTATGACGTCAAATTCTACAGAGTTCTTGAAGGAAGCAGCTGTGATGCACAGCATTGAGCATCCCAACATTGTCAGACTGTACGGTGTGGTTTTGCATCTGGACTCTTTGATGCTGGTAAATATCCTGTTTGTATAAATCTAAATATAGTGTATAGGTGTTCATACAAATTATGTTGTGTCATGTTTATTTTAATTTGATTGTGCGCATTGCACTTAGCTATATTTTGTATTTAATCATAATACTCATTGTATGGGCCGACATACAAGGACTAGTTGAAGCAGTCCGGATAAACTACTTCAAGCTGCGACTGCATAGTAAACAACAGACTACATATATAC
The DNA here is from genome assembly GCA_905163395.2 of Endotricha flammealis. Taxonomy (NCBI): domain Eukaryota; kingdom Metazoa; phylum Arthropoda; class Insecta; order Lepidoptera; family Pyralidae; genus Endotricha; species Endotricha flammealis. The sequence goes on along the minus strand of LR990852.1, from coordinate 18,011,227 downwards.
ATAAACGAAGCTTCAAGCTGTTCGACTATGACTTGTTACTTGTTGTCTTGCGGGCCTTCTCCGCAATTAGGCAGCCTATGTGCCCCTTGTTCACTAGGACTACAAGAGCGGTATGTGTATGTTGATCAATGTCTAACTGCCCAACCAGTCCATCTATATCGGCTCTAAGTATTCTGAATGTAAAAATTCTTGTTTGAGCCAATAAAATATCTCTAAACCCAATAATATATCATTAATCAGCCCATTACAATTTATTTGCAGGTTACAGAGCTGGCTCCACTGCGTTCACTCCTTGAGTGTTTACGTGAAGTGTCCCTGCGACCGAACTTCCCTGTACCGAACTTGTGTGAATTCGCTGAACAGATTTGTGACGGCATGACTTATCTCGAAAATAAAAGACTGATTCATAGGTAAGTAACACGATTAAAAGAGTGACTAGAATAAATTATATTTAGTTTAGCACTATAAATAATAAATTCTTTATTTAATCATAAAAACATAAAACAAAGTGGTATATACAAGCGGTACAGCGGACAGGTAATTGTGTTGTGTCCCCTGTTCCAACCAGTAACAACCCATCTCTACACTAGACGTTAGTCTGTATCTCAGAGACTGTTGTCGCCGGGATGATAAGGGACTCACAGTTTGTAGCACGTATGGCAAATATGGCAATTAATATATCTATGTAATGATCCATGTTTCCCAGTTATTTTTCTTCCTTCTTGAGCGCCTTCTTGAGCGACTATGATATTCATAATCGTAATCTACTGCTGCTATTATACGATTCAAAGAAGAAAGAGTCGGAGTCAAGATAATTGCTTTAAGCAGTAAGAAAGCGCAGTGTACGACGGCTGCAAGGTGGTCAGACGATCTAAGGCAAGTCACAAGAAGCTGCTAGATGCTGACCGCTACCAACCGGTCATACTGTAAGCGTTTGGGGGAGGCCTACGTCCAGCAGAGGACTTCTTGTGGCTAAGATGATGATGATGATGATAGATAATAGTCTGCCTAGAAAAAGAAATTGTTACGATAAAACGGCTTTGGACGAAGACGGATTCAAGTTTTTTTTACAGGTGTTTGTACTCACTGTGTACTTGTAAAAAATTTACTAATTATGTCCCTTATTGCTTTTCAGGGACTTAGCAGCAAGAAATATTTTAGTATTTAGCAAGGACAGAGTCAAGATATCTGACTTTGGTTTGTCGCGGGCGTTGGGTGTTGGAAAAGACTATTATCAAACTAATTACAATGTTAATTTAAAACTTCCTGTGGCATGGTAAGTCTTCAATATTCATTAAAACATAATTTACATTATTATTGTGTAATAAAATCGTTTTGGAGACAATTATGAATTGTCCTGGAAATTATTAAGCATTTTTCTCAACTGACTCTGCAATAGATTAAAAAAACCAACAGTAAAGTTTTGAATTTGTTTTGAAACAATATGCCATAATGCACTTACAAAATATCTAAAAATAAAATACTTGATAATATGTAAATTGATATAATGATTTTATAGTAACCAATTACTAATACTAAGTTAACCAATGAAAGGGGTAGGGTAGAGAACTATGAACATTATTTTGACAATAATAATTTTGACATTATGAAATTTTGCAATTAATAATAATAATATTATCTATATTCAAGTAATTTAGTTTACAGCAAATATTAGACATCTGCGCCAGAACTAGGCCTTGACCTGTATCTCAGGCTGCAGTTGCTCTTTCCAACAAAAAATATATTTTTAAAGTTCTATACTACACATTATATCTAAAATAACCTAGATGATGTACAAATTGTAATTAAAAATACAAATCAAAACTTTCTATGTAATGTGTATTCTCCTTTATGTGTGTGCAAGGTGAAGGGTGAGTGAGCGAGTGTGAGAGGTTGTGTGCATCTTCTTCTTCTTCTCTTCTTCAGCAGCATGTATTCGCCCACCGTTGGGCATATGCCTCTCCATGTTTCCTCCATAGTGCACGGCTCCCCGTGTCTCTCATCCACGTCGCTCCTAGCTCCTTCGTGAAATCGTCAGCCCATCTGGCTGGTGGCCTGCCAACACTTCTTCTCCCCAGTCGAGGTCTCCACTCTAGAACGCATTTGCTCCATCTCTCATCTTCTCGGCGCCCCAGATGTCCAGCCCACGCCCATTTTAATTTGGCTACGCGGTATCCAATATCCACGACTTTGGTTCTTTGTCGTATGGTCTCATTTCTTACTCTGTCGCGTAGAGATATACCGAGCATGCTGCGTTCCATGTGCCTTTGGGTGACTTTAAGGTTGTGGACCATTCCGCTGGTAAGAATCCACGTTTCACACCCATACGTCATAACGGGTAACACGCATTGGTTAAACACTTTGGTCTTTAGTGATTGTGGTAGTTTAGACTTGAAAACAGAGTTGAGTTTTCCAAATGCTGCCCACCCCAGCCGTTTTCTTCTGCTGATCTCTGCCATCAACGAGTCCCGTCCAAATTTTATCACCTGACCCAGGTAGACATACTCCTGCACCTGCTCTAACGGTTGACCGTCTAATGAAATGGGATGGCTTTTAATGTCTTCCGAAGCCATCACTTTGGTTTTTTCCATATTCATTTTCAGTCCTATTCGTAGAGACGCTTGGTATAGGTCTTGCATCATTTGTTGCAAGTCCTGTACCGACTCCGCTATAATAACTAAGTCGTCTGCGTAACGGAGGTGGTGTAGGTAAGTACCATTGATATTTATTCCTTTCCCATCCCAGTTCAAGGTTTTGAATACATCTTCGACGGCGTTAGTGAAGAGTTTTGGTGATATTACATCTCCCTGCCTGACTCCTTTTTGAACTGGGATAGGATTAGTTAGATCTTCTAATTGGACTGTCATAGTTGCGTTTTTGTAGAGGTTTTTCAGTATCTGTATGTAACGGTAGTCGATATGGCACCTTTGAAGTGATTGTGTTACGGCCCAGTGTTCTACTGAATCGAACGCCTTCTCATAATCCACATATGCGAGGTATAAGGGTCTGTTGTATTCCTCTGCTTTCTGTATAATCTGTCTCATTGTGAATATATGATCAATTGTTCCGAACCCCTTTCTGAAGCCGGCTTGTTCCTTGGGTTGATATTCATCCAGTCTTTGTGCCAGCCGCGTTGTGACGACTCTTGAAAAAACCTTGTACACTTGGCTAAGCAGAGATATCGGCCTATAGTTTTTTAATAGTGCCTTATCGCCTTTTTTATGGAAAAGCAGCACCCTGCTGTTCGTCCAGTCATTTGGAATTTCACCAGTAAATAGGATCTCATTAAAGAGTAGTCGGAGTTCCTTAACAACAGCACTGCCGCCTGCTTGTAGTAGCTCTACTGATATACCATCCTGTCCTGGTGCCTTGCTCTTTTTGAGTTGTTTAAGAGCCTGTCTTATCTCATACGTACTGAATTCCGGAATATCTTCCGTGTAGTGGCGCCTCAAGTGCGCGCGTTTATCTTGTGGATGGTTAATGGTAGGTTCTGGCACTGTGGATGTATATAGCTCTCTATAAAACTCCTCTGTGATCTTCTGCATTTCATAGCTATCGCTTGTCAAGCTGCCATTTTCTTGTTTCAGCGCATTAATCCTGTTTGAGCTGTTTGCTCGTTGAAATACTTTGAGGCCTCTGTTTTTTTCTATCAGGTCCTGGATCTGTTTAGTATTCCTTTTACGGATGTCGCGTTTAATAGCTTTCTTTATTTTGCGGTTTAGCTCTCTGTGCATACTGTTGTTGTGTTGGTCCCCCTCCACCTCTCGCCTCATTTGCAGTAGTTTTGCAGTTTCCTCTGAGACACCTAGCTTAGGTTTCGTTGCTTTCCTGAAATAGCTCTTAGCCATCTGGGTGATGTTCCCTACAAAACGGGTGTATTTAGTTTCGAGATTATCCTCAAAGTGTTCGGTTGCAGAGCGTTGTAAGGTTTCTGTTACCATATTCTCGAAGACTTCATCAATACCATCAGGTATTTGCAGTTTCCCAATTGGCTTGTTCATGAGCCTGCATCTCTCTAATCTTGTGTTCAGAATTATTTTCCCTCGAACTAGTCTGTGGTCGCTACCCGTTTGAAATCTGTTGAGAGTTGATACGTCCATGAAGATTTTTTTATTATTGGTTATAATTAAATCTATCTCATTCTTAATTTGTCCGCCTGGGCTAACCCAGGTCCATTTTCTCTTTGGTTTTTTCTTAAAGAATGAGTTCATAGCGAACAGGTTATTGGCTTCAAGGTAATTAAGTAGCGTTTCTCCACGTGAGTTCCGGTCGCCAAAGCCGTGAGGTCCTATACTGTTTTCATTGCTGCGCCTGGAGCCTATTTTGGCGTTGAAGTCTCCCATGATAATTTGAAAGTGAGATCTTTGCCCTGCATTTCTGGCTTTCGATATGTCGTCGTAGAACATCTCCATCTCTTCGTCGTTGTGTGAGCTAGTCGGTGCATAGATCTGTATGATCTTTAGGCAGTATCTTTTATTCAAGCGTAGTATTACATATGCTACCCGAGGTGATATGCTGGTGAGATCTACAATGTGCCTCGCTACTGTATTTTTTATGATAAATCCTACGCCGCCATATGAGCTGTCTTGTTCGCCTCTGAAGTAAAATAGGTCTCCGGATTTTAGTCTAATAGTGCCTTCCCCCTTTCTTCGCGTTTCACTTAGCCCTACTATGTCGTATTTTATTTTCTCCAATTCCATTTCAAGCTCTTCCAGGTGTTCTTGCTTTCTCAGAGTCCTTGTATTGTACGTAGCCAGGGTCATTTGTGTTTTTTGGCAGCCCGGTTTCGCCCAGTGATTCTTCGCACCCCTGGCCCTGCTTTCACCCCGACAGCTGCCGTGGCCGGAGCCAACAGGGCCGCTGGGAACTCGGGGCCATGCTTTTGTCGTGCTTTCCATTGGAGGTTTTTAGCCCGATACTTACCACGTCGGCCACACGTCTTGGTAAGTGTCACAGTTTTAGAGGAGATTTCCCACCCTCTCGGCTCGTGGTTGCCGTCTCTGGTTTGTACCAGAGGGGTCGGGTTATTTACCGCCGCCCGATGCTCGGCGTTGCGTTGCTTCTCATTTAGCACCACCCGGGGAGCACGTGTAGGGTGGTTTAGGTTAAGATCGGTTATACCTACGGACGTGTGCATCACATGAACACTATTGATAAATTATAAAAACTCGAGTAATATTTAGAAAATATCATATTTACCGGCCTGCTCATCTTTTCCATTGGCTGATATACACCTTTTGTTTATTTATTACAAAATATTAGAATTAATTTAAAAAACCGGGCAAGTACGTGTCGGGCCACGCACAATGTAGGGTTCTTTAATTGCTGTGCTTTGCTTACCTTCAGTTGAGTCCAATATCAATTTCTTCACATTTATAAGTTTTCATCAAAGAAATTATATTTTATCAGTTCGTTGGCTATTACTCGGTAACTAGTAGAGCCTACTTAACCGTTATAGTTTTCATTGAAGGTTCAGCATATGGACCACTACCATGATTTTTTTCAAATTTCTACACATAAGACTTTCGGAGGGGGACCACTGTGCAAAACGAAAATTGTCACGATAAATATAAATAATTCCGAAACAGATCATTGTATCGAAAAATGATCTTTCAACACCCTAAATGTTTTGAAGAGACCTATCTAGCGATACCCCACAACATGGGGTGAATCCCCAAAAAAAAATATTTTTCAAATATTTTTCCAGCACTTTGTTAGCATTGCTAATATGTGTATACATACTAAATTACAGCTTTCTAGCATTAAGCATCTAGGCGCTAGACCGCGGACAGACAGACAGACAGACGGACATGGCGAAATTATAAGGGTTCCTTGTAGTTTACTACGGAACCCTAAAAAGAAGTTGAAAAAGTTCAGTAGTGAAGTGACTTTAGTGAACTTTTTCAACACTGTGACATAGACACATCTGCATAATGCTGCTCGTCTATAAATAATAATAATAATTTATAATTCTTTAATGTATATTTCTACAGGTGTGCTCCGGAGTGCATCCTATACTTACGGTTTACATCATCAAGTGACGTCTGGGCTTTTGGAGTTTGCCTTTGGGAGATGTTCACGTATGGATTCCAGCCGTGGGCTGCCTTCTCCGGACAACAGATACTCGAAGCTATTGATGCTCCTAACTTCCAGGTGAAAAACAGTTTTAGTGGCCATTATTATTAAAGTAAATACTAGAAATGCAATGTAATAAACAATTTTAAGATGTAATGTCATTAGAGCTCGATGGCGTCGCTATGTGTAGCACTTTTATCGAACACGTAAGTTATGCAATGGCGACCCTAGGCATGCAAACACGCATGAGTTTCGTTATCTTGAGCGTCTCCGTGTACAAATTAGGATTAAATTTATATATTAAATAAGTTATATTGTAGTGAGTTGCAGAAATAGTTTTCAAGTTAATTAGACATTAAATCTGAACTTTAAAATGTTTTGTGCAACTCGCTGTTAGTATACTGTATAATGCTTTATTTATTTCTATTACAGAGGCTGGAAAGACCTGAATGTTGCCCAGAGGCCTACTACTCCACTATGTTAGAATGTTGGTCGCACGAACCAAACGAAAGGCCAAAATTCAAAGATCTTGGTGCTAAGCTTCGGGAGATTCGTCCAGAACAGGTATTCACTTGATTTTGAATCTAATAAAATCCGAGAATCTTGTAGTAATAAAGGCCAAGAATCTTGTAGAAATGCATGAAAACGTCATCGAAAGTACGCCTTGAAATTGTCATGTTTTTCGTCTATACTATACGATCAGGATATCATATATTCAATTATATCGGGACAAGCCCACCATACATTCCCATCGCTCCTGTATAGCCAGGCTCAACGACGATGACCTCAGATTGACAATAACCAATGAAGCTTACTGACGTCCCAGGGGAGAAATTACAACTATTGAAACTCACAACGAATTTAATTAGAATAAAAATAGAGTAGGAAGTATTGAAAGGACTTTCCCTTCTTAACAAATATACTCAATGATAACAATATCCTCTTTTTAGGTGCAAGCTACAGTCAATTTCCAGAAAACTGAAGATGGAAGACGGAATAATTTCCTTGAATACAAGTCTGGACAAATCATTACAGTATTGGGAAAAGAGTAAGTATTGATAGTAAAAGTCATTTCAAATGCATAAATTAAAATAGATTTAGTGCCACTTGGTAATATTGTTCCGAATAGTCTATCTGTCAATTAAGAAAATTAAAACCCATACTGTCAAAAAGCAGTCAGTTTATTTGTTGAATAAGCTGTCCGGGAGTGAAAACGGCTCTTAGTATCTATGTTTTCCTGCTCCCGAATTAGCCGTTTTCGTGTAAAAGTAGAGCCGAGTGAGCAACCTCGCTCGGCTTTTGATGCTCACATAACGGAAGGTTATAAAAAAAGATCTTTTGATAGCATTCGTGAGAACGGTTATTTATAGATAAGAAAAGCGAGTAACATCACACTATAATGATGAAGCTTGCGGTGGTAACTTGGTTATAAAACGCCACACCGCCACAATTCAAAGTGGACTTTTTGACGACGTAAAAAGATTATTCCAAAAATAAAACAGTTTTTGATATTTTTCTCTCAATATTACAGGGCAATGAGTAAAACACCGATGTGGTATGGAGTGTTAGCTGGTGGTGCCTGCGGAATGTTCGATCCAAGCCAAACTAAACCCTACGTAAAACAAGAGGTATACAAAATGACCAAGTTGCAATAACCATGCTTTTCATGTTACTAATTTGTTTGTTAGCTATTTAACTTGGGACTTTCGAAGCTTGCGTTTCCTTTCATTCTGGGAAAGTCATTATTAAAGCTGAATGTTGTTATTATATTGGAATAAAACATAATAGGTTGGGATATAAATATTAAAAAATCACTAGAATGTATTATTTCATGTATTACTCGAGCCTAATAGTGGGTACAGACTCTTTGTAACGTACATGCAATGAAAGGGTTTCCCGTACACATAATGCTCTGTGCGCACTAGGCGTCCACACTATGGAAATTTGGCGGTGAGAGCCCTACGCACCCGCAAAAGCCCGGTGTCTTAGCCAATGGCATCAGTATGGCTTTAGCTAATATGATCACAAAAAAAAAAATGGAAATTTTGTTACATTGCATTTTACGTTACTTTCATTACAGCAGTCTGTACGCACCATTATGTGACTTAATGCCACCTCTCTGCCTTTGTGTGACGCAGTGGTTGCGTAGTGGGAACATTTTTACCCGCTACCTCAGAAGCGGGAAATTTATATCCCTACCTGTCCCGAAAACTGTCGTAACCCAACCAAAACAACATTAAGCTTCTATCGCATTCTTCCGATCAGAAACCACTATCGTTGGCGGGCTCTCTATCACCGCATCCGACACGATCGTCGTTGCTGCGGTCTGACGTGAAAAGACATACGTATACTGGCAAGAGGACTATACAACGAAGTATGATATCCAGCCCACAAGGTGATGTGAAGCATACGGGCCACGTTGGGCTAGATGGCGCTTATTTTGGTGATATCTCATTCTTGGACCCGGCTGGTTGTGTAAGTACTTTGTGGCTTGATGTGTTGTTTGAATTTTTTCTATTTGTTAAAATGTATAATCTAGAGTATTGTCTGTGTAACTAATAATAATGTTTTATTTTCATTTCATTTATATTATATGGGTTATTTTTTGGTTTTTCTTTACATAATGATCACGATTTAATTTAAAATGTTGCACGGCTCTTTTCGTTATCTGTATTTGTCTAAAGAAGGATACACTTGCGTTTTGTTACTTTTTTATTAATGGTGTAATAAAAAAAAAAAACTGTTTTGATGTTCCACAGCCTCCACGTCAGATCGTAACACCATACAAACCGTCAGAGGATTTGGAACAAGTACCGTTAATCAACCCGAATTCACCCTCGCATTTGTCCGCCGCGTCCTGCACCCCGCCTTACCCGCTGCTTAGTCCCAAACCAGATAAAAAGACTGAATGCACTATGGAGTTGCCCTGTAAGTGTTTTAAATATTCTTATTACCCATTCGTTTGATTATGCTGTTTTTAACGTCAGAATAATGCATTACTGCAGTGATAGATAGGTAGAACATGCTTTACTTGTTGTACACAGTGAAAAAGGACAATGAACATAGACAATTATATAAACTTGTGTAATTACAACAAGGCAGTCTTATTGTAAGAGCAATCTTTTCAAGACAATCTTAGGGATATTAAAATAGAACACTCAACGGTAAGAATAACCTAACTGGAACATTTTGTATGACATTTTATGTCATAGGGTTATTCCGACCATTTGGTGAAAACCGACATTATCCTATCAAGTTAAACTTAATTTGTGAGTTGTGACTAAGAGCTCGGACCAATTTCCGTGAATTAAACATATACCGCAGACTAATATAAATTCACACAGCGCCACCTAGTTCCAAAGTAAGCTAGGACCTGCTTGTGTTATGGGTACCAGACAACGGTTTTTTTTATACCACTAAAGTGGCTAACAAGCTTACGGCCCGCCTGATGGTAAGCGGTCACCGTAGCCTATGGACGCTCGCAACACCGGGAGTATCACTCGCGCGTTGCCGACCCTGTAAAAATCTTTTAATGCCCCTTTTGAAGAACCCCTTGTTATAATCTAAAGAAAAGACCTCGGCGGGGATCTCATTCCACAGCTTCAGTGTTCGAGGGAGGAAACTCCTCTGAAACCGGATATATTATTGTAAACATATAATACATAAAAAACCATCCATTTGAGAACAAAAAATAATTATATACTGAGATATGTTATTACATGGTGCCTCTATCCATACTAATATATATAAATGTGAAAGTGTGTTTGTTTGTTTGTCCTCCCTTCACGTCGAAAGTTATGAACGGATTGATATGATTTTTTTATTGGGGATAGTTGAAGGTCTGGAAAGTGACAAAGGCTACTGTTTTCTCCCGGGATAAAGAGATTCCCATGGGAAAAATTATTAACATTTTCCCTTGACCACGCGGGCGGAGCCGCGGGTAACAGCTAGTATATAATAATTATGAGAGGTGAAGGAATCCAGTACAGTACAGTATTGTATCGAGCCCAATGTAATGAAATTTATTTTTCAGATAATGATAATATGAGAACACGGAGTCTGAAGAAAACAAGTCATAAGTCTGTTTCAGAACCTACTACTAGTAAAAGTATACTAAATAAGGTTTGTAAACTAATTTATTTTTGTTAGTTTTATTTCAATTTGTTTAGTTTATAAATACTGCATCTCGTAGGTGATTGTTTTTTTTATATCACTACTTTATTAATAAAAAATATGAATCATTAACTAAAACCTGCTTTGTCAATCTTGAGGACAATTTAATAAAATAAATGAATAAATAAAATCATTTCTTGTGCAAGTAGTTTTGCAGGAAAGACTTGCACGCCAATATTTTTTTAACCTACTTGCGCTTCCGACACGAATGGCCTGTGTTGAGAAGAAGTGCCGCAACGCAAGAAACTCAAAATTTAGCCTTTGCAGAATGAAATTTCAAAAAAGAAAGTTAAACTAGTTTTAGCAGATAACTGCTTGTTAATACGGGAGTTAATAGAATTAAACTTCAATTCAATTCAATTCAATTCATTTATTTGCAAATGTAGGTAGGTACATCAATCAGGTGTTAATACAGTTTTAAGTTTCGACTACATTTTACCTTACGGCGTGCAAAGTTTAATAATAAAAGTAAATTTATTTAAGACAAACATTAATCAAATCATAAATCAAACATTAAATTAAATATATTAAACAAAAAAATAAAATGAAACAATAATTATTCAATGGAATTAGTATGTCAGGGTTTTGTCAGAAAGATATTCATTGATGGAGTAGTACGCTTTTTCTTTCAATAGATTCAAGACACGTCCTTTAAAATGAGTACAATTCAGAGAGAGAACACTCTTTGGTAGATTATTATATAGTTTAGGAGCCATAAACATGAAATTACTATGAAAATGCTCAGATCTACAAGGTGGATAGCGAATCTTCGCTGAATTGCGACTACTGTTGTGTCTTGCGTACAGATGCAAATTCTGCTTTACAAATAATACACTTTCTAATATGTATAGACAGGGGACTGTCAGTATTCCTAATTCCTTGAAGTGGGGTTTGCAGCTATCTGTCTGTTTCTTCAGCTTGCATATCGCCCTAACACATTTCTTTTGCGCTCGAAATACTACTTCTCTTAGTGTAGAATTCCCCCAGAACATTATCCCATACCTAAGCGAGGCCGATACATACGCATGATAGGCAGTCATGACTGTTGATTTGTTAACTACTTTTCCGAGCATATAAAGGGCATATGAGAACTTATACAGCTTATTACAAACTGTTTCCACGTGAAACTGCCAGCTGAGATCATTGTCTATGTGAATGCCGAGAAACTTAGTAACATTTACCTCTGAAACCTTGGAGCCAAGATATTCAATATTTAAAGGCTGATTATATCTCTTTTTTTCACGAAAACGCATTATATTTGTTTTTTCAATATTTAAAATCAATTTATTTGATGTTAACCAATTTATTATATCCTCCAAAGATTTATTGACCTCATTTTCCAAAAGTGTGTGATCCCTTCCTACAAAGACAACTGTACTGTCATCAGCAAACAAAACCATCTGATGATTAACTGCTTTCGGGAAATCATTGATGTACACTATAAATAGCAATGGTCCCAAGATGCTACCTTGAGGAACCCCGCATTGCTGTGTTCTAGTATTAGATGTGTACACAGTTACAGTTTTTGTGTCAGAGCATGTTCTTTTTATTTGCGTGATTTGCTTTCTGTTTTTTAACTGAACAATTTTTCTCAGGTAAAAAGTGCAACATTAGGACGCTCACACAAGACTGAAGAAGCGGCATCGAAAATTGACGAAATTCACGAATATCACGAAATATCTGATACAGACACGGTAGGTGCATACGATCAAATCTATTTATCATTAGGTGATAAACACAAATATCGATTACATCTGCTCATTTTATGTCAAATACATTCGAAGTGATGGACACGACTTCGAGCCCCTTCATACATGGCGTGTAGGCGTTCGATGAACGTATAAGCAGCGCAGACGCCGCGACAACGCGATGCACGCTTAGTGTTGTCCCGACATCTATAATGTATGCAGAGACAACGCTAAGCGTGCGTCGTGTCATGTGTGCTCTTAGAATGTCTTCATAATAGTGGGCACTGTTGTACGACCGTGACTTTTATGAAACAGAACAATTTTTATTTTGGAGGAATCTTTGTTAGTCCTACCCCACCCTACCTTATGTTTAATCCCGTTTCAGGAGAGTACAGCAGCAGATAATGTAAGAGCTGATAATTTGGCACCAGAAAGTCCAGGAATTCCTGTAAGTATTTTTATATCCACGATAAAAAGTTATACTAATTGCTAACACGGCTGACTCGCGCAGACGTAAAACGAAGTTGGAAACTAATATATAACGACAATCGATTTTCAATTGTTTTATAAACTGTGACCCCGAATAATACTACATTGCATGTAACATCACAGCAGTCTGTACGCACCATTATAGTTCAGAAATGCCTTAGACTGGTTTCAGAGTCATGCGTTTAAACAGCTCTGTCCAGACGCGCGCGGTTTCAATTACAATTACATAGTAGCGGTGTTTCATTATCACGCAGTTGAAACTCGCGCCGACCTTTCAATACTTCCTCCTCCGTCTAATTTATTTCTGAGTAAATTCGGTGTTAGTTCCAGGACAGCTGTAGTTTCTCCCCCGAGACGTCAATAAGCTTCATTGATTATTGTCAAATTAAGGTCGCCGTTGTTGATTCGGGCTATACAGGAGACATAGCGGTGGGACTGGGCTTGAATCTCTATCCAAGCATTCCCACCGCTGTGTAGATAATCCGGTCAAATTAAACCTAAAAATAAGCGTGAAGCTACATTAATTCACAAAAAGCTGAAAATCAGTAAAATCGTTCCAAATAAAATTTGAGAGTTCCCCATCTATTCTATAGCTATTGTAATGCCATCTCGCTCTAATCTAATATGTTTAATCTTTCAGAAAAGTTCCACGGACTTCAGCCAAAGTTTACTTGATGAAATGGAGCTTATGTTTCGTAGTTTGGATGGACGGCGAAGAGATGATTTAGTAAGTAGTTGAAATAAATAGATAAAACAAAATAACATTATGAACAGCTAATAAAGAACATATGCCTCATATTAACCCTGTAGGCAGCATACAACGCGAAGGTTTTATCGCGATAATACTTTTCCCTCTTCCTTCGATGAAAGAGCTTGGTTAGGTGCAAAGCACATTGAACTGGCGTCGGGCTCGGATGTGGCAAGGACATGGCGCGGATAAGGCGCATTCATGGTCCGTTGCGTATAATCCCTGCCAGTTCAGTGTGCTTTGCGCATTACATGGCGCGTTGTAAATAGACGCCCAACTAAAGGGCGGTTGAAGTGGGCCATACATGCGAAGTGCTTCGCGCTAAAACTCTGAGCGCTAGTTTACCGACGCGACAAAGCGATGTGTTCATGAGGTGACGCATGACGGTCAATCACTTACACGAGAATCAATTTTTATCTGTTACTTACGAGGTATTTTTGACAAAAGTCGATCGCCGTACGTCGTTGACAAATGTATTACTTGTAAGAACCTTCGCCCTATTGCATTGTGTGCGGACGAATCAATAAACCAACCTTCGCCCTATTGCATTATGTGCGTACGAAATAACACTAAAATGAAAATGGAGAATAGATATTACTATGTGGAAATACGAATGTCACTTTGATCGATATACTATCGTTGTCGTCCCAATCTTGTTTTTTAGTTATCGTACATTCTTGGAAAACTATATGCAAGGTGTACGTTTCACTCTTTTGGCGTTTTCTCCGATATTGATAGCTTCCCAAGATATGGATGGTGTAATGATGGAATGCACTGTTAAATTTTTGATTTAATATTATATGCCAGATCGGCGTCAACGTATGTAATAAATTTCCCTTTAACTTCCTCTTTTCAAGCAAATCAAATCATAAAATACTTTATTCTGGGTCCTCGCGTTCACTTAGACAAGTCATTTACATTGTCCTTCGGTGTTAAATATAAAACAATAAGCTACTCTATAAACTACCACCATTTCGGAAACAAAACAAAATTACCACCAGGGAAAGTAATGGCGAAAGTTACGGTCTTTTTTTCTCATTCAATTTTAGTTTATTTGTAACTATGTTTTAAACATAGTTACAAATAAACAAACATACAACTGGTATTCAAAGGAATACAAAATCAATAATAACACAATCACACATAAAAAGTAATAATATGAATATACACAAAAAAAATACATGGAGTTTCATAAATAAAAGTGTTTTTTTTCTTTTTAAATCAAAATTTTTATAGTAATAATTTACATTGTAATGTTTTTTCACAAATGAAATAGATTTTTTGTTCAGTAGTTGATTGATATATTTGAATTGGTAAAATACATGATCTGTAAAACGTTAACTATACTTTCAGGGCTGTGATGAGTTCAAAGAAGATTATAAAAGCTTACTTTCCTGCGGCGTTGGTTATATTTGACTAGAATATATTATATATAATTCTTATATCAAACTTTATATATCACTGGGCAAAATTTTATATATAAGTTACAATCGATATTTATCGGATATTGGGTAAGGTTGTAAAACAAGTAGTTACCTCGCTCGTATGTTGTTTTTAATTCATCATAGTTTTCATTTTTTTTTCATGTATTGTTTGGTTGGACCATTTTGACGTGTATTTTGTGGTTGATAGTTTGACCGCTACTCTTGTGTCGCTTTCATCATGTATGTATCTGAAATTAAACTATTTATTTATTTTATATAGCGTTTTATATAAAATAATGAAAAAGAAATTATTATTGCAATATTAATATACATATATAATGCACGTATTAACAATTCAGTGTCCGGAGAGACAAGCGCGAGGCGCCCTCAGTGGCGAAAACAGGAGCTAATAAATTATTTTATGGCAAAACGTTGTCTACTCTAATAATAGTATCCTATAGAGGAAAATGTTAATAGATTTATTTAAAAACAATTCTGCTGCTGTAAATTCAGACGCCGTGCTTACTTGCTTACAAGACAGTCTTACTAACACTGTCTGAATACCGCGTAGTGTAGTAAGCCCTTAAGACAGCAAGCAAGCAAGTAAGCACGGCCGAACCCAGTCGGTTCGTCTAATTAGACAGGCTAACTTGCTAACTCTTATTACACTATGCTAAATCTTAGTAAGGCTTTGTCCTAATAGAACGCGAATCCGCGATCATCGCGCGAGTAATCGATGCGACCATCGCGTGTTCATAAGCGTGCGCCCAAGCGTCGCGCGATTGTCAGTTAGGACACCTATTCGAGTTCAATATGTTTGGTCGCGAGTTCGTACGAGTAAAATTCGCGCGAACCAACGATGATCGCGCATTCGCGTCCTATTAGGACAATGCCTAAGACTGTCTAAATACCGCGCAGTGTAATAAGCCCTGTAAACGCCGCTCGCCGTGGCTAAGAGTGGCTATATAGTCTGTCCGGGCAAGTCAAACTAATTTATGTTTTTTATTTAAGATTTTTATTTATAGTTGTTAGACAACTAGCCATTCTTAATTTGAAAAAACATTTTTTCGTCCTCACGCGATCTCAGTTGCATTTATTCACGTGATTGTTTCGCGCGACTCACGCAGTTTAAATAAAAGGAAAGAGAAATTTCACCACCATTACTAACCTTCCCGGTAGCTCAGTGGTTAGAGCACTCGGCCGGATATCGAGGGGCAGGGCAAATAGTTCTTTCAAAAATCAATTTCAAAATAACTTAGTTAGTTGGTAGTTGTCACAGTCGGCTTTAGTATCCGAAAATGAAAATATAATTAACGATATCATATTGATCATTTACAAATCTCTGCACATTTTCGCTTATTGGTCGATGTGCCTTTAGAATCGGCGCAGGAGTGGCGGTCGAATTGTAGTGTCATTTTTATTCTGTTTTATCAAATTTTACTACCAATAGTTATCGGGATACTTCTGTATTCGCCGTAGCGTAGCATTCGTTGACGAATATATTTTTTCTTGCAACAAATTCCACCATTTGTAAAATAAAAATAAAATTGCCATCACCAAAAAAAATGTTAAACTTTTTTTTTTTAAAACATCATTTGAACAAATAACGACGTTGTGAAACAATTTGAAACACATAATAATTATTATTATGTCCTATTCAAAAATCCCACTTATATTTTATAGGCAAAAGTTTGTGTGTATGTTTGTTACCTCTTCACGCTCAAATGGCTGGGACAATTTTTATGATATTTGGTACGTTGCGTACGTAGCTGATAACTTGGACCTTAACATATAGGGTCTTGAAAAGTACGCGATTCCCGTAGCATTTGATCACAAGTATGATATAGATGGCGCTGCTGTGCATAAAATTAAACGAGTGTAACACGCCGAGTAGCAGCTAGTTGTAGATAATTATTAAAATTTATTAAAAAGTTATTATAAAGTAGAAGATTATTTTAAAGATAAAAATTTGTGGTCATAGTAATTTGCTCCTCTGTACCAAACAATACTTATTTTGCAATGTATAAAAAACTTCAAACTACTTTTAAATAATTATGTATATTGGCTTTCAAAAAAGGCTGTTTGTTGAGTTTCTTGCGGCGCTTCTTCTCAACAGGCCATTCACGTCGAAGTGTTGGTAGGATAAATAAAATTTTTGACGTGCGAAAGTATTTCCTGTAAATCTACTTGCAAAATAAATGTTTTTTTTTCTTTAAATAATATAAAAAATATTTTTATCTGAGAAAGTTGCACACAGTAGTTATCACTACACTAATATCATGACGTTTTTATTAAGCATTAGTTTGAGATCCGGTTTCACAATGTATAATAAGTTCCAGATATCCTGTCTGTCTGATAAACATACATTGTGAAGCCAGTTTTTCAGTACAGTTATTCACTTCATACACAATTAGCTATCACTTTGTGCTGAATATTATCAATAGTGTACAATTTAGAATAGTATCATTA
The DNA here is from genome assembly GCA_905163395.2 of Endotricha flammealis. Lineage (NCBI taxonomy): Eukaryota > Metazoa > Arthropoda > Insecta > Lepidoptera > Pyralidae > Endotricha > Endotricha flammealis. The sequence goes on along the minus strand of LR990852.1, from coordinate 17,994,161 downwards.
TAAACAAATTAATATAAAAATAATATTTTCAGGTATCCTCAAACAGAACATTTGATATCGATATGGCTTTAAGGCAAGTATTTAAATTCTACAACATACATAATGCCTAGTCCCAAAGTAAGCAACACTCAACCCGCTTGTCTAATACAAGACAACGGGCATATTATTGTAAATAAATTATAATATATAGGGCCGCGGGTTCGAATCCTGCGCAAGGCAAACATTTGTGTGCATGAACATGTCTGTTTGCCTTGGTCTGGGTGTTTTCTATATATAATAAGAATTTGTTTACAAAAAAAGTTAGTATATATTATGTACTAGCTGCCCGGCCCGGCTTCGCCCGGGTACTGTTTCGTTTTTTTTTCAATCTTTCTGAGAGATTTTCTTAATATTTTTTTCCGTAAGAACCTTGTACAGAGTATTAGAAAACTACAAAAAAAAAATCAGCCAAATCGGTCAAGCCGTTTTCATGTTATGTCGTGACAACTGAAAACGGGTTTCATTTTTATATATATAGACTAGCGAAACCCGCGCAACTTCGTTTGCGTGTATCCCGCTTTCCCGTGGGAATTTTTAAATTTTTCTCTCCGTAAGAACCATCCTCGTACTTTTAGTACTATTAGTACTTATTACTGATGTAATAAGTACTATTAGTACTTATTACTCAAGGAATATTCTAAAAAAAAATCAGCCAAATCGGTCAAGCCGTTTTCATGTTATGTCGTGACAACGGAAAACGGGTTTCATTTTTATATATATAGACTAGCTGCCCGGCCCGGCTTCGCCCGGGTACTGTTTCGTTTTTTTTTTTCAATCTTTCTGAGAGATTTTCTTAATATTTTTTCCGTAAGAACCTTGTACAGAGTATTAGAAAACTACAAAAAAAAAAATCAGCCAAATCGGTCAAGCCGTTTTCATGTTATGTCGTGACAACGGAAAACGGGTTTCATTTTTATATATATAGATTTATCAGAAATCTAGTACCCATAGTACAAGCTTAGTTGCTTAGTTTGGGACTAGATGACGTTGTGTGATTCGTCCGATTTATGAATATTTAATTTATAGAAAACACCCAGACTCGAGCGAGACAAATGCCATCATATATATGTTTGATTGAACCCCAACCCGCGCCCTCTGGTGGAAGGTTCGGTACTTACGCGGCTTATTATTATTAAATTTAACAGAAACCTACGCTTCTTATTTATTCTATAATTCTTATAGATCACATACTTTGAGTAAAATTGAGAAAAAGAAAAGCTTACATACCAGTACCATGAAGCCAATGTCTGCCCACGATGAGAAGACCCTGGAGACTGCCGTTGCTATGGCAAACGAGATCACTACCAAGTTAGTATAATTTTTTTATATGTCCATCTCCATTGATTATGTCATCATCATCATCATATCAACCCATAATCATCCTACTGCAGGAGTCTCCCTTCGACCGAAGGTGATTAGAGCGTACTCTGCCACACTGCTCCAATGTGGATTGGGCGAGGCCGGTGTTTTCGAGCCGCCCGAAGGCAACCGCCTTGGTTTAACGACTGTCATCCATCGACAACAGCCGGGACCGACGGCTTAACGTGCCCTCCGAAGTACGGAGAAGCTCGAGATAGCGAAACCCATCCAAATACTGGCTAGGGCCAACGTCGCTTGACTTGCGTGTTCAATTAGAGTGCGACACAGCGACGCTATCGACCTCCACATTTATTCATTGATTATGTAATGTAAGATACATTACATATAAGAGTACTAGCTGTGCCCGCGACTTCGTTTGCAATATTTTTCATTGATGCTTCGCTTCTATTGGTCGCAGCGTAATGTTAGCCTTTCTCGACAAATGGACTATCCAACACACAAAGAATTTATCAATTCGAACCAGTAGTTCCTGAGATTAGCGCGTTCAAACAAACAAATAAACAAACTCTTTAGCTTTATTATTTTTTTAAATATATAGGGACAAATCCTTTTTTGCTTGAAAATAATTCCTTAAAACTTGGCATCAATTGTTGGGCGGGCAATACTAACATTTTTACAGCTACTGTCATAGGCCTGAATTATACAGAAAGTGCGTACGGCGAAGGCGCTGCGAAATCACGACGTCGCTTCAAAGTGTTTTTAATACAAAATGTATGATAGCTAGGCGCGATGTAAATTATACTGAAGAGACGCGGCGCAGGCGCAACACAGGCATGCCGTAAGCCGCTTGGTCGCCTTCGCCGCACCTTCACCGTACGCCGTTTCTGTATGTTTACGCCATAAACGGGTGCAATAGCGATTGATTACATGATTTAAATTACATTGTTATTGGCGTATACACCTTTAAAATTCTTCTTCTTTTCGAATCAATGACTACTTACAATTAGATTAGGTTTGACCAGTACCTGGCAACGGCAACTCCCTTGTCGGTTGCCATGAAGAATGTCGAATGAAGGTCCTCCCGAGTAGACTCAGTTGGGCACATTGGGCAAGCTATTAAGTGTGCCATATTTTGGACTGGGGCTCCACAGTCGCAGTTGATGTGGGATGGATCAATGAGGCCCTACTTGGCTAGGTTATCCCGACAACGGCCAACCTGGGTCCGAAGTCTATTAAGCGACTTCCAAATTGGCCATTGTAGGTCATGGCCAGGAGCTAGGTGTTCAGCAACTGTAATGTACTCGGGAGGAGCAACGGTCCGCCAAAGGCCGCACCTCGCATTAGGTGGGTCATCCGATCCTATGGACGTTGTGTTTCGCAAAAAACTTCCGGATTTTATCGGGCAGGAAGTGTATGGAGCCTATACAAAGTGACAAGAATTGCGCTCCTGCTTATCTTTCTCCCCTCGGCAAACGATCTCACGGCGGATTACTGGAGCGGCTAAGGGTGTCGGTTTTAAGCTACCTTTAAAATACCTATTATGTCTCTTTTCCCGACGTAACCTTATTTTGATTCACTTACGGACATACTTTCATCTATTGCGGCCTCATGCCCACTTCAAAAAATAGGTAATCTAAATATTTCAATTTGTAATGCAACAATTTGTTTTAATTATTTTCAGATCCATGAACGACTTAGATGGTGACGTCAAATTGCCAAATTCGCCGAATGATCGCTCCAAATTCCACTTTAAGTTCCCACTCGTCTCTCTTCACTACATCACGCCACACGAACTGGATAAGGACGCTATTGGTAACTATTATTTATCACATTCATAATAAGTAGCGGTTTTACTAAAGATCTCTAATTTTTTTGAAAATACAAACACAGCCTATGTAGCCGAGGGTATAATAATGTACGTATCTAACGATGAAAGAATATTTAAAAACATTAAAATTTAAAAAAAATAAAAAGGTCCAGTAGTTTTTGAGTTTAGCAAAACAAAAATACAAATCTTTCCTCTTTATAACATTAGTATAGATTACACTGCTTAAAATTAGTGACACATTTCATTGGCTATAAGGAAGGAAAACATAAATAACTTGATATTTAAAGTCTCATAGTTGATATGAGACATTAAATAATGATTTTTAACTTTACAATGGTATTGTGCAATGCATTGTTAAAGACTCAACAGTGTATCACAATTAAACACGTTTTATAGAAAATTTCAACGATTATGCCATTAACTATTCAGTTAAAAGCATTTTTTACATTTACAGGGAAGCACGAAAGACGTAACTTCAGTGAAGAAGCTAACAGCGTCCCCGATATTCAGGTATAGTTTCAGCATTTTTATTGCGTTCTTTACACACAATTTGTATCGCACGCGCAATATTTTTAAATGCATGACAAAGTTTTTTTTTTGACACTTAAATTTTCTTCTATTCATTTAAAATAGTATTTGGTACCAAAACGTGCTATACTGCACATTTGTCGTAAATATTTTAGTATTTGGAGCATTTAGTACTCATTATGTTTTTTTTTTCAATTAATTAATGTTTTGTTATTTTTCCTCCAGTCTACCATAACTGAAGAGAGTAAATTGGCGTACACAAGCCTGATCGAGCAGCCTACACCTTCGTCATCTTTAATATCGCAGATCAAAGATGCCAGTTTGCGCAAACCATCCACAGTACCGAAACCGGCGCCCCGGGTTTTGGACACAAAGCCGCAATTTCATTCGTTACAAAAACATATGCCATACAGACATAGGTATGTACTGCTCTTCACGTTAAGACTGGTCTTCTATAATCGCTTCTTAAGCGTAAGTGCGCCCACACATTGGAGCCACTAGTCGGGGCCATAATGCGACCTAATGGCTCAGTCAAGCTACTAGACGCAGCCACTAGTGGCTTAGTGACTGCCACCAGTCGGCGCCACTTATGCCCGAACCCAATATACGTTCTCAATCCTTTTTTTCGTATGTCAGATTGAATGTCACATTACGCATCTCTTTAACCAATCGATGCCTTGTATCTCGAGCGCGTCAGATTAAGATATAGGGATTACTATTCTGACAGGGTGGCCTACGAGAACCCGGGTGCGTATTACCAAAATGTATATCAACACTCTTCATTTCATTTACAATATTTTAGTTTTTAACTTTTAAAACCACTATGGCACTTATTGACATAGGCCTCCTCCAACCTGTTCCATTCCTCTCTATCCCTTGCAGTTCTCGTCCATGTGCCTCCTGCTACGGCATTGACATCGTCGTCGTCGATACCACGTTTCCTCTTCATGCCATTAGTGAACCAATTCATTATCACTTTTGACCATTTTTCGCTTCCTCTGATTGTGTGGCCTGCCCATTTCCACTTAAGCTTTTTTATTGTTCTTGAGACATTCTTTGTTCTTGTTTGTTTCCTAATGTTGTCAATTCTGATTCTGTCAGACAGTCTTATCCCTAGCATACTTCTTTCCATGGAGTTCTGGCATGTTTCCAGCTTCTTATAGTGGGTTTTTGTAAGTGCCCATGTTTGACATCCATAAGTTAGTACGGGAAGTATGCAAATATCAAATAGTTTCCGTGTAATAGTTATCCTGGTTTCTCTGTTTTTCATAACTTCCTTTAGACCCCATTATCGTTTCCAAGCATTTCTTTTGTGAGAAGATTTAAAGGAGAAATTACTTGACCTAGGTATACACAATCATCAACATATTCGATCAGGTTGTTATTGACATTGATAAGTTCTTGTATTCCATTTATCATAGCTTTAGTTTTTTTTGTGTATATGAATACACAAAAAAAAACTAAAGCTATGATAAATGGAACTACTGACTGGACTAATCCCACTTTTTTACTTTCTTTATCTAGGTAATTTAACATCATCTGCAGGCGTCGATGAAATGATAATCAAATCATCCGCAAATCTTAAATGTGATCTGTTTTCCCCATTTATGCAGGCAGGCAGTCCACATTTTTGCCAATCTAATCGACGAAAGACCCCCTCCAGAATTGCTGTGAATAGTTTAGGTGAAAGGGGGTCGCCCTGACGTACACCTGTTTCTATTTTGAATTCCTTTCTTTCTTTCTCTAATTTAATTTTAGCGTTGCTGTTGTCATAGATGTTTTCAAGAATTCTTATGTATTTATTTTCGACACCTTGGTTCTTAAGTACTTGCCAGATCTTATTATGTGCTATGTTGTCAAAAGCTTTACTGTAGTCCCCAAAGCAGCAATAAAAGGTGAAGTTGTACTCTTTACTTTTCTCGAATAATTGTTTAATAACATAAATATGGTCTAAAGTAGAGTATCCGCTTCTGAATCCCGCCTATTCCTTTGGCTGACTTTCGTCTAATGTCTTTGTTATTCTGCCCAGTATTGTGTGGTTGCACTAAACGTTCGACCGTCTTCCTTCGTCAGCGACGTCAACATCTAATGAAGAACGCCATCAGTATATTTCTACATAAAGCATCGTGATCGCGTACAGTACAGCGTGACACTGTTGCAGCGTGCGCTACATCACAATGCTCGATCGAACTAGGTCATTTCATAAATTTTCTACCATTTCAGAACTATTCACTGAAAATAATAAAATATTTACTTACTATTGCAGACAAATGGAAGAGCGGGAGGTCAAAACGAACGTAAGTTCCATTTTTTTAACTAACCAGTGACTTCCGTGATTAGCAAAATATCCTACTAATATTATCAAAAGTTTGTGTGTATGTTTGTTACCTCTTCACGCTAATTATGTAAGGAGGGTTGTAAGAAAACCAAAAATGAATTTTATCTAATTTTAATTAAATACAAAATTATTAAAATGAAGTCTAAGCCTAACCTAACCTAGTGACAACGGTCGATGTTAGATCCGAAATGATCGTGACATGACGTCCCCGCGCTAAAATAGATATTGCGCGTTTCGCCGTCATTGTCTAATCCATGCAGTTCGGGGCCATCTGAATGTTAACGCAGGAACTTCCGTCTGGCGATCGGTGCGTCACGAAGGCCTGCTGAATGCTACCTCAGCAAATTCCGCCGTCACGTCTCGTGAATCGTGATCGGTGTGTCAGGATACGTAACACGCTCAAATGGCCAATTTTTATAATATTTGGTATGTAGGTAGCTAATGTCTTGGATTAACACTAAGGTACTTTGATATAGACGGCGCTGCTGTGCATAAAATTAAACGCGGGTAACACCGCGGGCAGCAGCTAGTTTTATATATTTTATGAGTGGCTCAGGAATTGTTACATATTTCAGACGCTAAACGAGCTACCTTTGCCGCCAAGAACCTGCAAAACAATGTTGGTGGACAAGCCACGTCACATAAGGAAATATCCTTTGAAGTTACCCAACAAAGTCGAGGAAGTTGCACCACCAGAGAAACGACCGATCATTTACCAAAACGCCGTACCTTGCCTTACATTAGGGAAATTCAACGAAATTAAAGTCAAAGTTGAAATAGTCGAAAACAATGGTATAGACGTCTTCGATGGAGCTGATGTTAAAGTTGACACTAATCCATTTACTAGTAATACTGGCTCGAGTTCTGCCAATCCATTCAATAGTTACTTGGAAACGATCGAAGTGGAAAAAAATGATGAAGGCACATCACCGGCGGCGGAGACTGAGCAATATTCGGAAGAAGGGTCTTTGGTCAGAGGTGAGTGCAATCGTGATAGAATCTCCACAGACAGCATAAATATATTGTCAGTTTAGTAACGTATCACTTTTGTATTATAATTTTATATAATTACAGAAACTTTTGAGTGATGTCAACAATTGACAAGTTACTAAAATGTACACGATGTGTAAAAAAAAAACTGTCTGTCTGGACCAGCTAATCCCTAAAAGACACAAGTGCAGGAAGAGGGGACTGTATACATAATTATTACACTTATCTTGTCTTCCACATTTGTCAGATGACAAAAAGGTAGAAGGAAGGAAAGAAATTTCTTTACCATTCATTGCTTTCCTCGATAAATGAGCCATCCAACACTAAAAAAAATGTTAACTAATAATTCCTGAGATTAGTGTATTTAACAAACTCTACAGTTTCATAATATTAATACAGATCGGCAAAATTAGAGGAACAAGCCATGAAAGCTGCTGGTAAATCACTCATTTCGAATCACCACAATGTGCACTAGTAACATTTAAACAGTAAAATGTCCCAACGTTCCCGTGCTCAGCATCCTATAGCATTTTATCAAAATAAACAAATTTGGCGCAAGCACCAAAAAATTCATAAACAGCGATTATTCTTGTCAGAACACTTAAAAATAGGTAGGGTGCACTTAGAATACTTCGTTGTGAGGGTATTAACTCTTAAGCATAAACCAATTGTCAAGATACCCAACATATTTTTTTGTGTTTCCCTAATTTTGCCGGTGTGTGTAGTTTATTTATATAATAAAATGTTCTTCTGTGTCTCTTATCAGATTGTACTGATCACGTTTCCGTCGAGGATCTGTTGGAGTTTGCTGATCAGAAGCCGTGTGGCCGACAACGGGGAGTGGAGTCGGATGAAGTGAGAATTATGTGTAAAGTACTCAAAAAGCAGGTAAGCAAACTTTGCCAAAATATAATTAATCTTCATAGATTTGTATGTAAATATAGGTCCCAATCGAATTTGTCTTGGTATGCTTTCTCTCTGTGCTATTATGTCTTACGTTTAAAATTTATTTTATTATTTGATGACCTCCTCCGTGGCGTAGTGCTTACCACGCTAGACCGCCACCCAGTAGGTCCTGGTTTCGAATCCCGGTCGGGTCATGGTGAAAAATGAACTTTTTCTGATTGGCTCTTGGATTTGACTGATCTAGGTCTTGGATGTTTATCTATATTCAAGTTTCAAATGAATTTCAACCATGAATTACTGGTAAGAATTTAACGAATCCCTAAAATAACCATGATTTTCATGGTTAACCTTATATTTCATGGACAAAATTCTTGAAGGTTTGGATTTCGTTTATAGACTAGGACTTCGTTTAGACTTACAGTTATCGTGAGACAACACAATACTAATTATGTGTTGGAATAGTGAAACAACAGCCTAGGACTAACTAATGCGCCAAATAATACCCATCGTGTGCCCGCTTGACGTAGCGACACCTTCAGGCGAATGAAACCTCAAGCACAGTTTGTTAACGATGCTTACATATAGATACCGCACCGATCGGTACCGATCCGCACAGATTTGTCTGTACCGAAAACCTGTTTCTTTATAAGTGTCCTGCACCGATCGATAACGACCAGCACACATTTGTCTGTACCGGAAACCTGTTTCTTTAAAAGTGTCCTGCACCGATCGGTACCGACCAGCACAGATTTGTCTGTACCGGAAACCTGTTTCTTTAGTATCCTGCACCGATCGATACCGACCAGCACAGATTTGTATGCACCTAAGCACCCTTAGAACTAAATTTTGATTGTGTTCATCAGGTGACTCCAGAACAGTGCCTCGAGGCATTGGAGCTAAGCGACTGGAATGTCCACCTAGCTATCAAACTAATGCGTGTGAAGATAAGTGTTGGAGGAGATGTGAATCTGGAGCAATGTTGCTCGGAGTTGGCCAAGGCGAACGGCGACATCGTCAAGGCATCCGCAGTCTTTGTTCTTTGTAAAAATGAAAATAAAAATTAAAAATAATTGTTTCGTTTCGTTTCTATCTTAAATTATCTCCACATTAACGACCGAACCCAATATGCGATCTCAATCCTCTATCGATGATTGTTCGCGATAAATCGTGATTGACGGAAGTACTATACTTATTTTATATATTGGGTTCGGGCGTACAGTGCTACAAGGCTATTTATCAACGTGGCCGAAATTGGAACTACAACTCCCGTTCATATTGTATGTCACTTTTCGACATTTCGCCTTTGACAAAATGTATGAAAATATGCAATGCCACAGTAAACGCCCTCGCACACTGTCACTCACGTTCATAAATATATTTGTATACATAAAGACAGCTGATTGTTTAAGTCCAAAACAAATGTCAAAAACTATTCCACTGATACACTATCGGCATTCTTTTGAGACACGACTGAGACACCATTGAGAGTCCATTGGTGCATTTGTGTTAGTAGAATCGGGCCTCGCCTGTACGATAATAATTGTAGCATCATCCGACACATCAAAACACAGAACAGATGCATCAAACAGTTTAGTCCCTTGCGGTGACGCTTGGAACTTATATTATGGAACATTACTGTTCTTCCATTACGCAGTTGTTACCTCTTTTTAATATGTAAAAAGAGCTATTTAGTTTGCTTCTCGAAGTCCCCGAGTAATGGATAAGGATTCAAATAGGCCCTTGCCAACTCTTAACTTGTTTTTCTATGATACGTACTTAAGTATGTTTTTTTTTATACCACAAAGTTGGCAAACAAGCATACTAAGCTTGATGGTAAGCATCACCGTAGCCTATAGACGCTTGCAATACCGGGGATATCACTCACGCGTTGCCAACCCTTCCAACCCCCAAAGTGGAGCTCTAGAGACCTTACTCACCGTAGGAACACAGCATGGCCGAGACTAATGCTCTTTGGCTACGTTCATCTATAAGGTTCCTTCCCCAGACGGGCTGCTCCGATTTGAGCGGATTATCCGCTGTGCCCTACCTCTCTTACAAATTAGGTAGATCTTAACTAAGTATATAACAAGTTCAGAGCTACTGGTTACTTATTCGAATGGCTGTAATGTGAGAGAATCGCGTTGTCAAACAAATGTTCGCACGCTCATATTCATATAGGTTCTTTCATATCATTCACTAGTCTTATACACTCGATGCATATTCGTGTATGTTCGTTCTTAAAATGACTTTAGGGACAAGCCCACCACACATACCCACCACTGTGTCTCCTGTGTAGCCAGGATCAACAACGGCGACCTCAGATAGACGGTAAGCAATGAAGCTTATTGACGTTCCGGGGAAGAAAAGTACAGCTGTCTTGGAACTCACAACGAATTTAATCAGAAAGAAGATAGTCGGAGAAGGAAGTATCGAAAGGACTATTTATTGCTGATTTCTTTATTTATTTATTTACTAGTGAAACCACATTTTCTTTAATATTTTTGTCTATGATGCTATTATGCCTACCTATACCTACGGTACGGGTGATATCACCCGTAGATGGTGGGTTCGAATCTTGATTGAATCTTGGAATTGTTCCTCATCACCTCAGTAGACTTTAATCACCCAGATGATTTAAGTCTACTCATGGTAGTATTTTTTTTATACCACTAAGGTAGCAAACAAGCATCTGGCCCGCCTTATGGTAAGCAGTTACCGTACTTGTCCAGTCACCTATGAACGCTTGCAATAACTCGCGCGTTGCCGACCCTGTAAAAAGTGAAGCTCTGGAGACCTTACCGTAGGAACACGTAGGAACACAACATGGTCGAGACCAATGCTATTTGGCTATGATCTTCTGTAAGGTGGAGGTTCTTCCCCAGACGGGCTGCTCCGATTGCACCAGTCACCTATGAACGCTTGCAATAACTCGCGCGTTGCCGACCCTGTAAAAAGTGAAGCTCTGGAGACCTTACCGTAGGAACACGTAGGAACACAACATGGTCGAGACCAATGCTATTTGGCTATGATCTTCTGTAAGGTGGAGGTTCTTCCCCAGACGGGCTGCTCCGATTTGAGCGGATTATCCGCTGTGCCCTACCTCTCTTGACTTAAATCACATGGGTGACCTGCTCGGTGTGGAATTGGAATTTGAGTACCTATGTAGGTACGTATCGATAAAGGTAGGTATATTTATAATAATAAGTAAAGTACTAAAATTCGTATTCGAATAAAGCTCACCGTTAATCGGAAAGCTGATCAATATAATGAACAGCCTAAGTATGTACCTACTACCTACTGGCCCCATAAAAGTTTAGACTTCGGAATAGATATTGCAATTACGAACAGTACCATTTTATTCAATAATAACTGCATTTATAAATCAATTAGGTATATCCTCCAGTTACAAATGTAGCACTTAGCAGAATCAGGTTGTGTATCAAATGCGCCAAGGTAATGAAAATTCTCGCATTAAATTGTAGAGCTGCATTATGTGGATGCTGCATAATCTAAATGAGGCAGCGGAGTACCTACCGTCCGTGTTCCCATTTGGCCTGGCCCTAATTATCCAGTGACCCGGCACTGGTGCTACAACGTAGGCGTTGAAATGGGGCAACCGGGGTGTACGTTTTACAACTGTTAAACTATTATTCATGTTCCTACGGTACTTTTTATTACATTAAAGTGAATACACAGGCATTTTTTATTCTACATTATGGGCCCGAGCAATTTTTGCATGGCAACGAATTAACTGTAACACCAAATTTAAAATGCTTTAATGCAATTCTAATTAAACCCAATTTATTGTTGACGGTTTCTTTTTCTTTAGTTATTAATTAATTAATGGAAAGGCCGGTTTACCGATGCCGTTGTAAATCCATTATCTTGTGATCTAGTAAAACGAAATAAATATTAATATTAGCCTAGTTGTAGTGCACAAGTTTATTTTGTATTGTAAGTAGCACTACAGTACTATTTTTATGAAGGAAAGAGGAAGGAATGTATTTTGTACATTATGTAGATATAGTTATTTATATTTATGATGTAGGTATGTAGCATTAATGTGAAACATCAAAAGACACACAGAGATTTATTGATTTAAAAGTTACATTACATTTGGAAAATAATAATTACCTAAGTATGTACTTTTATTTAACCTAGAACACTTCACCATCTGGTCCCAAAGTAAGCCTGCTGCTTATGTTATAGAACACCACTCACCCGATATATTGTAAATATTTACTTATACATTATACATAGGATACCTACACCCAGACGACAGTAGGTACTATTAGGTACAAATTCTGTACACTTTACTGTGTCCAGACTCGATTACAAGTTACTGTTAAGAAAATGTATTTTGATGCAGATAAAGTGCATCACAACACAAATCACAATAATGGTAGCAGTGAGTTGTACAAAAACATAGTGTTAATACACAAATAACTTAACAGACGATGGATAATGAGATTTAATGTGTCACTAAATGTTTTCATGTAATCACTACATAATATAACATTACTTATATTATCCACTGGGTATCGGGATCAATTTCCCATAGCGAAATATTTTTTATTTATTTAAGTACCTACTTATAATGTTTTTAATATATAAGTACCGACTGTCTGATATTGGTAGGCATAGTTCACATAAAAATATTATTACCTGCATTCAATTAAATTATGCTTAAACAATATAACATTATGTAGAAAGACTGCAAAATAAGGAACTATTGAGTCTTTCGAGGCATAGGCAATGCGCGGTTGGGTCAACGGTTGGCGGAGGTACCCCACGCCTCACACTTGCCGCCTCGACCTAAGCCTGAGTTTCATTACAGCGGCGAAAAGGGCCTAATATATTTCACATAATAAATATTACCCAGGTACATGCAAAGTTATGTATATTTGAGATCAAAAATTAGGCCGGTTAAGTGGCTAGCAATGGCCACTTGGTACAAATTCTGCGCAGGCCAACATTAATTTGTGTGAATTAACATGACGTCTCTGTTAGGCTTGGTATGGATCATAGATTTAGTATATACTAAATCTATTGTATGGATATTTTTCTATTTGAAGTTTTCATTTTTTAACAAAGAGTGCCTATTTAAGTAAGTATATTAATTTATCAGCATTCTATCTAGTACCCTTAGTACATACAAGTTTATTTAGTTTGGGACTAGATGGCGTTGTGTGACTCCTCTAAAATATTGATGGCTTACATTACCTACTACTGTACTCATTGGGTACACTACAATACTCCGACTATGTGTACTACACTCATACACTGTACTACAGAATATTGATGGAATACGACAGATGGATTACATTATGATGAATATAATTATGTCTAAGTATATGTATTGAATATAATAGGATAATTTTATTACCTACATCGATTATACGAATACGAATAATAACGACAAAATTGTTCATCATATCAACCCATAATCATCCAACCGCAGGGATACTCCCTTCAATCGAAGAGGATAGGGCATACTCTGCCACGCTGATCCAATCTGGTCAGCTATCGGTCAGGTATCGCTGGTCTATATTCTAAAGCCGTCTGCTGGCCACCGACTTGATTTAAGCACTGTCATTCATCGACAAGAGCCGAGACCGACGACTGTTTAACGTGCCCTCGAAGCACGGTGGAGCTCTTACGAAACCTATCCAAACACGTCGACCCAAAGGTCGACTTTGCGTGTTCGTTTTAGAGTACAACACACAGCAACGCCATCGAGATTCTCTTTAACATTGTTAATTATTTTTTTTTGCCGAAGTGGATAATATTTTGGCTGTGAACTCCACACCCAAATTAGGTGCAGCTGGTAACCTGATAGTCAAAGAAGAGTCGATTATAGGAGTAACGAATTTACACATACCTATTGGATTTGACATAACTCTAATGCTTCTGTCTTCGACCCCTCGGCTCAAGCTTCGGCTTTATGAGTCTTGCAATCACCTGTGTACCCATAAAGAAGACAATTTTGTGGTTACTACTCCATTGGTTTCCTATACTACGTGGTATATTTATGTGCAACATAGTGCCTCGATTCATCACCTGTCTATGTACCAAATACCATTGATTTACATGGAGTATATGTTCACGGTCAGAATTTTGAGCGCGTATACATTGTATTGGGTTCTCTGGAATATTATCTGATGGCCCCGGAACCCATATCTGAATTCGTGTATCATTATACTTCATTACGATAAATGAAACGTCACCGATGGAACCAAAGTCACAGCTCAATATCCAGTCTCTTGCCGCCGTTGTCATAGGAAGTACTAAATAGAAGCCTTCTGTTATCAAAGCGTTATCTCCAAAATGTAACGTTTCTCCAGTAATTCCTTCATCAACAGCCTTTTCTATGAGGCTAATAAATTTCTTGCGTATATATTCTCCCATTTCTCTATCTATAACATTCCCGTCGTGACGGTTAATTGTAACAGCCAAGTCCCATTTATTTTTACCAAAGTAATGCCTCTTCACTTTATAAGATAGTAGGCTGCTGGTAAGTTGGTCAGGCTGCTGGCTTGTTGAATTACTCGCGGGTTGTGATGGTGAGTCATGTTTTCTTTTCGCCACAGCAGGCGTCTCGTTGGCCTAGATGAAATGGTCGGGTAGAGCCACAGAAACTGTTGGTTCATCACGGTTGTCAGCATCATTGTCGCCATTATCGCTGTCGTCATCTTCACCAGGCAATCGAATGTTTAAATAAAGGTAAGGTGGTAATTGAGATAATAACAACGGGGCCTCCTCGACATCTTGCTCGGACCTTGAAGACGAATTGTGAACTGTATTGGCATTTGGTTCCGAAACATCCGCTTCACGACCCTCGAGTTCCGTCATTTGACATTTAGTTTTCTTCATTGTACAGAGGCCTAGAGGCCACGCACGAACCTAAGAGAAAAATATGATAAGTATAAAAAGTATACAATTGTTTACATTTATATAAAATGCTTTGTCCTGAATGACTTTAGTGACTGATGACTGACTGAAAATCAACGCACAGCAGGCCTAAACCGCTCTAATCTAATCTGAAACTTGGAGGGCGTAATCTTTGTATGACGCAGGCGTCCGAAAAGAAAGTATTTTTCAAAATTCTAACTCTGGCGCGGAACATATACCTACAAGCGGCGTGGCGCGGGCGTGTTGCAGATTCGTATACACGCGGTATGGCGTGGGCGCGGAAGCGGCGTGGTACGGGCGCGGGCGCCCCGCCGCTTCTATACGAATCGCACCGCGCCCGCGCCACGCCCGCGCCACGCCCGCGCCACGCCGCTTGTAAAGGGTTTTTCAACAAGAACTTTGTTTTCTAAAACAAAATAAAACAAAGAATTTAGATGAAGATGATTTAAATTTTTATTGTTTTACGAAGAGAAAAGTTTGGCAAATAAGAATGAAAAATGATATCTGGCAAATATCCGCCACGAGACAGATGTCGATTCTTTCATCAAAGTTTTTAATCACTTTTTGGCAAAGTGGCGCCATTGCGTCATAATAAATAAATGTAAATCACATCACGGATTTTGAGTTTTAGGGCTGCAATCGATTCGATTGGCTCCTTATAGACGGTCTTTAACATAGCCCCACAAAAAATAATCCAGTGGTGTTAAATCACACGGTTTGGCTAGCCACTTAACCGCTGAATTTCTTGAAATCAGGCTAACGGGAAATTTCGTTTGCAATAAATTGATTCTTTCATTGTCTGTGTGACATGTGGCACCATCCTGTTGAAACCACACGTCACTAATATCCACGTCATCAATAATAGGCCAAAATTGAGTTGTTAACATCTCGCGATAGCGTGATCCATTGATCCCTCTCGGCCGCCATGGCAACTGAGTTTCGCAACCAGTTGTGAAAAAGGATTTTTTATAGACCGTTACCGCATTTCCAGCCTCATCTTCGAAAAATAACGGCCTAATCACGTCTCCAGACCACATAGCGCACCATACAGTGACACGTTGAGCATGGAAAGGCTTCTCAATAATTGCTTTTGGATTTTCAGAAGCCCAAATGCGGCATTTTTGCTTGTTGACGTACCCTGACTAGTGAAAATTCGTGATGTGATTAATGAAATAGCCAGTTTGCCAAAAAGTGATTAAAAACTTTGATGAAAGAATCGACATCTGTCAGCGTGCTCGTGGCGGACATTTGCCAGATATCATTTTTCATTCATAATTGTCAAACTTTTCTCTTCGTAATACAATAAAAATTTAAATCATCTTCATCTAAATTCTTTGTTTTATTTTGTTTTAGAAACAAAGTTCTTGTTGAAAAACCCTTTATATATCCCGCGTCTTAGGGGGTGTAAATGGGGGGCAAAGCTTCTATGGGACAACATGATTCTTTGGTCCAACCAATCTACTTCTAATTTTGAATAAAATTGTTTAAGAGGATTGATGGAAGACCTTGATTCTTATTCTTCTTATAAATTTTAATGTACTTATACCTACATTGTAACTAACGAGTGTAAGAAAAAAATTACAAAATGACAAAAAAGGCCGTAACTGGTTTTCTTTCGCCATTTCTTTTTACCGGTGGCCATTTTGCTAAAAGCTTTACTGTAGTCCCCAAAGCAGCAATAAAAGGTGAAGTTGTACTCTTTACTTTTCTCGAATAATTGTTTAATAACATAAATATGGTCTAAAGTAGAGTATCCGCTTCTGAATCCCGCCTATTCCTTTGGCTGACTTTCGTCTAATGTCTTTGTTATTCTGCCCAGTATTGTGTGGTTGCACTAAACGTTCGACCGTCTTCCTTCGTCAGCGACGTCAACATCTAATGAAGAACGCCATCAGTATATTTCTACATAAAGCATCGTGATCGCGTACAGTACAGCGTGACACTGTTGCAGCGTGCGCTACATCACAATGCTCGATCGAACTAGGTCATTTCATAAATTTTCTACCATTTCAGAACTATTCACTGAAAATAATAAAATATTTACTTACTATTGCAGACAAATGGAAGAGCGGGAGGTCAAAACGAACGTAAGTTCCATTTTTTTAACTAACCAGTGACTTCCGTGATTAGCAAAATATCCTACTAATATTATCAAAAGTTTGTGTGTATGTTTGTTACCTCTTCACGCTAATTATGTAAGGAGGGTTGTAAGAAAACCAAAAATGAATTTTATCTAATTTTAATTAAATACAAAATTATTAAAATGAAGTCTAAGCCTAACCTAACCTAGTGACAACGGTCGATGTTAGATCCGAAATGATCGTGACATGACGTCCCCGCGCTAAAATAGATATTGCGCGTTTCGCCGTCATTGTCTAATCCATGCAGTTCGGGGCCATCTGAATGTTAACGCAGGAACTTCCGTCTGGCGATCGGTGCGTCACGAAGGCCTGCTGAATGCTACCTCAGCAAATTCCGCCGTCACGTCTCGTGAATCGTGATCGGTGTGTCAGGATACGTAACACGCTCAAATGGCCAATTTTTATAATATTTGGTATGTAGGTAGCTAATGTCTTGGATTAACACTAAGGTACTTTGATATAGACGGCGCTGCTGTGCATAAAATTAAACGCGGGTAACACCGCGGGCAGCAGCTAGTTTTATATATTTTATGAGTGGCTCAGGAATTGTTACATATTTCAGACGCTAAACGAGCTACCTTTGCCGCCAAGAACCTGCAAAACAATGTTGGTGGACAAGCCACGTCACATAAGGAAATATCCTTTGAAGTTACCCAACAAAGTCGAGGAAGTTGCACCACCAGAGAAACGACCGATCATTTACCAAAACGCCGTACCTTGCCTTACATTAGGGAAATTCAACGAAATTAAAGTCAAAGTTGAAATAGTCGAAAACAATGGTATAGACGTCTTCGATGGAGCTGATGTTAAAGTTGACACTAATCCATTTACTAGTAATACTGGCTCGAGTTCTGCCAATCCATTCAATAGTTACTTGGAAACGATCGAAGTGGAAAAAAATGATGAAGGCACATCACCGGCGGCGGAGACTGAGCAATATTCGGAAGAAGGGTCTTTGGTCAGAGGTGAGTGCAATCGTGATAGAATCTCCACAGACAGCATAAATATATTGTCAGTTTAGTAACGTATCACTTTTGTATTATAATTTTATATAATTACAGAAACTTTTGAGTGATGTCAACAATTGACAAGTTACTAAAATGTACACGATGTGTAAAAAAAAAACTGTCTGTCTGGACCAGCTAATCCCTAAAAGACACAAGTGCAGGAAGAGGGGACTGTATACATAATTATTACACTTATCTTGTCTTCCACATTTGTCAGATGACAAAAAGGTAGAAGGAAGGAAAGAAATTTCTTTACCATTCATTGCTTTCCTCGATAAATGAGCCATCCAACACTAAAAAAAATGTTAACTAATAATTCCTGAGATTAGTGTATTTAACAAACTCTACAGTTTCATAATATTAATACAGATCGGCAAAATTAGAGGAACAAGCCATGAAAGCTGCTGGTAAATCACTCATTTCGAATCACCACAATGTGCACTAGTAACATTTAAACAGTAAAATGTCCCAACGTTCCCGTGCTCAGCATCCTATAGCATTTTATCAAAATAAACAAATTTGGCGCAAGCACCAAAAAATTCATAAACAGCGATTATTCTTGTCAGAACACTTAAAAATAGGTAGGGTGCACTTAGAATACTTCGTTGTGAGGGTATTAACTCTTAAGCATAAACCAATTGTCAAGATACCCAACATATTTTTTTGTGTTTCCCTAATTTTGCCGGTGTGTGTAGTTTATTTATATAATAAAATGTTCTTCTGTGTCTCTTATCAGATTGTACTGATCACGTTTCCGTCGAGGATCTGTTGGAGTTTGCTGATCAGAAGCCGTGTGGCCGACAACGGGGAGTGGAGTCGGATGAAGTGAGAATTATGTGTAAAGTACTCAAAAAGCAGGTAAGCAAACTTTGCCAAAATATAATTAATCTTCATAGATTTGTATGTAAATATAGGTCCCAATCGAATTTGTCTTGGTATGCTTTCTCTCTGTGCTATTATGTCTTACGTTTAAAATTTATTTTATTATTTGATGACCTCCTCCGTGGCGTAGTGCTTACCACGCTAGACCGCCACCCAGTAGGTCCTGGTTTCGAATCCCGGTCGGGTCATGGTGAAAAATGAACTTTTTCTGATTGGCTCTTGGATTTGACTGATCTAGGTCTTGGATGTTTATCTATATTCAAGTTTCAAATGAATTTCAACCATGAATTACTGGTAAGAATTTAACGAATCCCTAAAATAACCATGATTTTCATGGTTAACCTTATATTTCATGGACAAAATTCTTGAAGGTTTGGATTTCGTTTATAGACTAGGACTTCGTTTAGACTTACAGTTATCGTGAGACAACACAATACTAATTATGTGTTGGAATAGTGAAACAACAGCCTAGGACTAACTAATGCGCCAAATAATACCCATCGTGTGCCCGCTTGACGTAGCGACACCTTCAGGCGAATGAAACCTCAAGCACAGTTTGTTAACGATGCTTACATATAGATACCGCACCGATCGGTACCGATCCGCACAGATTTGTCTGTACCGAAAACCTGTTTCTTTATAAGTGTCCTGCACCGATCGATAACGACCAGCACACATTTGTCTGTACCGGAAACCTGTTTCTTTAAAAGTGTCCTGCACCGATCGGTACCGACCAGCACAGATTTGTCTGTACCGGAAACCTGTTTCTTTAGTATCCTGCACCGATCGATACCGACCAGCACAGATTTGTATGCACCTAAGCACCCTTAGAACTAAATTTTGATTGTGTTCATCAGGTGACTCCAGAACAGTGCCTCGAGGCATTGGAGCTAAGCGACTGGAATGTCCACCTAGCTATCAAACTAATGCGTGTGAAGATAAGTGTTGGAGGAGATGTGAATCTGGAGCAATGTTGCTCGGAGTTGGCCAAGGCGAACGGCGACATCGTCAAGGCATCCGCAGTCTTTGTTCTTTGTAAAAATGAAAATAAAAATTAAAAATAATTGTTTCGTTTCGTTTCTATCTTAAATTATCTCCACATTAACGACCGAACCCAATATGCGATCTCAATCCTCTATCGATGATTGTTCGCGATAAATCGTGATTGACGGAAGTACTATACTTATTTTATATATTGGGTTCGGGCGTACAGTGCTACAAGGCTATTTATCAACGTGGCCGAAATTGGAACTACAACTCCCGTTCATATTGTATGTCACTTTTCGACATTTCGCCTTTGACAAAATGTATGAAAATATGCAATGCCACAGTAAACGCCCTCGCACACTGTCACTCACGTTCATAAATATATTTGTATACATAAAGACAGCTGATTGTTTAAGTCCAAAACAAATGTCAAAAACTATTCCACTGATACACTATCGGCATTCTTTTGAGACACGACTGAGACACCATTGAGAGTCCATTGGTGCATTTGTGTTAGTAGAATCGGGCCTCGCCTGTACGATAATAATTGTAGCATCATCCGACACATCAAAACACAGAACAGATGCATCAAACAGTTTAGTCCCTTGCGGTGACGCTTGGAACTTATATTATGGAACATTACTGTTCTTCCATTACGCAGTTGTTACCTCTTTTTAATATGTAAAAAGAGCTATTTAGTTTGCTTCTCGAAGTCCCCGAGTAATGGATAAGGATTCAAATAGGCCCTTGCCAACTCTTAACTTGTTTTTCTATGATACGTACTTAAGTATGTTTTTTTTTATACCACAAAGTTGGCAAACAAGCATACTAAGCTTGATGGTAAGCATCACCGTAGCCTATAGACGCTTGCAATACCGGGGATATCACTCACGCGTTGCCAACCCTTCCAACCCCCAAAGTGGAGCTCTAGAGACCTTACTCACCGTAGGAACACAGCATGGCCGAGACTAATGCTCTTTGGCTACGTTCATCTATAAGGTTCCTTCCCCAGACGGGCTGCTCCGATTTGAGCGGATTATCCGCTGTGCCCTACCTCTCTTACAAATTAGGTAGATCTTAACTAAGTATATAACAAGTTCAGAGCTACTGGTTACTTATTCGAATGGCTGTAATGTGAGAGAATCGCGTTGTCAAACAAATGTTCGCACGCTCATATTCATATAGGTTCTTTCATATCATTCACTAGTCTTATACACTCGATGCATATTCGTGTATGTTCGTTCTTAAAATGACTTTAGGGACAAGCCCACCACACATACCCACCACTGTGTCTCCTGTGTAGCCAGGATCAACAACGGCGACCTCAGATAGACGGTAAGCAATGAAGCTTATTGACGTTCCGGGGAAGAAAAGTACAGCTGTCTTGGAACTCACAACGAATTTAATCAGAAAGAAGATAGTCGGAGAAGGAAGTATCGAAAGGACTATTTATTGCTGATTTCTTTATTTATTTATTTACTAGTGAAACCACATTTTCTTTAATATTTTTGTCTATGATGCTATTATGCCTACCTATACCTACGGTACGGGTGATATCACCCGTAGATGGTGGGTTCGAATCTTGATTGAATCTTGGAATTGTTCCTCATCACCTCAGTAGACTTTAATCACCCAGATGATTTAAGTCTACTCATGGTAGTATTTTTTTTATACCACTAAGGTAGCAAACAAGCATCTGGCCCGCCTTATGGTAAGCAGTTACCGTACTTGTCCAGTCACCTATGAACGCTTGCAATAACTCGCGCGTTGCCGACCCTGTAAAAAGTGAAGCTCTGGAGACCTTACCGTAGGAACACGTAGGAACACAACATGGTCGAGACCAATGCTATTTGGCTATGATCTTCTGTAAGGTGGAGGTTCTTCCCCAGACGGGCTGCTCCGATTGCACCAGTCACCTATGAACGCTTGCAATAACTCGCGCGTTGCCGACCCTGTAAAAAGTGAAGCTCTGGAGACCTTACCGTAGGAACACGTAGGAACACAACATGGTCGAGACCAATGCTATTTGGCTATGATCTTCTGTAAGGTGGAGGTTCTTCCCCAGACGGGCTGCTCCGATTTGAGCGGATTATCCGCTGTGCCCTACCTCTCTTGACTTAAATCACATGGGTGACCTGCTCGGTGTGGAATTGGAATTTGAGTACCTATGTAGGTACGTATCGATAAAGGTAGGTATATTTATAATAATAAGTAAAGTACTAAAATTCGTATTCGAATAAAGCTCACCGTTAATCGGAAAGCTGATCAATATAATGAACAGCCTAAGTATGTACCTACTACCTACTGGCCCCATAAAAGTTTAGACTTCGGAATAGATATTGCAATTACGAACAGTACCATTTTATTCAATAATAACTGCATTTATAAATCAATTAGGTATATCCTCCAGTTACAAATGTAGCACTTAGCAGAATCAGGTTGTGTATCAAATGCGCCAAGGTAATGAAAATTCTCGCATTAAATTGTAGAGCTGCATTATGTGGATGCTGCATAATCTAAATGAGGCAGCGGAGTACCTACCGTCCGTGTTCCCATTTGGCCTGGCCCTAATTATCCAGTGACCCGGCACTGGTGCTACAACGTAGGCGTTGAAATGGGGCAACCGGGGTGTACGTTTTACAACTGTTAAACTATTATTCATGTTCCTACGGTACTTTTTATTACATTAAAGTGAATACACAGGCATTTTTTATTCTACATTAT
Organism: Endotricha flammealis; assembly: GCA_905163395.2. Taxonomy (NCBI): domain Eukaryota; kingdom Metazoa; phylum Arthropoda; class Insecta; order Lepidoptera; family Pyralidae; genus Endotricha; species Endotricha flammealis. Next base: position 17,971,559 of record LR990852.1, on the reverse strand, counting down.
GGGCCCGAGCAATTTTTGCATGGCAACGAATTAACTGTAACACCAAATTTAAAATGCTTTAATGCAATTCTAATTAAACCCAATTTATTGTTGACGGTTTCTTTTTCTTTAGTTATTAATTAATTAATGGAAAGGCCGGTTTACCGATGCCGTTGTAAATCCATTATCTTGTGATCTAGTAAAACGAAATAAATATTAATATTAGCCTAGTTGTAGTGCACAAGTTTATTTTGTATTGTAAGTAGCACTACAGTACTATTTTTATGAAGGAAAGAGGAAGGAATGTATTTTGTACATTATGTAGATATAGTTATTTATATTTATGATGTAGGTATGTAGCATTAATGTGAAACATCAAAAGACACACAGAGATTTATTGATTTAAAAGTTACATTACATTTGGAAAATAATAATTACCTAAGTATGTACTTTTATTTAACCTAGAACACTTCACCATCTGGTCCCAAAGTAAGCCTGCTGCTTATGTTATAGAACACCACTCACCCGATATATTGTAAATATTTACTTATACATTATACATAGGATACCTACACCCAGACGACAGTAGGTACTATTAGGTACAAATTCTGTACACTTTACTGTGTCCAGACTCGATTACAAGTTACTGTTAAGAAAATGTATTTTGATGCAGATAAAGTGCATCACAACACAAATCACAATAATGGTAGCAGTGAGTTGTACAAAAACATAGTGTTAATACACAAATAACTTAACAGACGATGGATAATGAGATTTAATGTGTCACTAAATGTTTTCATGTAATCACTACATAATATAACATTACTTATATTATCCACTGGGTATCGGGATCAATTTCCCATAGCGAAATATTTTTTATTTATTTAAGTACCTACTTATAATGTTTTTAATATATAAGTACCGACTGTCTGATATTGGTAGGCATAGTTCACATAAAAATATTATTACCTGCATTCAATTAAATTATGCTTAAACAATATAACATTATGTAGAAAGACTGCAAAATAAGGAACTATTGAGTCTTTCGAGGCATAGGCAATGCGCGGTTGGGTCAACGGTTGGCGGAGGTACCCCACGCCTCACACTTGCCGCCTCGACCTAAGCCTGAGTTTCATTACAGCGGCGAAAAGGGCCTAATATATTTCACATAATAAATATTACCCAGGTACATGCAAAGTTATGTATATTTGAGATCAAAAATTAGGCCGGTTAAGTGGCTAGCAATGGCCACTTGGTACAAATTCTGCGCAGGCCAACATTAATTTGTGTGAATTAACATGACGTCTCTGTTAGGCTTGGTATGGATCATAGATTTAGTATATACTAAATCTATTGTATGGATATTTTTCTATTTGAAGTTTTCATTTTTTAACAAAGAGTGCCTATTTAAGTAAGTATATTAATTTATCAGCATTCTATCTAGTACCCTTAGTACATACAAGTTTATTTAGTTTGGGACTAGATGGCGTTGTGTGACTCCTCTAAAATATTGATGGCTTACATTACCTACTACTGTACTCATTGGGTACACTACAATACTCCGACTATGTGTACTACACTCATACACTGTACTACAGAATATTGATGGAATACGACAGATGGATTACATTATGATGAATATAATTATGTCTAAGTATATGTATTGAATATAATAGGATAATTTTATTACCTACATCGATTATACGAATACGAATAATAACGACAAAATTGTTCATCATATCAACCCATAATCATCCAACCGCAGGGATACTCCCTTCAATCGAAGAGGATAGGGCATACTCTGCCACGCTGATCCAATCTGGTCAGCTATCGGTCAGGTATCGCTGGTCTATATTCTAAAGCCGTCTGCTGGCCACCGACTTGATTTAAGCACTGTCATTCATCGACAAGAGCCGAGACCGACGACTGTTTAACGTGCCCTCGAAGCACGGTGGAGCTCTTACGAAACCTATCCAAACACGTCGACCCAAAGGTCGACTTTGCGTGTTCGTTTTAGAGTACAACACACAGCAACGCCATCGAGATTCTCTTTAACATTGTTAATTATTTTTTTTTGCCGAAGTGGATAATATTTTGGCTGTGAACTCCACACCCAAATTAGGTGCAGCTGGTAACCTGATAGTCAAAGAAGAGTCGATTATAGGAGTAACGAATTTACACATACCTATTGGATTTGACATAACTCTAATGCTTCTGTCTTCGACCCCTCGGCTCAAGCTTCGGCTTTATGAGTCTTGCAATCACCTGTGTACCCATAAAGAAGACAATTTTGTGGTTACTACTCCATTGGTTTCCTATACTACGTGGTATATTTATGTGCAACATAGTGCCTCGATTCATCACCTGTCTATGTACCAAATACCATTGATTTACATGGAGTATATGTTCACGGTCAGAATTTTGAGCGCGTATACATTGTATTGGGTTCTCTGGAATATTATCTGATGGCCCCGGAACCCATATCTGAATTCGTGTATCATTATACTTCATTACGATAAATGAAACGTCACCGATGGAACCAAAGTCACAGCTCAATATCCAGTCTCTTGCCGCCGTTGTCATAGGAAGTACTAAATAGAAGCCTTCTGTTATCAAAGCGTTATCTCCAAAATGTAACGTTTCTCCAGTAATTCCTTCATCAACAGCCTTTTCTATGAGGCTAATAAATTTCTTGCGTATATATTCTCCCATTTCTCTATCTATAACATTCCCGTCGTGACGGTTAATTGTAACAGCCAAGTCCCATTTATTTTTACCAAAGTAATGCCTCTTCACTTTATAAGATAGTAGGCTGCTGGTAAGTTGGTCAGGCTGCTGGCTTGTTGAATTACTCGCGGGTTGTGATGGTGAGTCATGTTTTCTTTTCGCCACAGCAGGCGTCTCGTTGGCCTAGATGAAATGGTCGGGTAGAGCCACAGAAACTGTTGGTTCATCACGGTTGTCAGCATCATTGTCGCCATTATCGCTGTCGTCATCTTCACCAGGCAATCGAATGTTTAAATAAAGGTAAGGTGGTAATTGAGATAATAACAACGGGGCCTCCTCGACATCTTGCTCGGACCTTGAAGACGAATTGTGAACTGTATTGGCATTTGGTTCCGAAACATCCGCTTCACGACCCTCGAGTTCCGTCATTTGACATTTAGTTTTCTTCATTGTACAGAGGCCTAGAGGCCACGCACGAACCTAAGAGAAAAATATGATAAGTATAAAAAGTATACAATTGTTTACATTTATATAAAATGCTTTGTCCTGAATGACTTTAGTGACTGATGACTGACTGAAAATCAACGCACAGCAGGCCTAAACCGCTCTAATCTAATCTGAAACTTGGAGGGCGTAATCTTTGTATGACGCAGGCGTCCGAAAAGAAAGTATTTTTCAAAATTCTAACTCTGGCGCGGAACATATACCTACAAGCGGCGTGGCGCGGGCGTGTTGCAGATTCGTATACACGCGGTATGGCGTGGGCGCGGAAGCGGCGTGGTACGGGCGCGGGCGCCCCGCCGCTTCTATACGAATCGCACCGCGCCCGCGCCACGCCCGCGCCACGCCCGCGCCACGCCGCTTGTAAAGGGTTTTTCAACAAGAACTTTGTTTTCTAAAACAAAATAAAACAAAGAATTTAGATGAAGATGATTTAAATTTTTATTGTTTTACGAAGAGAAAAGTTTGGCAAATAAGAATGAAAAATGATATCTGGCAAATATCCGCCACGAGACAGATGTCGATTCTTTCATCAAAGTTTTTAATCACTTTTTGGCAAAGTGGCGCCATTGCGTCATAATAAATAAATGTAAATCACATCACGGATTTTGAGTTTTAGGGCTGCAATCGATTCGATTGGCTCCTTATAGACGGTCTTTAACATAGCCCCACAAAAAATAATCCAGTGGTGTTAAATCACACGGTTTGGCTAGCCACTTAACCGCTGAATTTCTTGAAATCAGGCTAACGGGAAATTTCGTTTGCAATAAATTGATTCTTTCATTGTCTGTGTGACATGTGGCACCATCCTGTTGAAACCACACGTCACTAATATCCACGTCATCAATAATAGGCCAAAATTGAGTTGTTAACATCTCGCGATAGCGTGATCCATTGATCCCTCTCGGCCGCCATGGCAACTGAGTTTCGCAACCAGTTGTGAAAAAGGATTTTTTATAGACCGTTACCGCATTTCCAGCCTCATCTTCGAAAAATAACGGCCTAATCACGTCTCCAGACCACATAGCGCACCATACAGTGACACGTTGAGCATGGAAAGGCTTCTCAATAATTGCTTTTGGATTTTCAGAAGCCCAAATGCGGCATTTTTGCTTGTTGACGTACCCTGACTAGTGAAAATTCGTGATGTGATTAATGAAATAGCCAGTTTGCCAAAAAGTGATTAAAAACTTTGATGAAAGAATCGACATCTGTCAGCGTGCTCGTGGCGGACATTTGCCAGATATCATTTTTCATTCATAATTGTCAAACTTTTCTCTTCGTAATACAATAAAAATTTAAATCATCTTCATCTAAATTCTTTGTTTTATTTTGTTTTAGAAACAAAGTTCTTGTTGAAAAACCCTTTATATATCCCGCGTCTTAGGGGGTGTAAATGGGGGGCAAAGCTTCTATGGGACAACATGATTCTTTGGTCCAACCAATCTACTTCTAATTTTGAATAAAATTGTTTAAGAGGATTGATGGAAGACCTTGATTCTTATTCTTCTTATAAATTTTAATGTACTTATACCTACATTGTAACTAACGAGTGTAAGAAAAAAATTACAAAATGACAAAAAAGGCCGTAACTGGTTTTCTTTCGCCATTTCTTTTTACCGGTGGCCATTTTGCTAGTGTCCGAAATGGTGGTATTTATAACGTAAGTAGTTTATTTTCTTTATTTAAACACGTTGTAAATGACAACAAAAAGTGCCTGTGAAGGTCTAATTTCCGAAATAAACGATTTTCATTTCATATTTTATTGAAATAAAAAAAAAAAGAGGTTTTCTTCGAGTTGATATCATACATACTCCATAATGCGTTTGATTTAAATTATCTACACTACATTTCATTTTGACACATCCGTGAAGTGTGTCATCTGTCATGTAATATTTTAAGGTCACGATGGGGTTTGGATGGTCGCATGTGCGTACCAAAACCCCTAATTATACAGAATAAAAAAAATAAAACAACTAAAGTATTGTGAATATTCATACAAATGATTTCATAATGTCTTCGTACTATTCTGTTCGTGATATCGGTTTTTTTAAAACTATGAAACAGACTGAATCATATTCATCGATAACAACAGTTTGTAAGTAGGTAAATAAATATTATTTTATTACCCGGTAGCCGTCTAGGCCCTTGACCGCGGACATACGGACGGATGGTCTAAAAAATCCTTGTTAAGGGTGCGTCCAGATCTGACGATCGCGCAGTTCGCGAGCCGCTTGCGAGCCACTCACGATCGAGCCACCCGCTAACTGAGCGCGTGCAGTTACTGCAACTGTTTGCTGCGCCTCTCACGCGCAACTCACGCAAGGCACGCAAAGTGCGCGCGTTCTGCGCGCGTGCAGTGGGGTAATTCACGTAACAAGAACCGATTCTAGTTCGATTCAACGACACTCGCTGTCCCGTTCAATTCGTATTTTGTATGAGTGAGACAGCGAGTGTCGTTGAATCGAACTAGAATCGCTTCTTGTTACGTGAATTGCCCCACAGCTCGCGTTCCGCGCGCGCGCACTTTTCCCATTAGCGAACTGAGCGGCAGGCTGATTATGTATCTAGCATAAGCAGTGCGACAGGCGTGAATTGTACAATAATCACTGTCAAACATTATTTTCGTATTACGTAAATAACAACTAAAAGTGCATCAACGCTCCTTTGTAAACAACAAAATTGGTATTACGTATGAAGAGGGACCGCAACACGACAGCAGCCAGCGAACAATTTAGCTCCCCGGGTACGGAGCTTATCTAGCGCAGTTGCGGCATGCATGCCTAGTTGAAATAGCGGTACGCGAACAGCGCGCGATCGGCGCATTCGTCAAATCGGGACGCACCCTTACGTGAACGCACACTTATCCGAGCCGAAAGCGTCGAACGAATCCTAGTCAAGGAGGCCTCGCACAAATATCCGCACCAGAAGAATCGACCGCGCCGAAAGAATCGATCGAAAACAATGACGAAGTAGCACTCGCGCGGTGCTTTGAGCGTATCGGTCGAGTCGATAAGCCGCGTCGAATCTGATGACGTCATCCGAATTCATCTAGGATTTCTGGGGTTCTTCCAGATTCCGACGATTCGACGCGAGGAAGTATGCGAGGTTTCATGACATTTCATATAGGTACCTACAGAATTCGAAAATTCGTTTCGTTCGAGTCGTTCGACGCGTTCGGCTCGGATATGTATGCGTTCACTTTTAGTTTGCTACGAAACCCCGTAAACCAACACCAATGTAGTAAAAGTCATCATCATCAACCGTTATCGTTACACTACTGATGGGTCTCTGTTATGGTCTCTCTTACCTATGGGTAGGTTTATAGGTACAGGTGAAAATGGTGAAACAAATAAATAGGCATTCGCAATGAAGCTCATGGTTAACAATTCTAGGTCAACGTTGAAAATCCTCCAACCCAATCCATTTAAGAGGGTTTGTTTCGGTATTCGATGGATCCCTTGTTTTAAGTAGCGAGGGTGGTGGGGGTCACCTGTATAAATTATAGACACGATCCATACATTTTTTTATGTGAGTAGGTACTTATGTATTTATCATTAGCTACAAGCTACTAATTCTTCCAAATCCTATAGAGAAGCTGCATTTGCAAATGTAATTAGGTAGCTAATATTATTTTTTTGTGGTATTGACAGGATTATGGTTCAGAACTGGAGAAACGTATGTGTGCAGGTATGTCTCGTCCCAGTGGAGGTTTTATGCAGTTCCACGCCTGATGTATGGACTTAGAGTCATGTAGATAATATCTACTAGATATACTAGTCGCCAACAAGGCTGACTCACGCTGACATTTAAGTTCGAAACTGACACTTATTACCTACATAGGTAGGTAATGCATAACGAAATCGATTTTAAAATTGTTTCATAAGCTGTGAGTAGCGTCGCTGGCGCGTAGCCGTAGGTACCTACTATAGGTGAAAAAAAGTGCAAAAGTATAGCCGAGACATAATGATAAAATTTGTGAAAATGGGAATCACAATAAAGGTAAACACCATAATAGGTACATAGCAATCAATAAATACCAGGTAACGTAGATAATACAGAAAACAAGTGACAATGACTTATAATATCAGATGACGATCAACAATGGATTTAACGGAAAAACAAGATGAAACAAAGGGCCGATATCGTAATTATCTTTTTTCGCCATTATAATATTAACTACCTACTTCTCTGTCACGCAATAACTAGAATAATTGTAATGTTTGTAGGTACTTACACAAACATAATTATCCCAGTATCCCATATTACAAAGGCGAAACTTTGTGAGTAGATGTTTGCTACTTCTTTACGGTCAAGCGGCTGGGCCAACTTTTATAATAGGTATTTGGTACGTAGGTAGTTAGATACCTACTTTTTATCCCAAAAAGTCCGTGGTTCCCTTAGGATTTGGTCAAAATTCTGATAGTCAGTGTGGCTTTATTAAGTAGATGGCGCTGCTGTGCATAAAATCAAACGCGGGTAACACCGCGGGCAGCGGCTAGTAAAATATCAGGGTGGAAGAATATTAAGACTGAATAGATTGTCTAAATAATTTAATGAATAAAGATATTAAAAATATATCTCCGCAAACAGAATTTAATTTTGAACCTAACATTTCTAGCAAGCCTTTTTGGAACATGAAACTTACTTTGAGAAACAACCTTCCTACCGTGTACTTCCTTGTTCCTACCGTAGAGGCCGTAGAGGTAGCACCTCTTGATAAATATCTTACAATCTCCCAACAACGAATCTCACAATTTTAGGGTACCTACTTTAAAATAAAACTTAGTACGTTTAATAAATTAAAGTATCTAATCTACATACATTACAAAGACATTAAACTAATATTATGAATTAAAAAGACAGGCTTCTTGTGGCAGCGCACCCACTTGCAGTGTTACCTTCCTGAATAGCAATAGGTTTTATATCCCTTGTATATTTTTTATGCCACAAAGTTGGCAAACAAGCATACGGCCCGCCTGATGGTAAGCATCACCGTAGCCTATAGACGCTTGCAATACCAGGGGTATCACTCACTCGTTGCCAACCCTCCCAACCCCCAAGAGGAGCTCTGAAGACCTCACTCACCGTAGGAACACAACATGGCCGAGACCAATGCTATTTGGCTACGATCTTCTGTAAGGTGGAGGTCCTTCCCCAGACGGGCTGCTCCGATTTGAGCGGATTATCCGCTGTGCCCTACCTCTCTTAAATGAGAATATTCTCATGCAGCACGCAGGGATTTACAACGGCGACCACAGCTTGCTTAGCAGATAAGCTCTTTGAGGATCTTAGAGGAAAACTACAGATGTCTTGGACCTCACAACGAATATGAAATGGAACATATAAAACGCAAGATATGATTCAAAGATTTTATTTTATCCTACATAACAACGTGAGAAATAGTATTATGAAACAAGCCTTAATAGATAATATCAGCTAGGTATCTTGAAACTCACAACGAGGAACATATAAAACGGAAGGATGTAAAAGATTTCTCTACTTAACAACGTGTGAGATTGTAATTTGAAACAAGCCTTAAATAAGATATTGGAGATCTCGTGGTACGGTTAACACCCAAGCGGGCCCCGCGGTCACTACCACGCAGAGTTCTATTAAGCAGTCCCACCCAGCCCAACGCAACCGACCACAACATATTTCACAATAGTGCCAAAGTATGTTCAGTTTCCAGTATACCTACATTGATCTTCCTAATCAACCTTCTTAATAGACATCGACATTCCCATCTTAAACAATTTACAGCCAGTTTCTGAAATCTCGCTTTTTCTTATCTTCAGTTTGACAGTGACAGCTATAATTTAGTGTTTCATTAACATAAAAAATGCGTTTTTTAGAAACTAGCTCTCAGTGATCGAGAGAAGCTCACGCGGTGTCTAATAATATATTAGAAGCAAAACGCATAAATCAATATTTTTATGCAACAACAGCTGTTTTGGTGTAGGTCTTTATATTTTTCTATAGACGTTTCATGTTCAACAAAAGGTTACTCGGATTAATATACCTAATTGGCATAGATTGTTGATTGGTCGGAGCGATGGAATCAATATTCATGAAGAAATATACAGTACCAATATTAACTAAAGTGATAAGTTTTAAAATTAGACAAGACAAAGGAAAGAAACTTTTGCGTAAATTCTTCAAGATGTTACTTGTTAATGATACCTATGAACCCAGCTTTTGGTCTTAAAATTATTATCTGGAAGGGCTCTATAGTATAGTGTCCCCCAAAACAGGGTATACCGGACTATAGATCAATATATTAGTTTAAAATATTCCGCTGTTCCATCAAGTATAATTTCGATGTCATTGAATCCAATTGGTGCCATGAAGATATTTCTGGATGGAAATATGACTATTAAGTACCAACGCACAAACAACTTATGTAAGTGTGCATTAAATATATAGGTACCCGAATAATTTACGACAAAGATAGAAAATTATGAATTATATTGCCTTTTTACCAATTCTTACGTAGATTAGACTACTTATTTGTATGACCGACCTACCTACGTAATGGCACAGATTACTAATTAGGGCTGGTTAGTGACAACGGGCATATAATGTAGTAATTATAAAATTGTACTATTCTTGATTGTTGTTAATTAAAAACTTGTTCAACATAGAAGATTAGAAGTTTATAGTAAAATAGACAGATTAGAACAGTAGTAGTCTACACTTACTAATAACAAGTTAGGAGTTAATTAAGTAACTAATTTATAGAGTGCAGGATATGTAGAGAATTAAGGATAACGAATTTTAGTTCAGCAGTGAAATTGATAAGGTTGATGATGATGAAAGTGGCTCGCAATTAATCTCAAATGAAAGTATTAAGTCGCAGTTGTAGTCCATTACCTGAGTTACTTGCTCGATAACGTTGAGTGCTGTTTTAAAATATCCTGAAACAATAAAAAATACCAGTAAACTCACAAAACTCCGCGTTGATCCCGCTATAATTTCGAAAAAAAAAACGTTGTCAATATAATAGGAATTTATATGCAAAATATTAATCAAAAGCCGAGGGGAAACTTATAGACACACTTTAAACAGTTAGAACTGTGAACATGAGCCAATTCTTTTATATACCTTTACATATAAAATTCTTTGTCCTGAATTAATTAATCAATGCACAGCCTGTCAGCTTGAAGGTGTTATTTGTATTTACGGCGACGTAGAGATTTGATAGCAGAGAATTTTCGAAATTCCCACGGGAAAGCGGGGTACACGTAACCATACGTAAACATAGTTGCGCAGGTTTCGTTTAAATTTATATTATTATATTATATACAGTAATCATAATTAAATACGTGCAGTAAAAGTAGTCTATGTCAAATCAAGTGTGGCGAGAGCTGAATATAGATTGTTACTGACAGTAGTTTTGATCTTTTTGAGTGACATGGCACTAAAGTTTTAATTTATTTTCAGTAGCAAACTATGCGGTCAGCTGAAATAATATCCCTTGAAATGATGTGTGTCTAAATGTCCCTGGTCTTAGTCTTACAACTTGACCCTAAACTAAAAAAAAAAATTGTTCTTGTAAATCTGTTTTGTACACCAATAAGTAAATTCAGACGTTACATACATAAAGACAAGTCCAAAGTTTTATGGATTTGTTGCTTCTTTACAAAGACATTAATAATGAATATTCTACGATTAAAAACCTAAGGAATCCTCCGAAACACAGTTTGTATTACTTTCTCTATGCTTCGAAACGTAAAAAACCGATTTTAATCTGAGTTTCACTAACATCTATCATACTTAATTTAATATTTAACTATACATCAACGCCCAGCCCAAACCGGTGGGTCTAGAGATTCCAAGTTTGGAATGTAGGTTCCTTACGTCTAGGGATACTAAGAAAAGTTTTTTTTAAATTCCCACGGGAACGCGAGATATACGCAAACGAAGTTGCGAGTATTTTACTAGTATGTTATAATAGGCAGTGACCTAATCCTAGTGTGATCCTAAATTTCTAATGGGAACGATAATTTAAGTAGCATGGTTATTTGTATAAAACTCCAAAATGATAGAGACAAAGAAAATATTGTTCCGTCAAACATAGGTAATAATAGTAAGTACCTTCAAATATTGTATCTAAATTAGAGAGTTACCTGTCGAATAACTGGTCTGGGTAGTATATTTTCGTTTTTGAGGTCATAAATTATGAAAACCACTGAGTATTAACGGGCAGACAAAAACAGAGCTCCGCTGTATTAGAAGTTGTTATCTATGTGGGCACAACGACGCATGCGCGAGTTTTTCGGCCTAGTTCGCAGCCGAGGCCGGCGGTCGCGTGTGTTGGTGTGCACTAGGCCTTATCTGTGTGTGTTTGGCAGAACGATGCGGCTCTCGACCTACATCGCGTTAGGAGAGACCGAGACACATTGCTGTAGCGTGTGGTCAACGAGATTTAGGGTAAACTTCTTGACTATTAAATGGTAAAAATGGCTTTTTATAAGTTTTGCATAGTGGCGTACCAAAATATGATTTAATATAATTTTGATATAGTTACGAGAAATCTCCGGCCCAGATACCGCTTGAGTAACGCCGTGGAATCCGATCTCTGCGAACTTCAAGCTTGGGACTGGCGAAGCATGGTTCAAGATCGGAAGAAATTGCGTTCGCTTGTCACAAGAGAACGCCAGTTCAAGTCAAGACTCACTTTGGGTCGCTGAGAAATCGGAGTAAGTAAGTAATAGTACGAGAAATCTACAGCTAAATAAATAGCCCTAAACCATGAGTACCAATAGTAACTGTTCGTAAATATTCACGGTAATGTGTAGCTGTCGTCAAACTGTGAGTAGTGTCCGTGGAATTTATAGAAATATATACTCGTATAATGACATAGTACACACCCTATTCTGTATACATACGTACTGCACAAGAGACCCGCTCTTCAGTTAATTAGAAAGACCTTGATTTTGAGATGTTGTTGTTTGAAGGAAGCCAGAATAGTAGGGAGGTCAATAGTTGAACATAGTCATTTTAGGTATATATTTAATATTAAATGTTATTAGATAATATTATAATATAAAGAGAAAAGGTTTTATTTTTCGTTAGTTTGTTGAATTGCATTGAAGCGCCGAAACTAATGAGACTGATTTATTACGTAACCTCATCATCAGCATCCCAATAGTACTCCTATACCTATAGTTCTATAGAACTGTTGAGGCCTCATCTTAGTATTTAGTATCCCATCAGTACTATATACTGCATACTCAGTACTACATAGTATATGGTAAATAGCTTGGTAAATACCCCAACAGTTCTATAGAACTACAGGTATGGGGTACTTGGGATGCACCCCATAAGCCTTCATCGACCCTCTGCTGGGTATATAAGCCTCCTTTCGTTAATGCCATTTAATCAATACTACCACCAACAAATGAAAATGGCGACGATTCATTGAAATATGACGATAATTAAAAATAGAATAGGCAGCTTTTAGAACTCGAAATTGGGACAGAAGCATCCGAACATTTCGAGGCAAATTCCAATTTAGCCAGTCGGAAATGCAATCATGTTGCCAATTATTTCAGCTATTTCAGCGTTGTTTGATATAATATTTATAAATGTTCAGTCATATTTTTGATATAATTTGTTAAGTTATTATCATAACCATAAGTTTTTAGTTAGTTTCTGTTTTCTGTGAGATAAAGAAAAAATTAAAGATTTTCTTATTTTAGTACGGTTTCAAAATTTCTTCTTTTCCATTTATATATAGTGTGGGCATGCGGTAGCAAGACATGAAACTGTAACTTATTAATGAATATTGTTACATTAGTAATTAAAATTTAAAAATGCATAGGTAGTAAGCAGGAGTAAACCGTAAGCTGGGGTAAACCATTCAAAGAAACTAGGACTTCAAATATGTTCTGTATGAATAGGCAGGAATACAATACAAATGCAGTGCAGGGCACAATATGAAACCGAACTATATTTCTTCTTCTTATAAGAAAATCTCGCAAAGGAAAATGTGTTTATAATGTTCCAATAATTTAATACGTTTGGAATATGTTTCTGAATTACATGTTCGTGTTTCTAAAGGAAGGCAGCGAATCGTATAAATAATAAATTCTTTGGAAGCCTTTGTTGGCTGGAAATCAATCTTTGGTTTGGGTTAGTGCTTGATGTACACGCAGGCACGTTCTGTGTTTTTTTTGTATAGTCTACATTATATTGCGTATTTCACTGGGTCAACCAGCCTTAACATCGAACAAATTTGTGTAACTTATGGAATATCCTAATATCTTTATATATCTCTAGTGCCCTCTGGCTGGTTGGTGAAAACGGGCATATCTCTCTTATATTTTCAGATATAAACCACTGGACAAATAAATAAATAAAACATTTAGTAGTGTTATTTGAGACCCTGAATAAATGGTTCTTATCTCGGAAATTCTAGGAATAACAACTGTGGTTAGGCACGTGTATAAACTGTGGGAAACCGGTACAAAGTGAAACTAAGTAAACGTAGCATGAAGGATCGACTTATTACGCTACTGTCACTGGAATAGTAAGATGTTACTATTCTAATATTAGATAAAAGCCTTCCTAGTTCTATTCTACTACCAATTGTCCCTCCATCATTTAAAATCTTTGTTGTGTCAATACGTGGATCTATTTATCTACACGATTTCTATAGTTTCTATATTTCAGTGAGCCAGAATCGAGGGGTGTAATAATTTTAATAATGAATTTTGCGCTCGATCCAAAATAAAGCTTAAACCTGCTTATGTTACGAATACCAGACAACGGATATATTTGTAAATACTTTAATTATACATATTATACATAGAAAACACCCAGACCAAAAGACAAACGCGGGAGGTGCGGGGGATCGAATCCGCGCTTTCTGGCAGCGATGGTAAAGTCACCAGTCACCATCAACTTTGCAAAAGTATCACCAGTTCTCACGACCCAGCCACTGTTAACTCTTTATTAGAAAAACAGGGATGCCCGGCAGGCCTCGTCGTTTCCCCAAGCATATATAATAAGATCACCATCAACCGCGCCGCCAGGGTCGTCAGGCTAATTGAATTCGCCTCACCTACATGTAATTACGTTCAGCTTCAAAATTTTGTTGCATATTTATTATCACAGGCACTTTTAAAGTTCTACAATGTACCTACCTTAATCCACATTATATATTTTCTTGTTAAATTCTTTTGAGTGAAAGCGGATATTTTGACCCCAGACGCACTCTGTGTATTAAAACAGACACAATACAGACTATTTGTTGTGTGTATTACAAATAAATATTGGTTTAAAGTCAGCCTTTATTTAAGTACTGGTTCCCCCATGGAGATTGTTCAGGTATTACTATTCAAAGAGGTCTATCTATATGTGAGACGGCTGATCCCCTAAGTGCCAAAACAGTTTCTGAAGTGTCAAAGGGCCCTTTCATTGGATATTTGCGAACGCTATCTATAAGCCACGTGTGCGTTTTAATCTAAAAATGAAAGAAGTCAGTCATTCATAGCACAGTTATGACCATACTGCATTAGTCACACACAGACATACAATTTTGAATAAGTTCACATTTTTGTAGCTGGAACAAAACATGAAAAAAAACTCCGTTAAGAAAGCATTCTCAGACGGAAATATTTTTATGTAAGTAAATTCGCGAACAAGCATGACTTCCGATAGTTACGATAATTTGTATACAACTGTGTGACCTTGTTGCTTAGACTATAAAAATATAAACACACGTGTGTTCCATTGATTTTAGGAAATTAATAAAATTATATTATTAGCAGTCTACTTAGTCTCAATAACTTTCATACAATGCCACTTTAAATGCCAGCTTTTTAAAAAGAAAAAAAAAGTAAAGGCGCTCTACCGCATTATGAACTGAAGACTAGCAAAGGATGAAAAAGTGTACAGTGTGACCCCGTGCATATGTAGGGCACCTAGTTCCCCTCTCCCTCTTCCCGCTCCCCTCTTGCCCGAGGGTCCCGCGCGGCCCGCGACCTACTTAGGTACTTCCTACTTTACGTAAGCGGAGCGCTACCCGTCCTCCACTTGTTCAATATCTGCGCTTAGGGTTGTAATCTATATTTGTTGCGACGAAAATAAATTGGGTCACCGGGTGAAATATACATGAGTTTTACTTTAAACGACCTAAATATTTCATAGTTGTCTAGTCTGTTGGATTAATCGAACAGGGAAATATTACTAAGAGGATTATTTGATTACTCTCAAGCTGCGCTCTTGTGTGTGGTGTAGCAGTCTCCATTTTCCTTTATTCTGTTTGCTCTTTCACATCTCTATAAGGCACGACGCCTGCCTTTTCCTTCACTTGATCCATGTATCTATGCTTTGCTTGGCCTTCCTCTTTTACCTTCTATCTTTCCTGCTTAGATGTTTCTGAGAAAGTCGTCGCGTCATAAAAGAGTCCGTCTGTATCCTACCAGTTTCCTAATAATTAAATGATGCAACGTTACCAGTACGACCATTTGAAAGAAATCCAGCGGATTTCCGCGATTTTCTTATCATATATTTTATATCGGTAACTAAATAAGGTCAAGAATAAAACCTAAAAATATCATAAAATTATGGATAAAAGAGAAGAGCACAGGAAAAGAGCTCTTTACAATTTTTTTATTATAAACCAAGCAGCCCTACAGAAGTCCAATGTAACGACACCCACGGCAATTTCCTCAAACAAATATGAACTCTATTGATATTGGAATAAACAGTTGAACTCCTAAAATTTCAATATAATGTTTTCTTTTCAGCTTTATGTACTTACAATTTTCCTTTTACTATACGAGGGCATCTTAACAAATAACGATCTTTTTTTCGAGAAGGAATGATTAAGTATTTTAATTATTTATTTTTTTGATACAAGACAAATTACTTGTTTTTCTTACATTTTTGTATGACTTCCATCTTTCAATATTCATATAAACGTTAGGAATATTGGTTTTTATTTATTAAACCTCTGAAAATTACTTGACTAATCGTTTTTGCCGATTTTATTCTTTAAACTCGAACGGAATTTTACATTTATGACCAATTCAACGATCCGGTTCCAACATGTAAACTGCTGTTGTAGGTGTACAGTATACATACATATTAGCATGTTATATCAACTTCACGTTGACGTCCATGAACTTGAATGCAATAAAATTACGAATACATGCAACAATATTGTAGGCGATTGCTTTTTTATTAGCTTCACCTGAATGTTTCTTCACATACCTACCATCATGTAACGGATTGTCTCAACGCAATTTTTTCATCAAGTTTGAGACGTCCGATTAAGTTGAAAATGAGCACGACCTAGCACATTTCGGGTGGAGGGCAAGTGGAGGGTACCATTTATTGACTAATCAATCGCTGTCAGCAGACATGTCAACAGACAAGGAGTTTCTTATGAGTGGCCAGTCATACATAAGAAACTCCTTGCAAACATCTCACATAGGCTATATTGTATTTTTTATTTATTGAAATCCTTACTAAAGCGAATCCATAGCGGTGCACTAGTGCTATTCCCACCGCTGTGTCTCCGGTATAGCCAGGATCATCAACGGCGGCCTCAAATTGACAATAAGCAATGAAGCTAGAATTGTCTTGGAACTCACAACGAATTTAATCAGAAAGAAATACACGAAGTAGGAAGTATTGAAAAGAGGAGTACTTCATATTAATAGATTAAACTAGAACTTAAAATTTCAAGTATCGAGACAAAAATATCTTAGGAGAAAGTGATACAAACAAAGTTGAGATTCCGATGCGCGTACTTTCGCTTTCGCAGGTAGGCGGCTGAGATTGCAACCATTAGTATTGACCTACATTTTCAACAATGACTAACAACAATTTGACACCGCGTAGGGTAACCGTATGTACTCATACCATCCATAGTGGCAGGTCGCACTTTATTTTTCAAAATCTCCTTTTTCTAAAGTGTTCACAATTATAGGCTTCTAAGTTCTATTTCAAGTCAACCAATGAAAGAGATGAGCTGGGCAGTTAACTAAGAACAAAATTTTTATGCTCATATTATAAGCATCATCGTTAAGAAACTTTGTAATTACATAGTATAATCTGAATACTATGGGAATGCAATTATGAGGGTAAAATGTTGTGATATGGAAGTAAATTTTGTTTTGGCAACATAATATTTTTATTGTTGAACAATGAAGCTGTGTGTGCCAATATTTTTTTTTGTAAATCCATTAGATATACATTGATAGATTTACCTAATTATCTTTTATAATACATAGCCATCTATATATATAAAATTCAAAGTCCTGACTGACTGACTGACTTAACTATATATCAACGCACAGCCCAAACCGGTGGGTCTAGAGATTCCAAATTTGGACTGTAGGTTCCTTACGACGTCTAGGGATTTACTAAGAAAGGATTTTTCAAAATTCCGACGGGAAAGCGAGATATACGCAAACGAAGTGTTCGAGGGGACGCACAGCCCAAACCGGTGGGTCTAGAGATGCCAAATTTGGCTTGTAGGGTCCTTATAAGGACCGGACCGGAACGGATCAGACCTGACCGGTCCGGAAGGAACCGTACCGTACCGGGCCGTGCCGGACCCGAATTTGTTTCTGAAGAAAAATATGCTAATTGTTGGCCACGCGGGCGAAGCTAAAGCTAAAAGCTAGTTAAATAATAATATTCTCGATTCTCGTCAGCAAACAATTAATAAATACATGAACTTAATAAAATAATTGACTCTACATCAGCATAATAATATTTTAATTTTCAACTTCACTAGTTGCCTTTTGTATTTAGTAGAAAATATTCTTGAGTCAAATAGTCGACTCTACAATAGAACTTTTGTTTCCTTTCTTTATTTATAACTAGCGAAACTCGCGACTTCGTTTGTGTGTATCCCGCTTTCCCGTGGGAATTTTGGAATGTATTATACATAGGTATTAACCTTTCTCTTTAAGCACTCTATCTATTAAAAAACCGCATCAAAATCCGTTGCGTAATTTTAAAGGTCTAAGCATACAAGACAAGATATTTTAATGGGACTCTACTTAATATTATTGAATTGATAGTAAGTAGCTATAAGGATTTTTCTGTCTGTAAGCTTTTTACGCATTAACTCGGTTTCAGCAAAATCAGTTTTATTTAAGATGCTATCATCTTAAATAAAACTGATTTTGTGTAGTGCAAGAAATATGATGGATTTTATCCAAGATTTAAAATCGATTACAAATCACACAGCCCAAGTTCAACAACAGCTTGTGTTTTTGGTGACTATTACAAATGAGCCGCTGGATGCATGCTGCCTACCGGTCATAAGAGGCCTACGTCCAGCAGTAGTCTTCTTGTGACTGAGATGATGGTTCATCATCTAAATTAGTTCAGTAAATGTTGTTAGAAAGAAGCACGGAAGAAGTCCCGAGCAAGTAGGTCGCACGCCGCGCTCCCACTCAGGTACTGGCACTTAAGCACTACCTTTTGTTTAATACTTTTTTCAAATATTTTTAAAAAAGTGCAATTGCAAAACATTGAATTGAGCATTTGTCTTATTTTTCTCTCTGATTTGAGCCGTGCAAACGCAACCATATTGCACGCGCTTTTGATGACGTCATTATTCATGTCCCGTCTTTGTTTATGAAGCGTGTCAGTTACAATACTGATAGTTACGCCGATGAATAAAATGACAATGTCCATTGACGTCACATTTCGTTCGACCAGTGGTGGGTAACGCGTTTTGTAAATTAGAATTTCTACTACTTACCCAACTACTAACCCTTTTAAGTATAATGTTAAGACATTAAAGAATCTATAAGTAAAAAAAAAAAAAATGAGACCAATTAAAATTTTATGCATATTCCCTATTCGTAATGAGTCATTGATTTACACGTCCAGTCCCATTATTCCCGTTCCCGTGGGAATTTTGAAACATACACTAAATATTAATTTAAGCAAACCGCTACCTACGTATTAGTGAAAACCGCACTCAAATAGGTTCAGCCGTTTCTGAGATATTAGCGTGTATTAACATACATATGTTTGTAGTTTGGATGTTTGTACAAACATACAAATAGAGGTCCATTTTTTTTCAAAATTCCCATTCTATTGCTAATTCTTCATTGCCCTAAATTATTTTTTTGTAAATATATTCAATGTACAGACAGACAAACTTTTTTTACATTTTTATTACATTATAGTACTGGTATTCCGGCTGGTACCCCGCTTTCCCGTGGAATTTTTAAAACCGGCCCATAAGTTTTTGAGTTTCATTACAAACATACACACACACACACAAAAAACAAATCTTTCCTCTTTATAATATTAGTGTAGATATAGAAGAAGATTGAATAATAGAAGATTAAAAATAAAATAAGGACAATGGTCCTTAACAAATACGCAAGAAAAGAAAGTTGAGAGTTTACTTTCGCACTTTTAAAATTAGTATAGATTTTAAATAAATCTTGGTTTCTTGAGAAAAATAAAACATAAACAAACTTTGAATAAATCGGAAACTGTTTCAGTTAATTAATTTTGTTATTTTTAAAAATATTGTGGCCAGGCGAGGTGAAAGTTCGCACGAACAGCATTACAAGTTTAAAAAAGAATTCATTCATAGACTTAATATTGTGTATTTACTAGGAGACGCAATATAACCGAGCAACGATGTTGTTTCTGTTTTTATGGAAATTTAATGAAAAATTCCACATAACACCTTAACTACGCCACAAGATAAGCCTGGGTTTTAATGAATCAGGGTTTTTTTTAATTTATGAAAATAAAAATGGATATAATTATGATGTCAGCTTGGTTCACAAAAGTTTACCCATGACATGTGTAATTTTCCTTCTCTATCCCCCATATAAATAAAGAACAACATTAACTTTAACCTGCTTTCTAATTTTTTTGAAAAAAACTCAAGTGGCAACAAAAGCAGACCTTTTTTAGTAAGGGAGTGTAAGTTAACCAAAGTATAAAAAAAATATGACATAGATCTATAGCTTCTTGAAGTGCCATTATGTTCAATTTAACCCTTAACTGGTATCGTAAATTCAACATACGTAAGTTACGTAACTGGTATCGTGGGGGCCGCGCGGCCCCCAAAGCATATTAGCTTCTAGCAAGCAAGTTTTAACATTGCGGTTGATTAAATGCACTTAAATAATAGACTCGCTTTATGTAATCAATCAGTTTTTATTTAAATAATTCATACTATTTACCTACTACAGGTGATCACAAAGTAGAAACATCTTTTTGATATTAGTTTTACTTACCTTACAAAAAACTAAGCTACTTCCAATCATGAAAGTAAACAAAAAAATAACATATGAAGTTTCTTAGGCTCTCTTTTCACAAAAAATAACATGTATTAAAATCATCTCTAATCCTTACGATATATTACTTTACTATCACTAAAAACGTAGTCCTGCAGCGCCGAAAGTTCGTCATCCGCTGCTACTAATAAAGTAATGATAATATATAAAATATCAGGAGCATTTGTTAGAAAATGATACCAGTTAAAGTACAGTACCAGAAGCATGCGCATTAACTTATAAACTTAAAATCCACGACCGCTGGTAATAAGTAAAAAAACGTCAAGCACGCCGATTTGCCGGATTTACTGTACAAAATCGACGCTGTGTATTGTGTGCACACTTCGCACGATACGCCTAAAGAGTTTATCCACTGTTTTTGATTTAGCTATGGCGGGGGGGGGGGAGGGGGGGGGTCATCGATGCTCATACTGAAGCGTAGTATAGACCACAATGCGGCATGGTTCTGCGACGACGTGGACCGCGCGCCAGCGTACTAGCCCGCCGCACCGCTCATAAATATACAAAACGTGGCTGTCTTCGCTGCCATAATAGAACCGGCCGAAGCACAAGAAGTTGCGTCTTTGTTCCCGCAAGGTAAGTCCAGCTGCGCGTCTGATTTACACTTGCGATTTTCTTTCTAACTTATGCTGACGATGTTTTCGCGGATTATCGCTCTTTCGCTGCGTTAACGCACGACATGAACAACTTAATAATGTTTTGTTTCAGTGAAATGCCTTATTTTTGCGTTAATCGGGCAAAAAACTTGCAACGTTTTAATTGTCTAATATAGAATTCATTACGTTTCCTTTGCTTTATAACGGCGTAATTGTTAGTGCAAAGTGATGCCCTGGTTGTTCGTTTTGCTTCTAGCGTTATCAGTGCACCGTCTAACGTTAAGCTCTTATCATATCAGCGTCTGTTAGTTGTAACGTCTTCAGTGCCCCTATCTCTGCGATAAATGTGGAAACTAGTTAAATTGGCACAATAATGTTACTGTTCATTTGAACTTTAATCTCTGATTTCGTTCGCTTTAGGTATTTGTATTTTCTTTGTTAGATAAAGTTGTAAGTCAAATGAAACAAATCGTTTGTGAAATCCAACATTTCAATTAAAATATATGTAACAACATACAAACTTTTTGTCATCTCTTTGTCTGCGTAAGGAATGTGGAGTTCTTTTGTTGACTTGACCTCATTTTTGGTTAATGAAATCCGTCACTAGGAAGCCGTTGTTCTTTGCTATGAAACTTTTCCTTTGAATTTCTAAATATTTTGATGTAGTAAGTAACACAATAGAATAAACTCTTCAGTGTTTGACATTTACACATATATAGAACGTTGATATGATAACATCGTGAATGTATTTTTTATCCGTTAGAACCCAAACTAACAATAGTATCGAGGCCTAAAAAGTGCTCACACAAATACAACTCTGTATGAATAATTAAGCAGTTACACCGCACACGTCATAATTTAATTCAAGTACGTCATTTTGTAGGTACCTACGTTGAATTTTTGATTAAACTCTACAAAGCGTGCGCTTTATTTCTGTTGTATATTTTCGGTTTCAAAGCCACTCTTCATTACTTTTTTCATCTTGTTATCAATGATTTTTCTCATTTAACGTGTTGAGATGTTTTACGTAGAATGTCTTGTATCCTAAATCTGATTTTGTAGTAACATCTATCTCATTGGACTTTCGTCCTTCCTCCGTCTACAGTCTAAGTCTTACTAATGCTACTATATAAACGCGAAAATTTATGTTGATGTATTACGTTTGACAGATTTTCTTCAAATTTGGTACTTGACTCTCATGGAATCTTTGTCCCAGAGATGTCCGGGAAAAAGAACAATGCTATTTCGCATTTAAAACCATTCTTTCAGTACTAAGGTGCTTTAAAGTTTAGGAAGTTTTAGGAAACCGGCTACCTGCTACGCGTTATGTAATTTTTTTGCTACTGGTGCAAAATTAATCAAAATTTTTACTTTTTTGGACACCTGTCCAAAAAGCAATTATCTCCGTAACTTGTACGACCACTGTCATACATTTTTTTCGTGTAATCCATGGCGATTGAATTTTATTATTTATTTACTTAAAACTAAACATTTAAAAATAGTTGCTAGTTCATCAGCTTCCAAAAATGTGTCACTTGACTGCGGAGGAATAAATACTATTTTAGTTAAGGGGGATGTTTGATGGCAAGTCGGAAAATTTCGAAAAAAACTAAAAACATAAATATTTCTGAAACAACTCATTTTATACCCGCTTTTAATGGAAGCTTATTTGTTGGAAGGAATTGGACCATAAACCTGTCACCTCGTATACCTAGAGACTTCTGTTAAATGTTGACTGTACGACGATTGGTTACGGCTAGTGATGGGCAGGAGAACATTTCCGTTCCGAGAACTTTCTTGGAACGAGAACATTCTGAAACATTCTCTTGAACGGAGAATTTAAGAGAATTTACGGAAATTTAAGAGAATCTAAACCAAGTATGTAGACTTTTTAATTTTGACATAAAAATAGATGACTATGCATGTAATTTCAGTAGCTATGAATGCCATAGTGAAGATACATGTCAGGTAGGTAGTAATAATGACGTTACATTTGATTTTCTATATATATAAAATTCAAAGTCCTGTCTGACTGACTGAGTTTAACTATATATCAACGCACAGCCCAAACCGCTGGGTCTAGAGATTCAAAATTTGGAATGTAGGTTCCTTACAACGTCTAGGGGTGTACTAAGTAAGAATTTTTCAAAATTCCCACGGGAAAGCGAGATATACGCAAACGAAATTGCAAGGGTTTTACTGATCCACTGGGTCTATTGATTCCAAATTTGGAATGTTGGTTCCTTACAACATCTAGAGGTGTACCAAGAAAGGATTTTTCAAAATTCCCACGGGAAAGCGAGATATACGCAAACGAAATTGCGAGGGTATATCAACGCACAGCCCAAACCGCTGGGTCCAGAGATTCCAAATTTGGAACGTAGGTTCCTTACGTCATTTAGGAGTGTACCAAGAAAGGATTTTTTAAAATTCCTATGGGAAAGCGAGAACGCAAATGAAGTTGCAACGGTTTTACTGATCCGCTGGGTCTGTTGATTCCAAATGTGGAATGTAGGTTCCTTACAACATCTAGGGGTGTACTGAGAAATGATTTTTCAAAATTCCTACGGGAAAGCGAGATATACGCAAACGAAGTTGCGAGGGTATATCAACGCACAGCCCAAACCGCTGGGTCCAGAGATTCCAAATTCCAAATTTGGAACGTAGGTTCCTTACGTCATCTAGGAGTGTACCAAGAAAGGATTTTTTAAAATTCCTATGGGAAAGCGAGAACGCAAATGAAGTTGCAACGGTTTTACTGATCCGCTGGGTCTGTTGATTCCAAATTTGGAATATAGGTTCCTTACAACATCTAGGGGTGTACTGAGAAATGATTTTTCAAAATTCCTACGGGAAAGCGAGATATACGCAAACGAAGTTGCGAGGGTATATCAACGCACAGCCCAAACCGCTGGGACTAGAGTACCCTAGAGATTGCAAATTTGGAATGTAGGTTTCATATGACGTCTAGTGGTGTACTGAGAAAGGATTTTTCAAAATTCCCACGGGAAAGCGAGATATACGCAAACGAAGTTGCAATGGTTTTACTGATCCACTGGGTCCGCGAGAAATACAAGTTCAAGCAAGGTCATTTGCGTATATCCCGCTTTCCCGTAGGAATTTTGAAAAATCCTTTTTTGGTGCACCCCCAGATGTCGTAAGGAACCTACATTCCAAATTTGGATCTCTAGACCCAGCGGTTTGGGCTGTGCGTTGATATACCCTCGCAACTTCGTTTGCGTATATCTCGCTTTCCCGTAGGAATTTTGAAAAATCCTTTCTTGGTACACCCCTTAATGTCGTAAGGAACCTATATTCCAAATTTGGAATCAATAGACCCAGCGCGGATCAGTAAAACCCTTGCAATTTCGTTTGCATATATCTCGCTTTCCCGTGGGAATTTTTAAAAACCATTTCTTAATGCACCCCTAGACGTCGTAAGGAACCTACATTCCAAATTTGGAATTTCTAGAGTACTCTAGACCCAGCGGTTTGGGCTGTGCGTTAACATATCCTCGCAACTTCGTTTGCGTATATCTCGCTTTCCAGTGGGAATTTTGAAAAATCATTTCTCAGTACACCCCTAGATGTCGTAAGGAACCTACATTCCAAATTTGGAATCAATAGACCCAACGGATCAGTAAAACCGTTGCAACTTCATTTGCGTTCTCGCTTTCCCTTAGGAATTTTAAAAAATCCTTTCTTGGTACACTCCTAGATGTCATAAGGAACCTACATTTCAAATTTGGAATCTCTGGACCCATCGGTTTGGGCTGTGCGTTGATATACCCTCGCAACTTCGTTTGCGTATATCTCGCTTTCCCGTGGGAATTTTGAAAAATCCTTTCTTGGTACACCCCTAGATGTTGTAAGGAACCAACATTCCAAATTTGGAATCAATAGACCCAGCAGATCAGTAAAACCCTTGCAATTTCGTTTGCGTATATCTCGCTTTCCCGTGGGAATTTTGAAAAATTCTTTCTTAGTACACCCCTAGACGTTGTAAGGAACCTACATTCCAAATTTTGAATCTCTAGACCCAGCGGTTTGGGCTGTGCGTTGATATATAGTTAAACTCAGTCAGTCAGACAGGACTTTGAATTTTATATATATAGAAAATCAAATGTAACGTCATTATTACTACCTACCTGACATGTATCTTCACTATGGCATTCATAGCTACTGAAATTACATGCATAGTCATCTATTTTTATGTCAAAATTAAAAAGTCTACATACTTGGTTTAGATTCTCTTAAATTTCCGTAAATTCTCTCCTTTCCGAGAACGTTTCCTCAATGTTTCCACTAAGAGAACATTTCCGGAAATCGCCCATCACTGGTTACGGCATGGAAAAATATTAGAAATGTAAAACATTCTTATGAATGCTATGAGCGCTACGTATGAGAACCCGAGTGAATGAGTTGTAAATTGTAAACGTAAGTCAGCTAAATTACCCTTACAATACGGGGGGTTTAGCTTGATTTATTTGACCATCGTTTACAAATAAGTAGATGAAGTAATTTTTGTTTGTTTAATGTACTAGTGGCAATATCCAATCTATTTGGAAAAGTACAAGCTTATGATAAAAGACAACCTAACTGAAAATATTTGAAACTTTTAACCGTACAATTATTAACAAATATAGAATAATGTAGACAAAGTAAAGTTTGAAAGTCTATAAACTACCTATCAGCTCATAATAATATAATTTCACAAATGGGATAAAATGTTGGGAACTAATATCAATATAAACATTCCCTTTTTTTTGCGTTTTTTTTTAACAATACGTTTACTTTCATTCTATAACTTCCTTTGCTAGGACTTTCTTTGTTCTCACTACAACCTCAAAACCATTATAGTTTCTCCCTTTTGTTCTATTACAATATTTTTCATTTTCACGTTAGACATAACGAGCCTTATTTAACAAGAGTGCACGACTCTTCCGCAGAGAGGTCGATTTCGGCACCTTTGGTAACTAGTGAACGCTGAGCCACCCTTCCCATGCGACCTCTAGTCCGGCCAGTACAGATGTCGTCTGTGTGGCATGGCTCACGAGAGCTCACTTTACGGTGGTGACGGAAGCGCAAGCAAGTCTACGAGTTGCGTTTGCGGCTGCGCAGTAACGTTGCCCTAGTTATTTTGGGTGCTGTCCTAGATTCGAACGAGGTCGCTTGAAACGCTGTTTTCATCATCACCAGAGAGTTTTATTCGATGGGGCCGCGCTGGGCTGTCCGACCTCGTAGATACTGACATTACCGACCGACTTAGATAGTTTGCGTTTGCGCCGCTCACTCGCGCCGAGACTCGATTCGGAACTGTTCGTTTTTAGCATTTTAACGGTCATTGTTTAAAATCCGTTGGTTTCGGAAATTAAATATTAATGTTGGTTGAATGAATTCTATATTAAGAATATAGTTTTAAAAAAAACGCATATCAGAATTTGGACTTGATTAATTATTAAAAATATGATTATATTAATATTAGTCTTAGTCCCAATAATTCGGGTTTATTCACATTCGGATATATTTTTAAATAGTGTTATTATAGCGTATACAAGTAACAAAATGTTTGCATTACAACAATGATCTGGAGTACAATGTGTTGTAGCAACAGTAGGGAAGAACCCAGGGTACGAAGTCAACGGAGAAGGGGAGGCGCTACGCGATTTGGCCTAAAGTAAGCCAAGGCCGGTGTGGTGGGGATAACGTTTACACGTGTGACCTAGATAGCGCCCGAGCGGGCGCGGAAACCCACGACGCCAGCCGAGCACCATTGGAACTGCTCACTAGCGCTGGCTGCTCTGATCAATACCGAACACTAGTAACTATTATCTCGACAACGTTCCGTTCTATGTCGCACGCATCGTATTGCAGCTGCAGTGCGCTCACGCAGATTCGCTAATCAAAAATTAAGTGTTTAGTTTGGTTCTTTGTTCTGGGTGGACACTAGAGGGAGGGAGGCACTAGTAAGGATCACTTACCTGTATCTCCTAGGACCTATATCTTCTAAAGAATGGAACGTCCTTTCGATATGAACCACAGTGCTCGTTGTGGTCCGGCCGCCGTCTTTCACCTGTCAGCTTCCTGCAAAATACGTGAACGTTAGCCGCGAGTATGAGAGCCGTGACGAAGCCGGGCGTTGGGTGCGCGGTAGTTCTTTGCGTCGCTCGGAGTGCATCGATCGCGATTACATCACCACTTGCGTCCTTTCTCTGCGCGCGCAGCCCGCCCCGCGAGCCCCCCCTCCGAGCCCCGCGCCTTGCCCCTTTCGGGCCGCTTGCTACTACGCCATTGCTCCTCGGTATGTGAGCCACCATTCGCACTTTGCTCCTCGCCTGGTTCAGTCGTTCCCTTCGGTCAATAAATAGTTAGTGGAAGTTAGACTTTACTTAAAAAAAAATAACTTCCTTTTTTCCTTTTTCGCAGACTCTTAACTAGTAGTTAGTGGAATAGGAAATACTAGTGATTATAAATTAATCGGGAAGTGTTTTAAAATATTATAACTTCAGTTTAAAAATTGTGAGATGTTCGCGACCTACTTTTGTAACTTCCGCAATGTGTTAGCAGCCATTTTGTTTTTTTTTATCATTCTGTCAAAGTTATTACATTAGTAAAAGCATGCGGTCGTCGGTCAGTTACGCGCCAACCTGAACGCATTTTAACTTTTAGATATTTTTGCGGCGTATCATGTGACTCGCATATTAATTCGGTTCCAACAAGTTTCCAATAAGAAATATTTTTCAATTTCAATAACTCCCTAGTTAATTTTCGCGATAAAGCTGCACTTTCAGTTGAAGAATATCGCCGAAGAAGACAGAAGCCAAGAAAAGGAAGCTCGAAATGTCAGTCGTGTCGGGGGGAGATTTTGACTTGGACTTTTTCTATCAGTCAGTCTTTTTCTCTCTCCTATACGGTCGGCATTATTTCTCCAAGCTGTCCTGCGCTGCAACTACACCTGCCGCCGCGACTATTCAAAGTTTATGTCCGCAGTGACGTCGGAGATTACGCAAGCTGTAAATAATTCGGCTGCGAAATCACTGAAATTTCTGCTTGAGACATGGCGTTTTATCTACATTCGACAGTCTTTTCTACACCACACCTCCGAATATATCTCCGTGACCACTTCTCTCCTGAAATATCTGTGTCGTAATCATTTGGTTTGAGTCATTGTACTGTCATGACGAAATCGAAATAATCGTCGGCGCTGTGCGCGCGGCGGGAATTGGGCAATCCGCGAGCGAGCGAACGCCCCCTCCGCGCGGCCACCGTTGCCTAAAAATCAACTCCTGCGCCGAAGAAGCGCGAACTCAACCGACTGATTACGAATTTGATGTTGTTAATTTTGTTTCTTTGTTACAGGCGACCATTCTTCGATAGCGAAGCCGACTTCGATTTTTTTGTTGTAGTTTTTACTGCCAATTGCGATTGCTAATTTATTGCAAGCGATTTGTGCATTTTACATTCTGCAATGCGATTTATGTTAAAATGTTTACTTTGCTTGTTAAAAATCGAAGTCAGTATTATTAAACAAAAATAATAATAAAGAAGTTAATTTTTTATTTTAAAAAAAAGTATAATTTTACACAATCTCCGATTTTTTTTTGGTATGCACCTGCCCCCTTCATGTCCAGTAGATGTGGGTTGCACCCTTTGCCCCACCCACCCTTGCCGGGCTCGTCCAATGACAAGCCGCATCCTTGCCCTTGATCATTTCGTTAGGGCCATCTAATTCCTTCCTCACAAAAAATAATGCTTAGCGAGCGAGGTACAAAAAGATTGATATCCTTAGATTTATTAATAGAGGAATTTAATATAACAAAGATATTTTTCTCTAATTGACTTACAAAGCTAAAAGCGAAATTATAACAGGTTTTTGTCATTCAAAATTTATTTTATAGAAAGAAAGAGAATCGTTCCGTTTAACTACTTTAATTTCCGTTATTTTAATATTATATTTTTTAAATTAAAAGAATAATACCATTGTCTAAATAAATAAATATTTAAAACAAATGAGATTCGTATTTTGATTGATCGTTTTTATTTACCCAACAGCCAATAAGGGGATACTTACGTAGGGCTGGTTGATGAATATATTAGGTAATATAATTAAATTAATCAAGACATTACCTACTTGATACTACTTGCGGGTCAATTTGTTTCAGCTAAATAAAATAAAATCATTAAAATATTTAAGTAGGTATAATCTATACATGTCATTACAATTTTATAATCTATACACACAAACGATTTTGCGATGGTTTGGCTAGTAATATAAAACAGAGACAAAATAATATAATAATTAATTTATCTCTAAAAGTACCTATTATATGGAACGATATTTATTTAAATAGCTCACTATGAAACAAGAAATCTAGTAACATCATAACTGCTAAAAAAACCTACTATCTAAAAGAATAGTAACTAGTTATGTAGAATTATATAAATAAATGACGCCACCGCCACCCAGAAGGTCCCGAGACGAATCCCGGTCGGGTCATGACATGATGAAAAAGAAACTTTTTCTGATTAACCTCGGGTCTTGGATGTTTATCTATAATTTTTATTTGTTATAAAATATAAAAAATATCGTTCAAGCTTCCATAACACAAGTTTCGAACTTACTTGGGGTTAGCTCAATCTGTGTGAACAAAAAATTTAACCCCTTCCGGGTCATCTTAAGTTAAAAAATAAACATACCTAATTTAAAAATAATAACCCACTGTTTGATCTTTTGTAACCATATCATAATTTATGCTTCACATAGATTTTTATATATTATATTATTAACTTTGTCCCGCCAACATTATTTCTGCATGCCCGGTTGATTGGTAGAGAATCCTTTTGGCATTAAGTCCGCTAATTGTACTTTCAATCATGCAATTTATTGCAATTTATTGAATAAATAAAAAATTTACCCGCAATAATTTAAAAATATTGAGGTTATTCAACTTCAGTTTCAACTAGGAAGGTCATATTTTTACATTATAAAAAAACTGTTTATTCAACGTCATCGAACAAAGGAATAAAATTCGCACACCCCAATGCAAAAGAGTAATTCTTTGCAAAGAAACGAAACCGGTTTTTAGAGGACACAAAGAAAAGGTTTGATTGAAAACTAGAAATGTCTCTCATTGGAATAATACTTCGACTACGAATATGTTACGATTACGAATGAACAACACCGTTAGTAAAATAAAACAAAGTTATATTTCGATTACTATTATACCTACTATAATACTATCTTTATTCTGATTAAATTCATTGTGAGTTCCAAGACAGCTGTAGTTTTCATCCCCGGGACGTCAATAAGCTTCATCGCTTATTGTAAATCTGAGGTCGCCGTTGTTGATCCTGGGTACACAGGCAGGAGACACATCGGTGTGAATGCCTAAACCCCTGATCGTTGATACTTGGTGTGTTTTTTGTATGACGTAGGCATCCGAATTTTCGAAATTCCCACAAGAAAGTGGAATGCTCCCAAACGAAGTTTCCCTAGCCTATACACATAAAATACATTGTCCTGAATGTCCTGTATCAACGCATAGCCTATAGCACTGATCAAAGACCGGAAACTAGGAGGGTGTGCTCTTCGTATGACATAAGCATCTTTTAAGAAAGATTTTTATTAATTCCCACGGGAGAGCGGGATACATGCCAAGGAAATTGTGCAGGTTTCGCTACACAGTTCATACACATACTTCAAACCTTTTTTTACAAAAATACATCAATGTAAAAAAGGTATGAAGAAGAAGAAAATACATTTATTCTGTACATTCTTTAAAGGGTTTTTAACATGACAAAAAAGGCCTTAACTGATAATTAAATGGATTAAATAGATGTACTTACACTTTGAATAGTGAAAGTGCCTGTGAAGGCCTAATCTTAATAATAACCGATTTGATTTGATATTACATTGAACTGACAGCACCATCAACACTTCTAATTAAGATTTTCTGCAACTTGTAGATACAATGAATTAATTTATTTTTATGAATAAACTAGAGTAACCCGCGCAACTTCGTTTGCGTGTTTCCCGCTTTCCAGTGGGAATTTCGAGAAATCCTTTCTTAACGGAATCCCACGTCATACAAAGAATCAGATTTCTACGATCAACGGTTTAGGCTGTGCGTTGATTCTCATCTCAGTCAGTCAGTCACTCAGGCAGGACAAAGCTGTTACCCGCGACTTCACCCGCCTAAAAATTAGCCTATGTTGGGCTCTGTACTCCCGACAATATGTAAACAAATTTTCATAATGATCGGCTGCTAGTCAAGCCGTGAAGGACTAACAAACAAGCAAACTCACTTTCTCATTTATAGTATTAGTTTGATGTTACGAAACACCATAAAATTTGAAACTCGCTGTAGTTAATCACCTTTCCCATTATTTCGAGCTTAATAATGTACTAGCGGTTTTATTAACATTCCATTTTTTTTGGAAATCTATACAATTTATATTGTCTGTTACTCGAGGATAGCGTAGCTTCCCACCGGTGAAAGAATTTTTGAAATCGGTAGGTTAGATAGAGGGTTTTCACGAAATGCATGATACAGATTCAAATTCTTGACGATTTTTCTTCTTATATTTAAGAGCAGAGCCACAGGCAGAGCTGACAAGAGTCGGTGTAGCTAACGATGTATCCGTCTCCACTGGTCCTCCCTCCAAGGCTCATTTCTTCTTAGACGAGACGACACAACTTACGACTTCCATATTCCTTTTGACCTGGCTGAATGAAATGGCATAAACTTGGTCTACCCCTGAAAGAAAAAAAGGACGTCAAAAAGCTACTTGCAAGCCTAGAACAAATGTTGACGGCACATTTTTAGGTGAGTCTCATTCTTGACCTAATCGAGACGAACAGAGAGATAACACAACACAAAGGTTGAATTCAACTTGTTTGCACAAGTTAAAAAAATTTGCTCTAGCCAGGATGATAGACAACTCAATTACCTGCAGTCCCACTGGTTTCATCTCAAACAAGCCATCGTGTCGCATGATTCGATTTCATAGGTGATTGAATTTCCAAACTAGGTATTACAATGCAGGAATTAGGTACGTATCCGAGTTTGCATTAATTTGCCACTGACTGAACATGCCGTAGATCTTTACATTTTAAAACGAATTTGCACACTATGCAGTGACGTTTTTCAGATAGAAACTTTGTGGGCACTGAGACACTTCAGAGTAACACTAGACTAATTTATGAATTATTTTGCTTAAACTATAAGACGTATAAACTTGTATGTACCACTTGGTTTTATGTTCTATGGCGAAATAAAGATTTTTTTTTATTTTTTTTATTTATAAACTATAAAGTGTTTTGTTACATTGAGCTCTTTATAAGTTGGACAAAACGGTGAGATAATTGATACTCTACAATGGATGAAACGTGACGAAAACGCAAGGCGCACTTCCTGGCCCCCTATTCTCGTAACAAAAACAGATTCTATTTCTATTCGAGTTCTATCGCTGTCTCACTCATACAATATAGGAATTTAACGGGACAGCGAGTGTGTTTGAATCGAAAATGAATCGGTTTTTGTTACGAGAATCCGCCCCCTGGAAAAGGGGCTTCGATGGGCGTGTGTCCGGTTCCGTATCGATCTGTTGTTCAGATTTACTTCTCCGAAATCAGGATTTCCTTTATATCCAGGGAATGTAATTTTCCATTAAACCAATTTAATTTCTCATAAAATCTTGCCATCGCGTCCATCCGTCTGTGGTTAGTAGCAACTCTTATTTTGGTGCATTATTAATCGCAGTGACAATAGAAATCATTAGTTTGGTACCGAAATAAGTACAATCCGTTCCTAATATGAATATGAGAAAATCAAGTGTCAAAATGACTAAAATGGTATACAGTTATAGTAAACTACAAAGCAATTTGACACTTCTTATTCTTATTATATTATTATTTGGCACGAATAGTACGGTCTGCAACAGAAGTAAGTTAACACTACTACTACTACTTTAGTACAGTCAACAAACAAAAGAGGTAGCCAGCGTGGATAACTACAAACAAAGATTCGTGTGACGATTGTTGTTGTCATGTCACCAAGCAATTTTGATGAATCCAGTAGATATTTTATTGTGACAAATGCTCGTGTCGTTTGCATATGCAATCTTTTTACAGCGATAGCGCATGAACGGTTTTCTATAAAACAAATGGAGCTTACTGAACATTAAAATTTCAGAATTTCCACCTGCAAATAGGTTGGAAAATTTATTAAACGACTGAGTGCACTCAAATGCGAGCCTTTATAAAACTACCAACGCTTTGTGGTTTTCAATGTACATACTTAGAACGGTTTAAAATTTTGTTGAATGAGAATATTTTAAATTCATTTTTCTAAAGACAGGCACGATTTATTTATTTAATAATGAAACTAGCTATAATCCATCATAGTAAGTATAGCGGCACATTTTCGATGACGTTTTTAATATGGAATCCCAAGAGACTTTAATATTATTATGATATACGAGAGAACGGCTATTTCATTCTATGTATCAAATTCAAATTCTTCAATTTCGTAGTATAATAAGAATACCATTGATAAGTAATAAAACCACAAAACTCCGTAATGCAAATCGCCTTCATATTGCACAGAACAAGTGGCGGCATCCTGAAAACTTTATGGTCGATTCACACCGACTACAATGCCGGCGGCTAGACAATAAGCGGTCATTAAGTCCAGAGAAGTCGACAAGTAACTGGTGTGGAAACAATATGTAACAAGTGACAAGTATCGGGATACATTCATACCGGGTCAAATGTGTGATCGGGGCTGACAAGAAGCTGTTGTTTACCTTTGAAAAATTTGCTGGTAATTTTTTATGATTTTCAAGGTGAATGCATATTTGGTTGCTAAGGCAAAATTCGGAGTGGCTTTTTTTGACACAGCTTTCCTCAGAATGTTTTCGTATGCTCAACTTGTCAGTTTTTTCACCTAACGGTCACTGATATAACCTAACCATTTGTCATCTATCAACAATAGCCAGGACGGTTTAACGTGCCATCCGATGAAGTAATTGTCTATTATGTAAATGGGCATATAGGTATGAAACATAATTGATGTATAAATTTAAAGTGAAGGTACGAATGTGGCTTATCGAGCGTAAGTTTATACAGCGTGAACCACGACGAACGACGATTGCATTTCATTTCACTAATTCGTCGCGCTACTGGCGCAAACAGGTGATAGAAAGCCATACCTACAAAATAAAAGCAAATACACTATTAACAGTTTTACAATAGCACAAAACCATTTGAAAGTTAACATTATAAAATGAAATATAAAAAATATCGAACCTCTTTTAACTGCGGTAACTCGAAAAACGTAATTTTAAATAAATGACAAAAATGATTGTCTTTAGGAGACTTTCAAAAGATAAAGAATAAATTCTTTAAAAAAAACTTGTTTTTTTATTATTATTTAAAAATAACATTTCAATTAATTAGGGTGTAGGACATCAAGCTATCTTTCAACAAGGGTTTAAAGTGACCGTGCTATAATTACGTGCTTGATATTTAACTCACAATCAATACGACCAATAAAAAAACGAAAAATGAACCTTCATTTTGAATTAAAAAAGGATTTAATAACAGTGAGATGAAAGAAAACTATCATTTGATTGAATTCAGTGAAGTAAAGTCAGTGAAATGCTAAGGAAAAGGAATGTAATAATTTAATTTAAGTGTACTTTGTATGTCTATCTCTTAGCTGCAACAACACAACGTATGAATAAAATTGATACCTTTCATAAAGAAATGATATGATATGATATATCCATAGATATAGGATGTACAGCGAAAAAATTCTAAATCTATGGATATATCAGTCAGATACATATGTATCAGACATATGTCAGACATAATAAAACTCTAGTCAAAGCGAATATTCCCCTTTTAGTTGCAGACAGAACAAAACAGAAATGTGTGGCTCAAAACTGAATTTTATTCGAAATTAAAATTATTGTCAGCGTGCTTTGCACAGGTTTCAATATCGAGCAATACTATATCTCTATTGGTTTTCCGACCAATCCATCCTTTGAGTTACACACGTAAATTGAACGCGCTTTGATTATTATCAAAGCGCGTTTATTCACCGCCACCGTCAACGGTACGTCACGTTATTTCTGGCCGAGATCAAGGTGACGTAACGGCGAAGTTGTCGTGCGTGGCGCCGTCATCTCATTCAACGGAATGACGGCGCTCGGATGACGGGCGTGCGGTGGACACACGGCACACGGCTATAGCATGGTAAATACTATAATATATAGTACTAGCTTTTCCCAGCGGCTTCGCTCGCCTTAATTTTATGACTGTATAGATCTCCTTTGACAACAAAACAACTCATAGCGCGACTTGTGGCGCCATCTATTGGCCGATACAGCGCCCTCTATAGTAGAAAAATTATTTTCCCATTGGAATGACATACTTTCACGGGATAAAAAGTAGCCTATGTTGGGCTCTGTACCCCTAACAATAAGTATGCAAATTTTCATAATGATCGGCTGCTTAGTCAAGCCGTCAAGGAGTAACAAACAAACAAACAAATTCACTTTTTAATTTATAATATTAGTAAGGATTACTGTGGCACGTGGAATAGTAAATGTACTTATGTATCGCTACTTCGGCGCCGTTATGTCGATCTCGTTGACGACGTGACGGTGACTGTGGCGATGGACAAATGGCCTACTACTGCGTTCAGCGAATTCCAATTTCAT
Organism: Endotricha flammealis; assembly: GCA_905163395.2. Classification (NCBI taxonomy): domain Eukaryota; kingdom Metazoa; phylum Arthropoda; class Insecta; order Lepidoptera; family Pyralidae; genus Endotricha; species Endotricha flammealis. Next base: position 17,935,726 of record LR990852.1, on the reverse strand, counting down.
ATTATTTGAATTCTCCTGTACCACAGACCTGCAGTGACCTGCACTATGCATCGTAATTACAAACGTACCACATACGTTTAAAGAGTAAATTCGAATGTTATTAACAATTTTAATATGCCCTTTGATATGATATTCGTAGGTACGCCATCAATATTTATTTTTGTTTCCAAATTTTAATGTAACTACAAATTCATTGTAGGTATATAGATAAAAAATGGCTCTTAATAAACAGAAACCGGAATAATAATAAATACTTAAATAATTAAATAGGGACAAATCACCCAGATTGAGCTAGTCCCAAAGTAAGTTCGAAACTTGTGTTATGGGATACTAACTCAACGATACTATATTTTATAACAAATACATATAAGATAAACATCCAAGATCCGAGGCCAATCAGAAAAAGCTCGTTTTTCATCATGACCCGACCGGGATTCGAACCCGGTACCTCCTGGGTAGCGGTCTGGCGGCGTGGTAACCATTACGCCACGGAGGTCGTCAATCGTCGTCATTAAGAATGTTTTACTAAAACTTTTTGTTAAGTATAGACAAATTTTATTATAGGTACCTATTAGGCTATTCGATACAACTAATCAACTAAAATCAAAACAAAAACATTGGTACTTACTGTTTTTGGCATATGGATATGTGGGCAAACATACACAACACAACTATATTCATAACTGGATAGTTATGGATACATAACACATCACAGGACAACATACATAACTGGATAGGTTTGGATCTATATCTACGTTTCCTTGGCAACTTTGGAGGCAAAGTTATATTAGATACGTAACTAGTTTCATGGTCTTATTGTTACCTTCACAAGCTCTACAATACAGTTCTTATCTCTGCTTTAAGTCCAGTCAGGCAGGGCCCTATACATGACCAAGTCTTAATGTATTTGAATATTCATTTATGTTTTTTTTTTCTAAAAAGTTGCATTAAATGTAGTTAATAAAAATAGTCTTACTAATCTATGTAAAAAACTGAATTGCTGTGCGATAGTCTCGCTAACACCTGAAAAAGGCTGGAGCGATTTGGCTAATTTTGATCTTAAAATATTTGTGGAAGCTAAGGAGAAAATATGAAAAAAATGTGATGAAAATACTAAAAACGACTAAGTATTTTATTTTCCCATATAAACGCTACGCAGACGTAGTTGCACGGGTCAGCTAATGTAATATTTTTATTTACTAACTAACGAATTTTACCATATTCTAACTATTATTCAACGAATTTTACCATATTCTAACTATTATTCTCGTATAGACCTTCCGTTCTTTTTACATTTACGTACTCATTTACGATTATGTACCCGTAATTACTTTCTTTATGATAAACTGATAATGTTGATCATAAAATAAAATAATATAATTAAATTATGAATCGATAAATTTTGAAGTAGGGTTCCGGCCCTACTTCAAAATTTATGGAGTCATCTAGTGTCCTTTAGACACTATTAGCAAAGTACTCTGTGCTATTAGACAGGCTACGTATAGCGCATTATGTCGGTGAACTCAACCTGTCTTCTAGGATTCCATTGGATCGAAACGCTAAGGTCTAGCGGAAAGCAGAATATGAGAGTGGTCAGATGATTTGACTACTGGGGTGTCCCAGAAGTAAAGAGACAAAATTATCTTAACAATATTTAATTAAAAATAATCTGATAGCATAAGTTTTTGGAATGCAAATGAAAGTAAAACTAATTTACTTTTAACACCTATATCAAATTTGTTCCAGCGATTCCTTTGTATCCAATTTTTCTCAAATTAATAGCAGCACGCTTCATGACCGCTTTTCCAGATGTAGCTGATACTCTTTTGGCCAATCTGGTCCATCGGTTTTTGAAAGATGTCAACGTTTGTGGTATATCTGTGTATTTTTATACTCCTTTTTACACAGGGCCCAAAACATTTCAATACCTCGAGCTTGAGGCACATTCGGGGCATTATTTTGTCTAGTTATGAACTCAACACCTGCGATCTGTAAATACTGCGTAACAATATACTCGTAATGGCATGAAGCCAAATCCGGCCAAAACAAAACATCTTCTCTCTGATAATGCTTGTCTATAAAGGGTATTAGACGTTTGATAATGCACTCTTTAAGATAAATCTGGGCGTTCATAGACCCTGTACGATAATAGGGTTCGGAAACATTGCCGTTTTCATTGATAGCTTGCCAAACAAGGTGTTTTTTTTAAAACTTGGCCTTTGGTACGATTTTTTCATTATAATCAACAATGTCACGACAGGTTGCGTGGAAATATTGTTTCCCAGGAACATCGCTTGGGTCAACCGGTACGTATGTCTCATCATAAATTATAAGAAAAATTTTCAAAGTTTTTTCATAAACTTTACGACACCCACGCTTGGCACGCGCCTCCTGATCTTTAACACATTTGGGAGCGGCTTATTTTACATAAGCTTTCAAGCCTATATCTTTACATTTCACACTGGACTTAGAAATGTTTAGTTTATCCGCCGCAACTCTCACCGATGTTGAACATGCCTGTGCAAAAACCTTTTTTACTCGGTTTATATTTCTACATGTAGATACTGTACGAGGTCTGCCCGGAATCTTTTTGAAATCGGTCTCTTCTGTTTCTTCATAACGTTTTATTATTCTGTACAGACTAGTATTTCTTGCTCCCTCTGAATAAAATGACGTACTGTGTCAGATTTCCCATGACACAAATAGTATTGAATTAACTCTCTTTGAAAACAATTCTTGTTCAGCCCGCTTCATTTTCAAAAATAGCAATCACGATTTAAAATCCCGCCTATTTTGACAGATATGTTATCTATGGTTATACTATGACAATCATTTTTTTTTTTTATATTTTTCTATGCCTAGTTTGATTTTGAGAATAGTCTCTTTACTTTTGGGACACCCTTTATCGCTAAGAGTCAGTCCACTCCAATCACCACAGATTGGGATACTTGGGAATTTAAGGGGAGACTTTTTCTCATTAGTGGAATCAGACTCCGTGGACAAACTAAATATCAAACATCGGATCTACTTTCATTATAACGTTTATTACTATTTCAGAGAAGTTGGATTTCACATTCATTCATTTCTTAACGTAAGTAAGTAAGTCTTTAACGTAGTATACATTATGTGAAATCCAACTTCTTAAGCGTCAATTCTACTAAAATTTGCAAAAAAAAGTCACTTGTCTAGGGGTTAAATGAAATAGGTAATAAAATAGTATAAGGTTCGAGATTACAGAAAGAAACATTTTGATAGTTCGTTGTGCAGTGTGGCTCGGTGATGAGTTCCCGCTAAAACAGTTGCAAGCGCAACAATGAGTTAGACATGGCCCAACTAAGGCTATTCTCAAAAATCAACCGTTCCTATTTTTAGAAACCTGTCGAACAAGTTCGGCCCTTTCTGGATTCGAATAGCGTTTGGAGGTGAAACGTGTACGAATGAGATGAACTCGACCATATAATAAGCAGAAATAGGACGGGTGATTCGCTAAATTCTTGCGTGTCAAGTCATTGTGGTCTGTTTTGTGAATCTTCGGCTGGCCTAACAACAGTTATAATGGACTTCGAATTTTATTCGTGCGAATTAAACGAATATTCTAAATGTATAGGTGCCTAGGTAATATTGTTCGTATATTTTGGGCCCAATTAGGTAAAATTTCTTAGAATCATTAGAAAGTATTTTCCCTAAGATTATTGAGAAAAAATCAGACTTACGGGGAATTTTCAAAACGCATAGGTAATATTTTTCGTATATATTGGGCCAATTTAGGTAAAATTTCTTAGAATCATTACAAAGTATTTTCCCTAAGAAAGAAAATAAATGTTTTCTTTATTATTAATTACTAGCTTTTCCGCGCGGCTTCGCTCGCGTTTAATTTTATGACATAAATCTCGTTTGTCAACAAACCAACACATACCGAGACTTGTGGCGCCATCTGTAGGCCGATAGACCATCCCATTCAGCGCCCTCTATAGTAGAAAAAATATTTTTCCATTGGAATGACATACTTTCACGGGATAAAAAGTAGCCTATGTTGAGCTCTGTACCCCTAACAAATTTTCATAATGATCGGCTGCTTAGAGCCAAGCCACAGCACACGGCGTATTTTATACGCGCAGAGGACGCGCGTTTCGTGCTACATTGAGTCACGTCACGATGGAATGATTGCAACACCGCCTTGGATAACGATACGCGCGTCCTCTGCGCGTATAAAATACGCCGTGTGCTGTGGCTCTAAGTCACGCCGTGAAGGAATAACAAACAGACAAACTCAATTTCTCATTTGCATATTAGTATGATTTCAGAGCCAAGCAAATATATCGTTGACACGTATAGGTAATCCTATTTTAATGAGGGCGCCGGCGGCGTAGCGTGGGTTCTAGCCCCCCGAGCCGAACGGAAATTCGTCGCCCCCCTATTTTAATTATTAGGTAAATAAAAGTTAAAATATTTTATTCAATGGACTTTTATTAATATAATGGAGTCACTCGATTTTTTTTTACAAATTTGGAGAGGACGATATTGGTCTATAATTGCACAGTAAAAAAATCGTGTTATTTTTTATCCATACGGAAATAAAAGCAAAACTTTTAGAAAACTAATTTTGATTTTGTGTTGCTATCCAAAAAAGGAAAAATAATTGCTCTAAGTTACTCCATTGCAGAAAAAAGCCATAAAAGCATAAGCAGGTAGCAGTTTTAGAAATGTTTGCTATCCAGGACTAAAACTATGCATTTTTCGCAAACAATGTTTTCTACATCTATAAACTGTATTACATCACATACAATTTGACCCCAATCGCAGCTCTATTGACACCATAGGAGCCAAGCTATGGCTCTTCGAAGATGACCTAATTTTCCAAACATAGAAATTTTCAAGTTTCACGAACTTATTTCGCGTAATATTGGAAAAACCACGTAACCTACGAAGAGAACTTACTGGAAATACTTTGTAGTAGATTTAACTAGCTTTTATTAGACCCCATAACTAAGTTTGTGAGACTCACAATCTAAAAAAAAACTAAAACATGGACAAATGGGTTATAGGATTGACTAAAAACTGTTCTTAGTCAATCGTCGTTTTTTCTTTGGTTGGGAATTCCCGTCCATTTTCCTCCTCGTGTGCTTTTTCCTCTTCGTGTCCTTCTTCATCATTCTGAGGAAGAAGTCTTTCTTCATCTTCCTCTGAATCATCGCTATCTTCGTTAACAGAAATCAACGTGATCTTATAACACGCCTTTCCTCCGTAATTCAAACAAAGAGGCTACTTCCAAATTTCGCTCCAGTGCTTAATTTATCTATACTAATATTATAAAGAGGAAAGATTTGTTTGTTTGTTTGAAATGAATAGGCTCCGAAACTACTGGACCGATTTCAAAAAATCTTTCTCCAGTAGAAAGCTACATTATCAGGGAGTGACATAGGCTATAGCTTTTCCTGAAATTCAATGTGGTTCCCACGGGAACGGGTCCGGAACTTCACGCGGACGACGTCGCGGGCAAAAAGCTAGTATACAATAAACATAAGCCCGAAGGCATGATTGGACAGAAAATGGGAGTTTTAGCTAGCTTACACTGTTACCGCATTCACCGCGTAGAATAATCGAGACAAATGTAACGTTTGCGTGCAATTAAATAACCAATTAAAATTAAAAAAATGTTTACTTTAAGTAATGTTAAATAAAAGTTAACTTCAATGCCATCAATCCATATCCAAACACAACAAAGACAAAAGAAAAAACTACGATCTACAAGTCACTTTTCGGGTCAATATTGATGTAAATTATGACCTCCCCAATCACTCCTCCCTTAAAATATGATTGCGGTCTAATTTTCAATAAACCTACCTTCTACCTTCTTTTTGTTTTTTTTGAGATTGTAAGTGAACTATTAGCCACACAGACTTTGTTTAGGGCTCAAATAAAAGCGAAATAAATGTACTACAAAATATTTTCAGTGATCTTTCTTCATAGGGCAAGTAGTTTTGCAAATATTTTGCGAAATACGTAAGCAAAACCTAAAAATTGCGGTTTTCGAGATATTTCTCGCGAAGGTGACCATAAGTTCTATAGCTTGGCTCCTATGTCAGAGCTGCGATTTGGTTCAAATTGTAGGTGACATAATACAGTCTATAAGTGTAGAAAATATCGTTCGCAAAAAATGCATAACGTGGCCTACGTTATGCATTTTTTGCGAACGATATTTTCTCGTAGAGCAAATAGTGAAACAACTCCCAACGAAGGTTTTCCAAAAGTTTTTCGAAGTTACAAATTTGAATTCGAACTACCCTAACAGCATACCAAAAATGCAGAACTACATCACGCTTTGTTAAGTGCATTAGCCTCTTTTTAGAGTTCCGTAGGAACCCTTATAGTATCGCCATGTCCGTGTGACTGTCCGTCTGTCCCCGGTCTAGCGCCTAGACGCTCAATGCTAGAAAGCTGTAATTTGGTATGTATACACATATTAACAATGCTAACAAAGTGCTGGAACAAAATTTCGAAAAATAATTTTTTGGGGGTGCTCTCCTGTGAAGTGGAAATGTTTTTTTTTTCGCACCCATCCCAAGTTGTTGCCTATCGTTAGATAGGTCTCTTCAAAACATTGAGGGTGTGGGAAGATCATTTTTCGTTCCGGAATTATCACTTTATCTGTTTATCTCCGAAAGTCTTGTGTTTAGAAATTTGAGAAAAATCATGGCAGTAGTCCATGCTGAACCTTCAATGAAAACTATAACGGTTAAGTAGGCTCTTCTAGTTACCGAGTAAAAGAGGACGAATTTATAAAATAAAATTTCTTGGATGAAAACTTACAAATGTGATAGAATTTGATATTGGACTTAACTGAAGGCAAGCAAAGCACAGCAAATACGGAACCCTACATTGTGCGTGGCCCGAAACGTACTTGCCCGTTTTTTTTTGTTTATCTCTTTTGCACCCTTGCAGGTTCGCTTGGCACGTACGTAACGGACCTAACATTGTGGATACGATTTGGAGTTTATTTTTAAAATTGAATAAATCGTGGCCCTTGCCGCCGCCTCCTGAATCCTGAATGACGGTCCCTACCAAAATGCTAGCAGCGTTACCTCGCTGAAAGGCGATAGAGATCCGTTGAGCGAAGTGACTGCCAGCCTTTGGGCCAGCTGTGGTTTGTCGCAATCTTTTGGCGATGTCCTTAAAAGGACAACGCACTGGAACCCCAACGGACCTAACGTTTCTACACCCAAATCCACAAAATCGTAGGAGCCGGTCAGCTGCTGATATATTGAGGCTTTTAGTTTCTCGGCGGAAATATTACTCTCTTTATTCCTATTTGATTTATACGAAATTCGAGTACTATTGAACAATGTTTCAATCTTTCTAAGTATCTATCATTGTGAGTAGGTATATGTAGATCTACCACTAGGCGCTCAGCGTTGTTATAAAAGTTTTCATGTAAAATAGAACCTTTCCCTTACTATGTACTGATCACGAGGCTTGTAACACGTTGTGATGCTCGTGATATTGTACACAACTGTAAGATCTGAATTACAAAACTATTAATGGATATATTGTTCTACTTTCAATATATCTAACGGTATTACGTTTGTCATTTACAAACCATACTTTAAAAACAAAGTATAATCCTGAAAGTGGATGTTTGTTATAGTTACAAAATGACGGTTCAAGGATTTGATTTAAAAAGTGGGCCCTGATCTAATCCATGAGTTGATTTATACGCATAAGTTACTTTCTGGTCAGTTTTCCAATAAACAACTAACTATGATCACTGGATTTAAGGTGGATTAAGGTGATATTAAAAAAATGAAAGCAAGATTTTCCAGTTAATACATTTAATTATTGAAACTAGGTAAAGTAGGGAGGAGATAGGGAAGGGAATAATATTGTTATTTATCAAAACATTAAAATAACTACTAATATGACTAACTAACTAATAAATTACTATTTAGAAAAGTAATAATTATTTGTATTATTCGTCTCAATGCGGGAATTTAACTCCACACTATAGTCATATTAACTATAATATAGATTTATATTCGACCACAAACCAGAACTCTAAAAGTATTGTATGTAACACTTGTTGCTACGCGCGGCCCCACGCCGAGCCCCACGCCGCCGGCTCTAACTCATGTTATTTGGCAATGCCAAAAAGCCCCTTCACCGCCAACGCGACTTTCACTCCATACTATAGTCACTGGTTAAAAAATGTACCGACCTTTCTAACAGCCTCAACTATTGTGTCGCAACTTGCAAGCTGATTTCTAATGACGTGAAACGAAAACTGTGATATGAACTGCGGTGGATCTTATTATCAAACATGGATTCATTCCACTTTTGGTAACGTTCAAATTAACACAATATAACTTACGCAGTGAAGTATCACAATTAGCTAAGTATTATCCTGTAAAATGCCGGCATTTCGCAAGCTGATTTCTAGTGACGTGAAACGAAAACTGTGATATGAACTGCGGTGGATCTTATTATTAAACATGGATTCATTCCACTTTTGGTAACTTTCAAATTAACATACTATAACTTACGCAATGAAGTATCACAAATCACAATTATCTAAGTTTTATCCTATCAAAATTCCGGCATTTTTTACATTATGTTCAATCTCATTAAAATATTTTTCATAAGCCGAAGAATTTATTCATCATCATCATCAGCCTACATTTGTCCACTGCTGGACATAGGCCTTCCCAACAGCACGCCACCGCGCACGATCCTCGGCCACTCTCATCCAGCTCTTGCCAGATCATCCTTGCGAAGATCATCGCTCCACCTAGTCTGAGGGCGTCCTACGCTACTCTTACCGATCCGCGGTCTCCGCTCAAGAACTCGTTTAGCCCAGCGGTTGCCGGTTCTTCGGTACTGATATGGCCGGCCCACTGCCACTTCAGTTTGCTTATCCGATGAGCTAAGTCGATGACTCTGGTTCTCTGTCGGATCACTTCATTCCGAATTCGATCCTTCAGAGAAACTCCGAGCATAGCTCGCTGAGCCACTTTAAATTTGTGAACCTTATTAGATTTTTTTTTATTCATGCTGATACTTACCATGAACATAGAAAATAAAATCTTTTTAATTAAAATTTAATATGACGTGCGCCGTGCGCAACTGTACTAATGAGATGTTCAACAGAATAGTTATACATGGAATAATAACATTTAAAAAAACCTTGCTGTTTGAATTTGTTCAATCAAATGTAAATCTGAAAAAAATTCTTTTCAAAATAATTACCTACAATGTTTTTGATAGAAGCGGAGGCAAGGCAGGTTAAAATACAGTAGGTACCGTAAGCCGCTACGGATACGATTAAAAGGTGCTAATGATTTAAAAATCAAAAAGAAAAAGGAATAATCTTATTATTTATGCATTTCATATATTGCATTTCATATAGAACCAGAATCAAAGGCGGCATTATATAATCCTCTCAGCAAAATATGAAATGGTTTTCAATTGGAAAATCCGAACGAAAAATAAAAGAGATGTGGAAATCCAAGTGAATCGCTCGAAGCCTCAGAGACGTGCTTTACATTTTTGCCTTTCAAAATTCACTTTAAATCGTATTCACATTTTACCAACATACGTTCAACAACTTTACGACTCGCTCTCGAGCTCTACGAGTAGGTACATTTGTATGTGTACAAATCATGGAGTACTATAGTAAAAATAATTATAAAGGCACTATGCAATATTCAAGACCATTGAAGGGAATTCGGCTTGAACATAAATTGTACCTGAAGTGTATAATGGAAACTTGATTGTTATCTTATTTTGAACTGTGTTGTGAATCAACCAAATCCTTTGCTTTGCAATTTACTCAACGAGTATAAATTACTGGAATCTGGTTTTTTACACTTGATAGATCGACGTTCAATTTCTCTTACTTAAATGTTAAGCGAAAACCGTACTGAGAAGCAAACTGTCAAGAGGGTATCTATAGATTTATCGATTTGGAGGTTGTGTAAGTTAAACATTTACTGATCTGATAGAAGGTCTATATTGAGTAGGTAGATTGGATCTTTGTAAGTTGTTAGTAATGTAAGGAATAATGGAAGTTTATTTTTATTTAATTTTCCTAACTTAAAATTATCCCTTCTTCCCTTATCATCATTGCATTTCTTACTTAGTTTTTCCACTTCTCTTATTTAATAGACATTTAAACCCGAGAACTGAGGATTGCAGTAAATAGAATAGCGTCGACAAGTAAAATGTAGGATAGTTCTACGAGTAGTATTGTAGTCGGTACGTGTCGTCGGCGTCGTAATTAAAATATCTAGTGGGCTGAGTTCTCGCCGCAACGAGCCGACAGCATCGACCTATTGTGAGACTAACCTTCCTAATTGCTAGTTGCGGTTGTATTAAAACTTCACAAACAGAAAATTGCTGTCATGGAAATGCATTTTCCTTTAATATTTTCTATTTGCTTGGTTTCCTTTGTATGGAAGGCGTATAAAAGATTTTAATAGAAGTTAAAACGCTGAATACTGCTCATGTTTTGATTTGAGAGCTATTCGTTCGTTTAAAAGTAAATTATGACCACTGAGTGAATTTTTAGGAGTCAGCGGTGTAGTACACATAGGTGGTATTTATATCTACTTCGTTATGTACTTTATAGAGATATTTTATAGGCTAATATAGTAATCGAGGGTGTCGCTATTGGATATTGGAATTTTAACAAGAAATAAGAAAGTTAAGATTTTTTTTATTCATGCTGATACTTACCATGAACATAGAAAATAAAATCTTTTTAATTAAAATTTAATATGCCGTGCGCCGTGCGCAACTGTACTAATGAGTTTACCATAGTCACACATACACTTTAACTAGGATTACCTTATAATTTGAGCAACATAATAGAGTTATACATGGAATAATAACATTTTAAAAAAACCTTGCTGTTTCTGCAACTGACTGTATGTTAGCCTGAGACAGTCAGACATTCAGAGCATATCATATACATATCAGAGCATTAGATTAATGTAAGTTCATATTACTAGCGTGAAGTGAATGTTTGAGGTGACTGGTGACCACGGAACGGTTTGTAGTGGGCATGCGGACTGTACGCCCAAAATCACCGGTGTCATTGCACTGGAATAGCCTAGTTCGTGGCTCGAATCCGATAGAAGTGTCCACAAACCCGCGAGTATGCGTCTCTACTGTACTATTAAGATAAAAATAAAAATCATTATAGGTACCTACATCAGACAAACAGTCCATACAGAAATTGAAATACACATTATTATTAAAAATCCCCCTTTTAAATTGCAACATCCAACTCACTCTATTTTTTCGCACTGAAATTCCGATAGAAAGAAAGAAAATACATTTATTCTGTACAGCACATGAGACACAAGTAGTAGTTGATAGTACAATTTTTTTTAATGCGACAGGTTGGAATAGGAGCATAAGGATCACTTAATGTTAGGTGATCACCGTCGATCATGGAGCATAGAGATTCTAGGGTACCTGAGCTTCACGTCGATATTCTGTAAGAGGACGGTACTTTCCCGATAGGATACATCATAAATGTACTATCAATCCAAAAGCAATTAAGTGATTGCAAATATTGCAATAAAACGCTTAGGTACCTATATAAAATATAAAAAAATGTCTTGTCTTGACTAATGTACTTCTGACGTATCAACGCAATAACCGTTGACTGTAGAAACCTAAAACTTGGGTGTGTTGTAAATAGTGTGGTGTATATCGTAAGGAACCGATAGGCATGTAGATTAAAGCGGAATACACGCAAACGAAGCTGCGCGAGTTCTACTAGTCTAATCAATAAAAGCGTAGTATCTGGTAAGTATCTGGTGAATAAAATTATTGTACAAAATTTATTTAGCATTCCGTTTATTATGAAAATGTTTACAATATCGTCCACTGTTCATTATTAATTCGCCAAAGTAACTAAAATAAACCTACTCTGCACGACAGCTGCAAGTTCTCATGACAAGCTTATACAATGTATTGTTTGTCAGTTGCAATATTTGAATAGAAAATCGAGAGAGGCGTAAATAATTCGTCTCGTCGTAATTTGGACCTATGTTGTGTTTATGCCATGGTTTATACGGAAAATTACAATTTACCATGTGATCGAAGAATTTTGCGAAAGAATTTTGGTTTCGGCGCCCTCTCATACGGATTGATTTCGTGAGTCAGTTTGAGTGGTGGTAAAATGTATGGTGTGATTCGGGCGGATTTGGATTTTCGTTAAAAACTTCTAATTTAAATGTAAGTTTTATATAATGTTTTTTTCACATCAGCAGTAGATACGCCTCCAAAAATATTGCAACTGTAAACAAAACCAAAACAAAACCACTAAATATATTTTTCCCGTGGAACTCTTTTTAACCCTTGGGATAAATAAATAGTATCATAATAATATGTCAATATCAAGACCTTATACTATCCCCATACATACACTATATGTTATACAATATAAATATGTGAATCAATTGCCGAACTGACTGACCTTCTGAGATTCGTAGCTATTAAGGGCTACGAATCTCCCTGTGTTCAGGTCAGTTCGGGCGTCCCCCAAGGCTCGATATTGGGCCCTAAGTAGTTCATTCTCTTTATTAACGACATTAATAAATGTTTTAAATATTGTAATTTCCTTTTGATGATTTAAAACTATACATCACAATTAACAATGAAAATGATCACACTAAGCTTCAAGAGGACCTAAACCGTTTTTCCGAATACTGAATAGATAATAATCTAGAATTAAGTATAAGCAAATGTAAAACTATCACTTTTTACTAAAAAGAAAAGGAACTCTATACACTTTGCAATGATGTAGTTACAAGAGAACAGAGCATTAGGGATCTGGGAGTCACCCTTGACACTAAACTGCATCTAGATATTCATGTAAATAATGTAACCAACAAAGCCTTTAAAATGTATGGATTCGTCATGCGGTCAAGTGTTATGTTTAAGAATAGTTCAACCTATATTTATCTCTTCAAGACCCTTATCAGGTCTCAACTTGAATATGCTGTAGCAACATGGAATACATTATGAGAAATTATGATTACACTTGAAAAGGTACAAAAAAGTTCCTTCGTAGTGCACATTACAAATGCCATCGTAGATATTTACCTTATGACAAGTTACTTGAAACTTATCAAGTGTTTGACCTTAAGTCCAGACGTGAGCAATTAGAAAGCTTACTATTATATGATAACTGTCACAACAAGTATGGCTGCATTAATATTACCGATGAACTGTGTTACAGAGTGCCTATTAGAACATCGCAAAGAACATCTCGTCCACATAAGTTCATTTCATTTCATTTCATTTTATTTATTGCTGTCACATACAAAATAATGGTGTTACAAAGTTTGGTTTACAGACAATGTGACGTCCTGTGTAAGGACGTAGCAATATAAGAGGGTACTGCTACATTAGATATAATAATTAATTCAATCTTAACTTCTAGTTTATTAATACAATATAATTACATTTCCATTAAATATTAATAATGCTCATTCCAATCTTTCATCAAAAAACTCCTTTATGTTATAATAACTTTTACTTATAAGGAAATCCTTTAAGCATCTTTCGAAAGCAGCAGGTTTTTCTATATTTTTAATTTGGTTGGGTATATGATTATATAATTTAATTAACATTGAATGGGGGCCATTTGAGAATAATTTTAGTTTAGAAAAGGGTTGATTTAGTTTATTTAGGTATCTGTTATTCCGTCTTATAGTTTTATAGTTTAGTAAGTTATTTGCTAGTAGGTACACCTTGTCGGACAAATGCCGGTGTACGGTGTCCGCTGCATGGTATGGTGAACTTATATAATGATAAGTTCACTGATATAGACATTTTAGCAACTACCCGAAACGCCAATCAGAGACTGATAGTTAATAATCTTGCGTAACTTCGTGGACTTTTTCTTATTTGGTAGGTAATAAAGTATTAAGTTTGAATGTAACATTCTATATTATACTATATTATAATTATTTTTATATTATATAAGTAAACTAGCTGACCCGGCAAACTTTGTTCCGCCTTAGAGGCACTACCCTACCCTACCCCTACCCTACCCTACCCCTACCCTACCCCACCCCTACCCTACCCTACCCTACCCCTACCCTACCCCTACCCTACCCTACCCCTACCCTACCCTACCCTACCCTACCCCTACCCTACCCTACCCCTACCCTACCCCTACCCTACCCCTACCCTACCGCTACCCTACCCCTACCCTACCGCTACCCTACCCCTACCCTACTCTTACCCTACCCCTACCCTACCCTACCCTACCCCTACCCTACCCTACCCTACCCCTACCCTACCCCTACCCTACCCCTACCCCTACCCTACCCCTACCCTACACCTACCCTACCCCTACCCTAGCTTTCATTGTTTTTAAGATGTATTCTGCTATTCGGGACGGAAACAAATCCAACAAATCAAAAACCATGGCAATCGGTCCAGCCGTTCTCGAGTTATAAGTGTTGTAACAAACACGACTTTCTTTTATATATATAGATGAGTTTCCACTGCAATTAATTACTTTATACGAGGGCGACACTGAAAGTTTTCAGAACTGGCCACTTGTAAACAATTTAATTAAATAATAAGTTTAAATTTTGAAAATTGAACTCTTTGCCAATATTAGCGAGTATTTTTTTCTTCTTTTGTTTTACGGTTTGGCGGCAAATTGAAAATTTCCCGAATCGTAGAATTTAACGCGAATAAATTTTCGTGCCATGATTTTTTATGACTTTCGATGTCATTTAAGTCAACAAGAATGTTTTAGTCCACTTCGAATGGCCTTTCATGATGAAGCCCCATCCCGTGCCACAATTTACAACTGGTATAATGAGTTCAAACGTGGTCGCACTATTCTTACCGATGATCTGAGTGGAGGACGGCTTTCTACGGCGACGACTAAAGTTAACATCAGTGTTGTGCGGCGTGTGATAGAATGATAAACGAGTGACCTATCAGTAGATTCGGACAAGCTTAGGCATCGGTATGAGTCAAGTGCACAGAATCCTCCACGAACAGTTAGCGGTTAGGAAGCTTTGTGCCCGGTGGATACCTTATAATTTGACTGATGTCCAAAATCCGTCGAAGAAATCCCTAAAGACGAGTGGGAAAACTGCTTTGCTCAGTGGTTTCATCGGATGCAACGATGCATTGATGCGAAGGGACACTATTTTGAAAAGATATAATAAAACTAATAACTTTTATTTTCGCCCATTTTTTATTTTATTAATTTATTTATTTAATTATCTTTAATGACCACAATACACAAAGTACTGATACAACAGGCGAACTTAATGCTAAATGCATTCTCTACCAGTCAACCCTTGGGAGTGCAGAAATTCACGAAAGCGGCTTGTTAAAATTAAATATTATTAAATAAATATAATATACACATATACCTACATACATAATATAATAGATACAATAGATATATACATACATACATATATAATAAATATATAATACATATAGATGATTCCTATGCAACATAAACAATTAAAGGGGGGAGAAAAATAATAATAAAATTACGCGTATATAGATGACGGTGACGGATACATTAAACAAATGATGTCGATTCCTTAATCAAATCCAAAAAATGAGCACGCACATTCTTTTATTTTTCTTTATTTTCTAAGAACTTTCAGTTTAACCCTCGTAGTAACATGGAGCCAACTATGTTGGGTTCACAGTTATCTTGCATGAAATATTAGTAAGTGTAATGTTAATTATATACTGTAAAACTGTTGGTGGTTCAAAAATAAAATAAAAAATAAAAATATTGGTTAGTATTTACATGAAATATGCATCTGCATTTATAAAAAGTGCGGCAGAGAGAGTAAAATATACCATAGAAACTCACAAAGGATATAATCAAAAAGGATGGATTGTAATGACTTCGCTTTGTATTCTCATAATTGGCTCCACTTTTGAGCGAACAAGTTTAAAACGAATAAAAGTCTTTGCATTCACTATATTAAACGACTACTCTACTTTACTTGTTATCACCTCGTTGGTTCGATCAAAGTGAATAGCGGCGTTTCGGATGATCGTAGTGTGAATTTGGCATCGATTTAGTATATACTATTGGACATAGAAAATGAAACAATTTCATTCCAATCAACAGGGGCGTCACGTTTCATCGGGCATTTTAATAACGTGTTTCGCCTTTGCTGAATGTATCTGCGTTCGTTATTTGACGCTAGCCGACCATCAAAGGGCTAATTAAACCTTTGGTATGCACTAAAACGCATACCTCGTGATAGAGATGGAAATGGAACTCATTTATAATAGTGAAGCAGTACGATTTTAAACAAGGGGTGATTGGAAATGAGCTTCATAAATCCTTTAATACTGATATTACAGAGTTCTGAATAGAAAGGGACGTAAATTTTGTCTATGGTTGATAGCCTGCCATTTTTGTGACAACTGTCAGTAGTGCATTTTATGTGATAAAAATTGATACATTGCTATTGCAAGTTTTGTTTTATTTACAATAACCCCTAGCAGCTCCGAAGACTTCCTCCTGCAAATAATAAGAAGGTTATTAATGCAAAGAACACATTTTTCGTAGTTTACGTTACCCCAGATTAGAAAAATGAAACAATATTTTATGGGAAATTGTAAACACTCATTAATAATAGAAAATAATATTACACAGCCCAAATGTATGATTTGCACAACATTTGCCATATACCTATTCAACCATAACTTGGTGCAGCCAACAGCCACAATTAATATTTGTTAAACTTTCTATGGCCATTGAAAATAGTCTAGTAAGTTTTTTTTCAACATTGTTTACCCTATTTCTCATGCAGAATATTTTACCAATAATGGTTTTTTTCACCTCTGATTGTGATCGGTGATCTTTTATTTGTAACTTTCAATGAAACACGTGAACATATAACAATTTCATCTAAGTATATTTAGGCCGACGCCCTACGCGTCCAATATAACAATGGTTTCAGGAAGCTTATGGTATGGGGCTGCCCCGCGGGTGTAGTGCATCGGGTATGTTTGCAGAGGCACGCTCGAATGATTTCTACGCGATTATGTGAAAACTCACTGCCTCGTTCTCATGCCGACTGCGGGCCAGCTCCAATTCCATCCTAAAATCCACAGCGGGCCGGTATGACTCGGCGGTCATAAAAAACTGCATGCAGGTGCTGGTCAGACGGAACTCCGTGTGACTAGGGCCTGCATAAAAATATTATTTTGTAAAACTTACTTAGGTGTTATTTAAGCTAAGATTACTAACAAAGAATGGACTTGGTCTAAATAAAAAACTTATTGATTATTATATTCATAAAATGCTTTGTACTGAACGACTAGTGACTGTCTGAGAATCAACGCACAGCCTAAACCGCTGATTTTAGAAACTTGAAATTTGGCGGGTGTGGTCTTTGTATGACTCCAAATTACAGGTCCGATAAGAAGGGATTTTCCGAAATTCCCACGGGAAAGCGGGATAAACGCAAACGAAGTTGCGCAGGTTTCTCTAGTATATAGATAAACGTCCAAGATCTTCTGCTATACTAAATTTATACTATGAGAATGTACAAACAGGCCCGGTGGCCGAGTGGTTAGCAATGGTAACCTTATCCCAAGGGCCGCCGGTTCGAATCCTGCGCAAGGCAAACATTTGTGTGCATGAACATGTCTGTTTGTCTTGGTCTGGGTGTTTTCTATGTATAATAAGTATTTATTTACAAAAAAAAAAAATTAAGTATATTTATCAGCAATCTAGTACCCATAGTACAAGCTTAGTTGCTTAGTTTGGGACAAGATGGCGTTGAGTAAATCGTCAAAAAAAAAACTCCTTTTAGATCAAGGCTGGTGGCCAATAGATTTTACAGGTGTGTAAATTTTTTTAAGATTGTCGCGGCGGCGGCGGGCCACAGAACAATTAGACCAGTTAGACAAAAAAAAAAGCCAAAACGTTTTTCACACACTTAATGTCGAACCAAACCTGCTTAAAATTTTCATAGCAAGGTCGTGCAATACCTAGAAATCTTCAGTAGAGACCATTTTCCAAAAATTTACAAAACTCTGTTAGTTATGCTCTGAAGACACATGTATTGTGATATGTGACTTCGAGCTGAATACTTGCTGGATATTCAAGCAAGTCAGTTGAACTGATAGCAAAAGGATACAAAAATAGCTCAATATATTTTTTGTCTGATTCAATACTTTGATTGAAATCTGTTTTCAAAAGACTCTTTTATGAAGCGCTGGCGAGCAACTCCAAATGCCTTGGTGGGCCACTTCGTAGCCCGCGTGCCTGGGTTTGGCCAGCCTTGCTCTAGATCGAATAGCTTTGTCGTGGCTCTATATATATTTTTTTAATAGTTCCATATTAAAAGAGCAAGTGCTATGTTTCTCACAGGTTCTTAGTACAAATCTGTCGTCTGAAATGGTGGCAGGAAAAATGAGAAAAGAGCTTGTAATGGATCTATTTGAATAAAGACAATTTTTTTATTTTATTTATAGTTCTTAGGTCAACTAGCCATTCATATATTTTGAAATTGATTTTTTGAAAGAAAAATTTCACCCCCTCCCCCCAGGTGGGATTCCCCCCCGTAAATTATGTATGGTGGCAATTCTATAAAAATAGCACTAGCTTTTATGTTGGTAGAGCGATTTTCTAGTAATCAATCACTCTATTTCTAGTGTTATACGATCGATATAACAAACAAACCAAACAGACGTGTGTAATCACATTAATTTTATATATCAACCATTACGTTAATGTGAGTTATACCAATCAAGGTGTACTTTGTTGTGGCACGTTAACACACGTTACATGTGTAATTCTAACCAAACAAATTGTATGAAATGTCACCGATGTCCATGTGTAGAGAGACACGATCGACTCTATCATAACCCGCCCTTATAAAATACTAGCTGACCTGTGCCCACTTCGTTGGGCATAATGTTAAATGCCTTTTTATTTTTTGTTTTTTTATATAACCTATGACACTCAGAAATAATGTGGCTTTCTATTGGCGAAAGAATTTTTAAAATCGGTTCAGTAGATCCCGAGGTTACCCCTTACAATTTAACAAATACACAAACTTTACCTCTTTATAATATTAGTATAGATTACTACGCTCTCTTATTCAAAATTTAAGTTATCGTAATTCTATTAAATTAGATAAAACGGCACATGGCTAGAGGGAATGTACTCATAATAATGGTTGGACTTTCAGCTGACGTCATGTATAATAATTACACAACTTGTAATCCTTGGTTTTACATTTTCCTGTGCAATAGTAGGTAACTAATGAGCAATGTTTTTTTTTAAACACGCTATTAAATAATACTAATCGTAAATAAAATAACAGGTAATCCAGGTCAGTGGCCATCAGATGGCTGGAAAACACTGATAGTAGCTACCCTCAGTTGACACTAATTGCACACAAAAGAAAGAAGCTATTTAGATATTGTTAAAAAATTAAAGTCAAAAAAGTTAAATTAGCTGTACACAACTTGCACAGCGCGACGTGGTCCCAAACTAAGGCTTATCTCTCTTTGTTTCTGCAGCAACAAAGAGTGTTAAGCCTGTTGAGGGTTAAGTCTGCATGCAGACAACTGATAATATTATTGTAAATATATACTTATAAATATATACTAATAAGAGAGGTAAGGCACAGAGGATAATCCACTCAAATCGGAGCACCCCGTCTAGGCTACGGTGATGGATGATGCTTACCATCAGGCGGGATCGTCGCGTAGGTAAAACATTATGTAGCTGTAAAAGCCTGTCGTCGAAACTGACGAAGATGAAAGGTTCTGTCGGCAAAATGTCCATAGGTGAAAGAGTCTGCTGGCGAAACGGTAATAAAAGAATCGTCCTGTCGACGAACAGTCCAATGGCAAATAGGTTTTAGGGGAACGGTTTCAGATTCGGGCCGTATGCTTGTTTGCCATTTTTGTGGTATATTTTTTTTTAATAGAAAACACCCAGAATCGAAAACAAGCACAAATGCCATCACATGTTTGGACCCGCGTGTCCTCTGGTGCCGAAGATAGGATCACTAACGCATTTTCAGACTATCTTAATACATAAATATTGATTTTTACTATCTATAAATAATAGTACTTATATGGAAATCACCTCAGGGTTTATTTATAGCAAGAACAAAAAAACATTATTATTTCATAAAGGGATAGGTACGTTGTTACTAGCCCACCCACCTTAAGTACATTTCCATCACTGATGAACTGATTCACCTCAGATTGATAATTATTTGCAGTAAAACTCATTTCTAACCACTAGTTTACAAGAGCAGTTATATAATCATTCATATAAATAGAAATTTAATTAACAGCGTCAAATAACTCTATCTGTTCCAAACATTATTGGGGAAATATTTGTTAATTAATTAAATTTTCAATACGAACATGCACATACCGCATTTAGTTCAGATAGGTAGGGTAAATTTCCAGTCGTGGAAAATTTTAAGTGGACTTTTTTATATATTTGTCTACTTCTGTACATGTTAATGCTAGAGACACAGTGAATAGAAATAAGATAGATGAAGAATCTATTACTTTTTCGTTAATTCAGCACTTACATATTTCGGCATACATTTTATTTTTATTTTTATAAAAACACAGTCCTCCAGTCATGGGACAGTAACTTCGGCAGGTTCAATTTAAGAATTTAATCATTGGTTGTATAAATGCATTCATACGTAATGACTAAACGAGGAACAAGGAAGTTATAATCATCAGATACCTAGATTGTCCTTGTGCCTAGCAGTATACGTTTGCCTAGATTATACTTAGGTAGGTAATAATGTCTAAAATCTAAACGAACACATTGCACAAGTCAAGTAACGTCGACCCTAGACAGTGTGTGGATGGGTTTCGTCATCTCGACCAGCCAAGTCGGTGGCCTTCGGGCGGCTTGGAAACACTGGCCTCTGCCAATCTGTATTGGAGCAGCGTGGCAGAGTATGCTCTAATGCCCTTCGATTACGAAAGTAATCGAATTTCTAAAGTCAGTTTGGTGAGAATTTTGGTTATTTATTCAGTAAATACATTGGTTTCTCTCGAATTACGAAGTCCCTATGTTACAGTTTTCTATGGATCTTCCAAATGTAATACTCAATTAAGTACCGCATTCATCCCATTGAAAGACACAGCAGCATCAAGTTAAAATCGGGTATTAGGAAGCCTTTTCATTAATTAATCATTGTCTTTAGTTAATTAATTAACTAGGTAATGTGAATAAGACCAATTGTACATGTGTAGTAACGGGAAATATATTCCGTTCGACTATAGTAATAAGCACGAGATTTCCAGTGAAATTCATAGATGGTGTTTTACATACATAGTTTCTCATATCTGTTGGTATTCTAAATGTTGTTAATTTGTGATTGATTCATATCACTATTTCATGATAATTTTTATTTGAAATCAAATAATTTGTTTGAATATTTTGTGTCATATATGGTCAGGATGCTCATGGGGCTGCCCCGCAGGGGCATCGGGTATGTTCCCGGAGGCGAAGCGCTTATAATGTTATGCCGACTGCGGGCCAGCTCCAATTCCATCCTGGATTCCATAGCGGGCCGGTATGACTCGCCGGTCATAAAAAACTGCATGCAGGTCAGACGGAACTCCGTGTGAGTAGGGCCTGCATATTATTATTAGTATGATGTAAAACTAACATAGGTCACCTACATAGGTGTAAGATTTTATTAACACAGAATGGACTTGGTCTGAATAAAAAACTTTATTATTATTATTTATTATTATAGTGGAATGGAAATGTGGTCTCTTTGAGCAAGTTCACTTTAGTGTTAAACATAAAAGTTAGTGTGAACTAGGTACTGTGTGTGTGTTCACACTCAGTAATGTTCGAGTTATAAATTTTCTATAGACTAAAATAATGTCTAGCTATTACTAGCTTGTCTGTTTCACTTCCGAGACACTTAATATCAGAAAACTGTAATTTGGCTATATAAATTACACAGAAATCGTTATTTGTAGCTTCACACGCACCAGCAAATGTGACGAATATATTAGTCATTGTGCACTGGCGAATGACGGCCGTGAGTCATTTAACTTTCAAAGAATTATGATTATACCTGAAAATTTACAATCCGCTGGTAATACTGAAATTTAGTTCGATATAACTGCTACTCATCAAACTGTATGAATCCTTGTGCGAAGCAACGACGACCCCAGAAAACCCTTTCTTATCCGATGCTTACGTCTTACAAAGAAAACATCGTCCTTTCAGGTCTCTACGATCAGCGGTATAGGCTGTGCGTAGGTCAGACATTCAGGATAAAATTTAAAAAAGCATTGTAAATGTAAAGATTAAAAAATATCCAGCTATTTCATGCTTCGGTTCGGAGAGCTCATAGTACAACAAGCTTTGTTTAAACTGGGACTAAATGGCGTTGTGTAATTTGTCTAGGAATATTTATTTATAAAATAAAAAAAAGTTCAAATAGTGATTACGACTGTAAACAGGATATTATATAGCAAAACTGTGCATATTTATTTAATTATCAGATATAGAAATAGTAAACTCATGCGAGTCACGTATATTTGCATTACGTGGAATGAAACCTGATTATTAGATTTAATAACTGCAGTTCCACACGATGATACTATACATTTATTAATTTACTGTACCGTACCGTGTGACCGTGTCGCAATAGACGAACGAACGAACGAATGGTAACGAAACAGTATTTTTATTGTGTACCACCACTGTTCATGATGTTACAGTCAAAATCGGTCGTAACCACTTTTGACTGGATATTAGATAAACTGCCATTTATCTCGGAACTGCCGGGACAGATTTTTAGGCTCCACCCCATGAGTGTCTAGAAGTGGCACCATCATAAATTGCATACTCACATCGCCATTGGTTCATAAATCACTTCCCATACAAAAAGGCTCAGTCTCCTTTTTATCACACACCCTCAAAATTTAAGGTAGTCAGTGAAAATTACGAGGAAAATTAATAGTAGCATATAATTATGTCGTTGATCTAGGTGCCAAAAAAAAAAAACTTAGTCAATGATTGATTCATTTCGACGTATAAAAAGTTGAAGACAGAAAATGTACAATATAAATACTTACAGTTGTAATATTAATCAATACCTAGTCAGTACAACGAAGGCTTAGTATTTTATGGTTTTGTCAATTCGATGATAGCAACAAAATAGAAAATAGTTATCTAAGTTCTCGCTAAACTACTTTTATTATAAAGCGGGTTACATTGTAATTTTTCTCCGTTGCATAATTTTTTAGAGATTCCTCCACCCACACAACGTATCTATTATAATTTAAAACTTTATTACCTATTAGATGTTACACGCGGCTTCGCCCGCTTGGTCCAGAGGCTCTGCCATTGATTATTTTTTCCCGTGGGAATAAGATGTTTTTCCGGGATAAAAAGTACCTAGCCTATGTTAATCTCTAGACCCTATAACATATCCCCGAAAAAACATCATGTCAACAAGCAAGGACAAACAAACATACTTTCGCATTTATAATATTAAAAGGTATAGATTCACATTTGGAGGAGTGGGCTTATTAAATTGATCCATTAGTGCTACTTCCATAATCCCTCAGAATTTGATGTCCGACGGTCAATTGTCAATCGAATCCGTAATCGGATATGATCCATCAAAGGACTAAAGTTACTGCCGTAGCCCAAGTGATTTGCATTTGCAAGTGGGAGTGGGCTGACAATATTAGCCGCAAAACCAATAACCAATTGGATAGACATAGCTATTGTGGAGACCACGATTTGATGAACGCAGAGTAGAACGTTCTCAGGCCAGGTTAATTATCTTTGCAGTGGGACTGCTAGTAACTTAATGAGCACTCATTGATAATGAATCTTCATGCGTATTCTATCGTCTCGCATTTACTACCTATAACTTGCACGTGAACTACTTGCAACTGCCCGAGTCCAAACGTCCCTAATAAATGTCTGGACACGCCTTACATTCAATAGTCCCGTAAATAATTTTATTTGTTAAAAGTGAGTCTAATGCGAAATAAACTGTTCCATATTATTCGAATCAATAGCTATTTAGTTTTAGTTAAATGGGCTTGGAATTAAAACGAATATTGGTATCGGTTATCGGTAATCAAATCATCGACCCGATAAGGCCCACGCACGATGTTTGCCGTAACGCAACGTATAGCTCGCGTGAGTACGTCACTTAGACACTACGAACAAGATAAAATAATATTATAAATGAAACTTGCAAAACCCGTGCAACTACGTGTGTCAGATCTCCCAAGACAATTTCGGGAAAATCCAAATTGTATACTTTTCTATATCATGCACCAAAATTCTTTAGAAATATACAAACAGGTATATACAACTAGGTATTGGGCAAGTCGCTGATTAATCGTTTTAATCAGGACGTGTTTAAAAAAAAAGATAGAAACGGTTATTTCTATAAGGGATCCTACGAGAATTCCGTTTTTTCCTTTTGAGGTATATTGTATGATAGTTTATAACGTGTGAAAAGTTAAAAAGGAAAATATTGGAGAAAATTGACAATGTTTTTAAAATATGTAATTTATTTTCTTACCTGAAAATGTGAATAGCATATAATGAACGGAAACTAGGTAAAATATTTTGTGGCACGATGTTTCAAAACTCCTTTATAAAATGCCAACGGATCCGCGCTGGTTTATATTTAAATCTGGAGTTTGGCCAGCCGCCACGACAAATGCCGGCCGTTCCCGTGAAAATTATAATTAGGAAATTTATATTTACCGCTTTACACAATTCTACTACTATAGACATAACCCGAATATTTACTGGTTACGTCACGTATTTTTGGACAAACCAGCTAAGGGATCTCCTGATAATAATAGTCAATACGTATATAGGAAAGGATTTGCGCCGAGCGAGTGAACGAAGGAAAATATAATTTTATGGAATAATACAGCTTTGGCTAATAGTATTTGGTTCCGTTTTTTGTCAATATATAGCGTTGTTAGGCTGCGTTTACACCTACAATAAATTTCACGAAGTAAAAGAAGCTTGCCAGACAGTACCTGCGAGTTGTTAATAACATGATGCATATTTGCAATATCTGGCGACAGTTCTTTCAGATCATTGATTTCGTTCGGTGCACTCTGTGCAGCTCTTTTCCTACATCATGTGCTAATTTAAGACATTGTCTGTTGCACAATGCATATACAAATTTGATGTGCATTCAATTAAATAGATAATTATTTCATGAAACAGGAAAAACGTTTTCTTTTGTGATATCACTACATAGTATAAAACAAATTACATTATTATATTTTATTTTTATCTTTTATTATTACTTTTCTTTGTGTTTTTTTTTTGTCATCAATCCGTACTATTTATGCAACCCTCGTGAATATCTTTACTTGGTGAACAATGTAATGTAACTACTTCTTGTGTTTAAATTAAAAAAATAAAAATAAATTCGCTTCGCGCTGTCCATCATTAAGTATGGTTAGATCTTTAAAAGTACGCATCGGATTCATGTGGAATGTAATGTATAATACCTACATACAAGGATTTTTCGTTATTCCCACGGGAATGCGGGACACACGTAAACGAAGTTGCGCGGGTTTTGCTTGTAAATAATAATAGCTTCTTCAAATTATATTGTTACAAACAAAATACTTAATGTTGTTGTTTATTTATTTAAAAAAATCCTTGAATTTCTTTTATTTTGGATGTTTGTTTCTACTCTATTCTAATGGATGTTTATTTAGACTCGCAACAGATTTTTATCTAATTGAAGCTTATTTTTTACAAATGTTTGCTTACCTACCTATAGATAATTTTGCGAAATGAAATCATTTATAACCTGTTTTTCTTAACTTTACCAATGTAGTAAACAATCTTAACGTGTCTTTTTATTCAATTATCCATGTGTAAAATCGATAAATCACTATAATAATAAGAGTGTTGTGTCAAATGTCTAACTATATTATTATTGTTTGGTTTTAATTGCCTATTTTCGTTAAAAAGACGTGCTAAGATTGTTTACTACATTGGTCAAGTTAAGAAAAACAGGGTTTAGGTACATTACTTATTAGACATAAGTGACTAATGCCTTTCTCTGGTCATTTACAGATAGTACGCTTAAAATAAATTAGTATAAAATAAACTAATTTACAAACTACCACCATTACGGAAACAATTATTGTAATTCACAGATACCATAACAAGATAACATGTGTGTCAATCATAATTAAATTGGATTGTTGGTAATACGAGATGTCAATCGTAATCGTAATTCGATAGTAAATCGATTAGGTAAGCTGTGTATAACTATGCTGTGATAATCTCTGTAAAGTTTACATGATTTGCTACATATATGACTGTGTGCTACAAACACTGAGAGCAGTTGTACAAGACAGAGGTGCTACGCAGTGTTAAGGGCCATTCAAACATGTCGTAAGTGTAGACGTTCTAGGAACCTATAGAAAGACGTCTTTTCATCGAACGCCTACGCTACCTGAATTATCTCTAAGTGGTGTCGCTTCGTAGTATCACATTAAAATTGTTAAGGCTGTGTTACTATTATTGTGTATTCTGTGGTCCAGCTGTGGTTTACTGCTAGACTACACCGCATGCACTTCGACAGTAAATTCAGAGAAACAATGAAAGAGTTTAGAGAACTATTCAAATAAAATAAAAACTAAGAACAAGGATTTTCATGTTAATAATGTAAGCATCGTCACGCATCGTTATAAAACTTTGTAATAACATAAATACAAAAAAAAAAAAGAGTAAATCCTTACATGTACCGCAACTTATCTACCACACAGGATTACCTCTTTAACAACTACGTGAGAGACAGCAATTTGAAACATAACGCATTAGAGAGATGGCAAATCAAGTGAAGCGATCGCCGAGCACCACGGTCTTTTGTTGCATTACTATTGGGATCAAATGCTGTGAGTAGTTATTTAGGTAGTGTGTTTTAAGAAACTAAATGTGTACAATATTGTGTGCCTCTGGCTCAAACCCTATGCAGTTTCGCCATAACATTTATTGAACAATCTGACCCCCTTTAGTCGAAAGGTTATCGGAATGCTAATCCTACATACTACTATCCAGTCTATATCCAGTACGGAATCAGAATTAATTTACTCTGTCGTAACAAAATATCCTGTAGGCATCTAACTGAAATCATCTATAATATTGTAACGTTTAATTCAAGCATCATTAATTTATTATTAATACGCCATTATATTATTATAATAAATAAATTTTTATTACATTATATTGGCGTATTCCCACGAACCGTTTCAATCCAATTGTAACCTTTCCTGTGGGATTTGAAAAAAAAACAGCATATGATTACGTATTTAGAACTTAATACTTTATTACCTATATACGTTGCAGGATGCAGGGTTTTTGATCTTTTTATAGAATATTGCTCGTCAACTAGTTATTTACGCCATTTGATTTCGTAAAGTTGCGTAAATCTTCTTAGTCTTCTTAGTCTTAGAGTATAAATAAATAAGACAAGTCTTATTTATTTATACTCTAAGGTTGAAGCTCACATTTGCTGAGCAGATGTCATAAGAGGATATATACATTATAGAGAAAAGGTGGCAAACAAGCATACGGCCCGCCTGATGGTAAGCATCACTGTAGCCTATACTTATATAGACGCTTGCAATACCGGGGGTATCACTCACGCGTTCCCAACCCTCCCGACCCTCCCAAGTAGGAACACAACATGGCCGAGACCAATGCTATTTGGCTACGATCTTCTGCTTCGATTTGAGCGGATTATCCGCTGTGCCCTTCCTCTCTGAAAATTTATTCCTCATTCCTCATATTAGATAAAGACAGGGTCATTATTAATTTAATAAAATATCGCCTAAAATCTGAAACTGCAACAAGCATGCGTCCGAGACGCGTCGGCGAAATGGCGGAAGAAATTTAACCTAAGCACGCACGACCATGGTAGACCAACATCAATTATTTCTTATTTTGCCAATACGCGGATGATACTATAAATACTGTGGAATATTCCATGCTGCCATGATTGAGAGTTTAATGGCATTTGAGTAACAAGACCCTTCGTATTAGTAAGATATACTTTTCGTATCATGTGCGTTAATCACATACCCAACGAATAAAGAACAATTGAGTATTTCAAAAATGATTTATTACTGCTAATAAAGTAAATGTAAATGATCACAGGCTCTTTCTGTAGTCGAATTGTACAAATAACATAACTTACTGTGCTACCAGACGATCGAACATGGTCCGCCACAGGACGGTTCTATTGTCCACTAACGGACCAAGTTCGATGGCTGCACCTTTATAGAGGACGGATGCGGGACGCAGATCAGGCGCTGAGTGGATTCTAAAATTTATATGGACTCGTGCTAGTAAAATGGTAACTGAAAATCCATGGTTTGATTTAATGCAAATTTTCACAACATTTTCGTCAAGTCAACTTATTGTCAAGTTGAAAGGCAGACGACTCTATTCACTTTCCTCTGTCCTTTTCTCTGTTTTCTATTGACATGATTCCTGCAAGCATAGCAGGCGTTAGCTGCCAATTGCGTCCCGAACGATGGATCTTGTAGAGTCTTGGGACGTTTCATATAAACACGAGATTATACAAACCCAAACTAAAATTCATCAAATCTCCAGGACTTGCATAATGGGTTTTATCACATTCATTCATATTACAATATCTAAATCGGTTCAACGTCTGAGTTATATTCGTAATTGTATTATGAGTATACTACACAGAGAAGGAAAGAGCCAAGTTCTTATTTTGTAAGTCACATACAAAACTATACATCATAATAGACCCGACATAACATTACTTGACAAAATTAACAAAATAGTTTATTTAATTGACATAGCCATACCAAATACACTTAACATTTACTTACACAGAAAAAAATGCAAAATATACAGATTTGGCCATTGAAATTGAGACACAATGGAGAATAAATACAGACAAAACAATTCCCATAATAGTATCATCTACTGGAGTGATACATAGATCCTTACAGACCAGCTTAAAAGCACTTGACATACATCCACTCACATTCATTCAAATCCATGAAGCCGTCATACTATACTACGCGAATTGTTCGCAATTTTTTTCATTATAATCAACACCAAATTTTTCAAGCCGCTATCGTTTGGCCACAAGCCGACGACAGTGACTAATTTTACCCCTCATTGGGAGATTTAAAACATTAAATTAATAAATAATAATTATACTATAAGTTCTAGATTCCTGAAAAATATACATAAATACATTTTTTTGGAAATAAATACTTATTATACACAGAAAACACCCAGACAATGGCCAACTGACATGTTCATACACACAAATGTTTGCCTTGTGTAGGATTAGAACCCGCGATCCTCGTGAAAATTACTAGCCACACAACCACCAGGGCTGTCAAATATATCTTAGTTACTAAGTCTGTTTGACGATATAGGTAGATACGTTTCGACTACACTGAATCTAAAGCCTTGACCAAGTTTTTACTACATTTGTTTAGCCTTGAGCAAGTATCTGTGTTCGAATGGTACAAGCTAACCTGAATTCTATCGCCAAGTGATAAAGCACATAATTTTATTATCAAATAGGCAATATTGACGTGGAAAATTAAATAACAGAGAGCGACCCTACGGCTCGACGCGAGTAATAATTTTGTTATATTAAACTATTTAGTACGTAAACGTAACTGTAAATTCATAAAATATCGTCAAATAATCGTCACGATCACGATACAAAAATATCGATTTCATACATTTAGTATGGTTAGAATTTTATTACACATAACGTCTGTTGTGGCGAATTATGACGTAGAGGGTTACGTTGGGTGCGTCATCGTCATAATTTTACGTCATCACAATGTCAATTTTATAAAATTTTCGAAAATACCCAGTTATGGCTATTGCTTTCAAAATCGGTGCAACCAAAATATTAGCCGATATTATTGAATAAATAAATTTAAAAAATGTTTGTTAATGAATAAAATAAGTAAGAATTTTCACTGTTATAAGTAGTAAGATGTGAGATGTGTAAAGTGTTATAAGTAAATTGATGGACAAAAGTTTCTTTCGTAACCTATTATTAAAACTAGCAGTGCCAAAGTGATTTTATATTAATGAGCAGTACCCTGTTTTCTTATCACTAACTATTTACTACGAGATTAGTGCGTTTTCTAAGAGGAAATTAGATTTACAGGACGCGCCTGATTGGCAGGTTAATTTAAACCTACACTAGATTTAATGAGCGTTTAAAATGAGCACACAGGCTTTGCTTTTTTGTTAACAAATAAAGAAATTATCTGCGTAAAATTGAGTAGAAACTCTATGATATTAGTCAAAAATAGACAAATGTTGTGACTACGAAAACATTGCGCTGACCTAACGTCTCGTTACCAGCAGCGTACACTCAATGCCACACTGTAAAATAGGAACTTGGGCAAATTTCTACATATACAAAATGTATACACTCTAAATATTCATAAAATAAATTTAAACTTAATTTCTTGTTAAATCTTCTTAAATTATAGGTACATTGACAACATGATACCTATTTAATGTGTCAAATATTTTAAAATGTTTTTTGGAACTACACTTTGATTCTTAATTAAAATTTTACACTCATTTAAACCTCCGGTTGGGTCAAAATAAGTCCCCCGCCTCTCCTCTCCCCTTCTGATAAATAGACAAGAA
This sequence comes from Endotricha flammealis, assembly GCA_905163395.2. Taxonomy (NCBI): domain Eukaryota; kingdom Metazoa; phylum Arthropoda; class Insecta; order Lepidoptera; family Pyralidae; genus Endotricha; species Endotricha flammealis. Next base: position 17,904,999 of record LR990852.1, on the reverse strand, counting down.
AAACAGTAAGCGCCTTTGTAAATCCACTGTGTGATTTAGATTAGGACCAGTAAACATAGACTATATCTAGAATTATATGTATGTTACTAAAATAATAAAAAAATTACATTGTAATAATGTACGGGTATGTAATTAATCACTACAAAATCGCCCCTGAAAATATTCCAATAACTAACAGTGTTATTAACGCACAAACGCACATATGGTTTTTATGTTTGTTATTCAATTAGTCTACTTTACAAATTATAATCTACTTGTGTAGTGTGTCCGTCTGTCACAAAGTTATAAGAAATATCATGCTGTTTGCTCCATATATTAGTTACTAACTTATCCTGCTTCTATAAATTCATGGCCAGACATACATACATAAAGGCCCATTTAAACGACGACGCCAGTTTCTTGTACTTTCAAAGCAATTGCATGCAATCTGGTGGGTGCAATAATTGTCCTTCGAAAATTGTAAGCAACTGTCGTTTAGATGATGTATGTCATCACCATTCCACTTAACTCCCAAGCCATTGTTCTTAAAACTTTGATATCTTCCACTTACACTTATTTTTGTTCCACTGAACTCCAAAAAATACTTGGCGAAATAAATCTAATTAGAAAAAATATATATTTTAAGAACAATACATGACTAAATAACATGAAATTGAAATTAACAAAATTGACTAAATAAAAACTAAACTAACAATAAAAATTAAAAACTTACATTAGGAATTAAAAAGGCATGGTCAAGGAAGTAACTGCCAGACTTTGGGTCACCACTTCACCAGTGGTTTGGCGCAGTCTTTTTGCGATGTCCCTAAAAAAGGACAACGCACTTTACGCACTGGAACTGTCTGGACCCCATTAGCAAAAACCATCGAGTAACGCAGCCCTGCCAAAACCAACAAAACGGAGTCGTGTGGACGGAAGTAGATATGGGTGCAAAATATTATGGCTGCATGCAACACAGTGTTTATTGTTTCCTCGAGTCTGAACGATTATGTAACTATGAATGCATCCATTTAAAATAGAATTTATATTTTCTTTTATTATGAAATCATTGGAATACTACTGGCCTACTGCAGTACCGAAGTAGATTATATAGGTACCTACTACTACAGTTTCCACACGACTCCAAATTTTTTAATACGAATTATAATATTCAGAATCTATATAAAAATACCTACCTAATTTTAGAAAATCATGTAGTTGAAATGAAATTTATGATACAATGTATTTAAATAAAATATTATTAATTGTTTTGAATATGTGGAGTTTTTCGAGTTCAGTGGAAGAACGGAAGAACCTATAATTTCCTCGGTATCTCAATTTATGTTTATAGTTCACAGTGTGTGTGGTTTGTTTGATGGTAGGTAGTGACCTTGTTAGCGCACTCGGCATTGCCGCCATTGCCCAACGCAATGTCTCACTAGTCCCACTTCAATTTGTACGCTTTGCTTTTGGTCTATGGTTCATTTTGATATGACACCATTCATAATGAACATTATAATGACCTTCTAAAAGACGCAAACATAAAGGGCTTTATATACATTTCTCTTATAGTTTTAAATAACATTCAATACTATATGAGGAGCGTGATATTACAAGTTAAGCAACGACGACCTCAGCCATATTTTAGTGGTTTAAAAAAATGTCAGTAGGTCCCATTTGCTCTATGGAACATGACGTAATAGAACAATTTTAGAAAATATTGTCCCTATTTGTACTGTAGAACAGTTTGTACTTTTTGTCTCAATTGTTCCATAGAACAAACTAAGTAGGTTTATAAACTTCTTGAAGTTTATATGTAAACTAGCCACTCGAGAATGATTTGCTACATACCACTTGTCTTAGTGACATTGATGATTAGATGGTTACTTACCGACAGAAATTATAACAACATCATTCATAAACAAAAACAGGAGCAAAAGCTAGTATGTAGTTCTATAGTACAAATAGGGACAATATTTTCTAAAATTGTTCTATTACGTCATGTTCCATAGAACAAATGGGACCTACCGAAAAACGTGAATGACATGGGAGCAGTATACATAACTATATGTTAATCCAAGGTATCAGCTACCCTTATACCAATATCATGAAAATTGGCTTAGCCATTTGAACCTGAAGATAACAAACGTTCGCCTTTATAATATTAGTGGGTCGTTAAGCCAGTTTCAATCAATCAGGTAGCCTTAAAACACACACACCAATAGCGGCAAGCACACGAAATGAAATAGGTATTTCTCCACAACTGCGATACTTAGGTGCATTTAAATGAAGACCTTGTAAAATAGACCAAAGAACAAAGTATGAAGTACACTTCACTGCAAATTGCAACTGTACAGCAGTAAATTGAAGTCGCGTCCGGTGTCTGTTTGCTTAGATCTTATAATCTACTTAACGGGTATTAATGCAGTTTAGATAGAGAGATTTAAGAGTAACACGCAGACGAAGTTGCGGGGGACTCGCAAGTTGTATATAAAATGGATGTTAATATTAAAAAATAAATTGCATATTACCACAGATATTACTAAGTTGTATTGTTTTTTATTACATTGTAGTTTGAACACTTTGAATTTTCCAACTACATATTTCCACTAATCAAGTATCAACGCTATAGTCAAAATTAAGAATGGTGGGTGACTGTTACAAGCTCTGTTTATTCCTCATACGTCCAAATGAGTCATGGGAAAATGGGACATGCGGCAACTAACGTTGAGACATTCCAGGTAGGGTATAGAACCGGGAAATCCCGGTACTGAAAATCCCGGGAATTCCCGGTTCTTTTATAGCTGTAAAAGAACCGGGAATTGAAATACAAGAACCGGGATTTTCGGTACTTTCGGGATTTTTTTATTTATTCAATTATATGGCAATTGGCAACACTGACGCTAGTGACGCTACGTGCGATCGAATATATTTTGATGGTCAACAAACGTTCGAGTATGTTTTCAAGAAAAAGTAAAAAAAATATCTAAACTATGCCTCTTTTGCAATTTTGCCAAAGAAAATGTTGTCTTTAAAAACATCTATGTTTACAAAAGTTCTGAAACGGTTTTTATGCTTCGAATCAAGATCACGAAGTCTCAATTTTCCCAAGAATTGCCTCAAGTCCTGTTAAGATGCAAAAAAAATTGCTCTTCAGTCTCAATGTTTGTGGAGGAAGCATGTTCTATGCGTTCTTTTTGGAATTTTGGTCTGGTGATTGCGCAGGCCAGTCTAAGACCGAAATGTCGTGCGTGCTCCTGAAGCCAGCTGGTCACCACTCGCGCTGTCTGCATACGGACATTAACACCACAACCCTTCAGTCAGTTGCGAGCGAGCGACAGAAGCAGTGGTGTTCAATTGACAATTTTTATTTAACACAAACTGGTGCTCTGACGATAGCATTTGAAGAAACAGCATTGCCGTAACATTTGGCTGTTTTTTCGCATCAGTTAGCAAAAATCGGTCTTCGTGCGTATGGTCCTTGCGCTTCTGGCCATGGCATTCTTTCACTTACTTCCCCAGTAGCAAGATAACGTTACTTAAACCTTGATTACCGCAAGCCTTGCGACAAGTCATCAAAAAAATCGATGCAAAACCATTGTTTGAATCATGGGATATTTTATTGATATTTGATTTTTCGCATAATTGCAAAAAACTGCATAAGTAATTTTTAAATTTTTCTTTGTAACGACCGTATTAAACAAATACGGTCGTTACTTGTATCATTATTTCACTTTCAAAAAATATTTACGCATTAAATATAATATTATTTTACTTTTACATGTACCTAGTCCCATAAATGAGCTTTCTAAAAATAAGTATGTCTAACAAAAAATGTGTAAATTAAGCAAAATCAAAACATCCCTAGGCGGTGTTGATGTATTGAAAAAAAATCCCGACGGTACCGAAATTCCCGTTAAATCCCGGTTCCAGCATGGTCCGGTACCGAAAATCCCGGTTCCTTGAGATAGTACCGGTTCTCTATACCCTAATTCCAGGCACCAGGTATTGAGGAAATGGTCCTTACAGCGAGTTTCACAATAACATTTTAAACACATTACTACTCTTCGTTATCACCAACGCCTCCTAGCGGCAGGAATAACATTATGTCTCAAAAATAAATGTCATACATAGTTTCAGTTAGGTTATTATATTCTTAACGCTAAGAGGCATTGGTGATAACGGGCATTGACAACATTGTAATTTACTATAAAGTGTCATGAATATAATGAAGCTGTTGTCTGTTATTATAAATCTAATTGTGATTAAGTTAATAAAGTTCCGACTAGCTTGGATAGTCCGAGTTTGAATGATAACAGTTTCAGACGCAGCGGACCGTACCGTGGTTGAGCGAGATCTATTTAGACAGGGAAGACTGAGTTATCTAACTTGCCAGACCGAACTCTGAATTTACACGAATAGATAAATCACTAGCCACCTACCTATTTATGTATACGATGCTAGCACCAGACTTTTTTAATAACCCTAAGTGTAGGCATGTAATTGCTGTTTTCACCAACAATTGCTAAAATTTAAAAGAGATGACCCAAAAAAAAGGCTCCGGCGCCAAAATTTTATATTCCAGACTTTAGAGGATATTTATAAATACTACTAGCTGTTACCCGTGGCTCCGCCCGCGTGGTCCAGGGAACATGTCAATATTTTTTCCCATGGGAATCTCTGTATCCCGTGGGGAAAAAAACTACGTCACTCTCCAGACTTTAAACTATCCCCAATAAAAAAATGATATCAATCCGTTCATTACTTTCGACGTGAAGGGAGGACAATCAAACAAACAAACACACATTCACATTTATAATATTAGTATTATGTAGTATATATATATGTGTAGATAGACCCTGCGGTTTAGGCTGAGCGTTGATATATCAGTCTGTCAGTCAGTGACTGACTAAACTATATATTAACGCACAGTCCAAACCGCTGGGTCTAGAGATTCCAAATTTGGAATGTAGGTTCCTTACGAACGTCTAGGGGTGTACTAAGAAAGGATTTTTCAAAATTCCCACGGGAAAGCGAGATATACGCAAACGAAATTGCGAGGGTTTTACTGATCCGCTGAGTTTTCTTAGGAATGTAGGTTCTTTAAGACGTCTAGGGTTGTACCAAGAAAGGATTTTTCAAAATTCCCACGGGAAACCGAGATATAAGCAAACGAAGTTGCGAGGGAATATCAATGCACAACGCATAGCCCAAACCGCTGGGTCTAGCTAGAGATTCCAAATTTGGCATGTAGGTTCCTTATAAGGACCGGACCGGACCGGAATGGATCGAACCTGATGGAGCCGTACTTTTATTTACTCATGTGGCCGTACCGTCCAGGGCCGTGCCGGACCGGACCGGACCGGAATTTGTCTCTGAAGAAAATTTTTCTGATTGTAAGTAGGCCACGCGGGCAAAGCCGCGGGCAGAAGCTAGTGTCATATAAAATTAACGATTCAAATGTTATGTAATATAATTTTACATTTTATACACGTACCAAAAAGAAGGATTTGGACAGAGAGAAAGCCATTAGAAGACTTAAATTTTAGGAATAGTTGGTGAAAATGGGCATAAACATTTTATGTAATCTTCCTATTTATCCTGACTGCCAGGGGGTCAGTTGGGACTGGAAATGACTCTATCTCCGGCGCTAGAGGAAGCGGATTCGATCCTTGCATGGGATAATCACTAGCTTAACATGTTTTTGACTAGGTACCGCCGTAGGAATTGTGCACAACTTAAATATCCTTACATATTATAAAACAAAGTCCTCCCGCGCGTCTGTCTGTCTGTCTGTCTGTTCGCGATAAACTCAAAAACTACCCAACGGATTTTCTTGCGGTTTTCACCAACGGATAACCTGGTTCATGAGGAAGGTTTATGTGTAAAATTTTGTCAGGATTTTATGTAAATTGGCTAAAATATAAAGATTATTGTTGGGAGTGTCGGAAAAAATCAACCCGCTTGGGAGCTGTCGACGAAAACGCTGGCTAAACCCTTTGAGATATAACAAAACAAAAATTATAGGATATTCCTTTTAATTACGGATAACTTACTATAAAATAAAAAACGATTTCCGAGTAATAATGCGGAAATAGCGCCATCTAGCGTAGAATAGAAAGAACTTGAATTAATTTTGGCAAGTGCGTAAATTTTTTGCTATAACTTCTAAAGTATCTATTTAAATTATATGGTGTAAAGATTATAATAATGTACATGAAATGCTTAAGGTAACTAACGTAGTTAACTGGATAAGGATTAATACTGTATACGTCAAAATCGGTGTCCAATTTCCGCATTATTACTCGGAAATCGCTTTTTATTTTATAGTAAGTTATCCGTAATTAAGAGGAATATCCTATAATTTTTGTTTTATTATATCTCAAAGGGTTTAGCCAGCGTTTTCGTCGACAGCGTTTTTTTGGAGACCTAAATAAGGGGAATATCCTATAATTGTTGTTTTGTTATATCTCAATTAAAGGGTTTCAACAATAATCTTTATATTTCAGCCAATTTACATAAAATCCTGACAAATTTTATACATAAATCTTCCTCATGAAATAGGACTGCAAGTGTATTATCACAGGCGCTCAACCTAGAAAGCTGGAAGTTTTGTATAGAGGTTCCCTTTATGATGTTGACAAGGACAAAGATGGGGTTTTATAGAATTCCCACGGGAAAGGGAGTAATAGTACTATAAGTGTATTATCGCAGGCGCTCAACCTAGAAAGCTGGATTTTTGTTTATGGCTTCCTTTTATGATGTTGACAAGGATAAAGACGGCAATTTATAGAATTCCCACGGGAAAGGCAGTATCCACGCGCGCGAAGCCGCGGGTACAGCTAGTATTTAATAAAATATTCTAACCAAAACAAGAGTACGAGAATGTCCGCAAAGTGACGTGAATAAATGACTGATGTTCTAGATTTTCCAAACAGTAAAACAGAACAGCTAGAAAAGGTAAAATCTAATCATAATATTATTATGACTTCATAATATAATGGGATGTACAATATAATGTACAAGTATCTTTTTATCAGTCAGCTTGTAATCTCAACATATGGCATGATGCGATAGCGTTAGTTTTAGAGTTGCGTATAACTATAAAAGAAACCTTTCCATTTATTCCTTCCTTTCTCTCTCTTCACACATTCAGTTATATTTCCAAAGGTGTATTAGGGAGTATAATATCCATGGGTGCGTGTGCCACGAGCAAAGCACCATGAGTGTACCACGACCGAGAGCATGTAACAGTAAGGTTTAAAACCAAAGTGGAGAGGTGCGGAGATGTCTAATTTTTCTATAGAATCTTGTGCCGCACGCGAGCAAGCGGGCGTGTGTGTAGACGGGCGGCGGCACATCTCTCCGCTATGATTATGGTGGAAACTGGGCCTTATTATTGAGAGGAGGTAAATGTAGTGCAAAAATGACATAACATTTCAAGGTCTTCTCCACATTCAATTAGGTAGTAAATACCTAGTTGTTTTAAGTCATACAAACTAGTTGTGCATATCAGTAGGTCTATTTAGGACAACGGTAGTAGGTAAGAATGTAACACCCTCTTAGGTAATATAAATTAATCATTGTTTATTTACTAAAGGAATAGTCTTACTTCCTATGCTGTGTGTAAATTTTAGTTGCTGGAAATTGGGAAGCGTGTGTACATACAACAAATGGTCGATCACTATCAGTCTATTGATTCGATAGCGTAAAACAATTACATCAACCCATAGCTTCAACCACTCTAGTTAATCAACTGTCCATCTCTTTTTAGGGTTCCGTAGTAAACTACAAGTAACCAAGTATAGTTTCGCCATGTCCGTCTGTCCGTCTATCCGTCCGCGGTCTAACGCCTAAACGCTTGATGCTATAAAGAATTTAGTATGTATACTCATATTAACAATGCTAACAAAGTGGTAGAACAAAATTTTGAAAAATATTAATTTTTGGGTGCCTGTACTGTACAGGTAAAGCGGGAATTAATTATTTTTTTCGCACTGACCCCATCTTGTGGGGAATCGTTAAATAGGTCTCTTAAAAACATCGGGGATGTGGGAAAATCATTTTCCGATACAATGATCAGTTTGCGAATTATTTACATTTAACGTGTCAATTTTCGTTTTGCATAGTCCCCCCCCCCCCCCTCTATCTCCGAAAGTCTTGAGTTTAGAAATTTGAAAAAAATCATGGTAGTATCCATATAATAAACCTACAAGGAAAACTATAACGGTAGTAAGTACTAGTAGATACCGAGTAATAGTCAACGAACTTATGAAGTAAAATTTATTTGACGAAAACGTACAAATGTAGTAGAAAATGGCATTGTACTTATCTGCATGCAAGAAATGCGTAGCCATTACGGAACCCTACTTTGTGCGTGGCCCGAGACGTACTTGCCCGGTTTTTATTTTACATGAATTTTCACGGTGACACGAGGACTGTTGGTCAATCACTATTGAATATTTGATCCAAAACGATTTGGTCACTCCAACAGATGTCAAATTTCTACCACAAAAATAATTAAAACTATATCCCAACTTTTGCAGTTGTGTTGATTTTTATATTTACATTTTGTGAAACTAATACGATGTCAGAGACCCTGAATAAAATATTCCTAGATATTTTTATTTTATTTTAATACTCGCTTTTCCCCGCGGCTTCGCTCGCGTTAATTTTATAGCATAGATCTCGTTTGACAACATAACAACCCATAGCGCGACTTGTGGCGCCATCTGTTGGCCGATAGCATCCCACAAAGCGCCCTCTATAGTAGAAAAAATATTTTCCCATTGGAATGACATACTTTCACGGGATAAAAAGTAGCCTATGTTGGGCTCTGTACCCCTGACAACATATATACAAATTTTTATAATGATCGGCTGATTAGTCAAGCCGTGAAGGAATAACAAACAAACAACTTACACAAATTTCTAATGTGTGAGTGGAAATAAATATTAATCAAGAAGACAATCGAAAAATTCGATTAATAGCCGCTTGAACGCCACCCATTTGGCTTAACATAAACGTGCCTTCAGATGCATAGAGAACATGGAGAAGCTTGAGTTAGCGAATCCCATCCAAAGATTGGTTATCGTCGACATTGCTTGATTTGTGTGTTCGTTTAGTTAGAGTACGAAAAACAGCGACACCTTCGAGCTCCTCCTTTTTCAAGAATTAGGTACTATAACAAAAAATATGTATTAAGTATTTACATATTGTAATGAGACGCCTTACGTCGCAACGTCACTTACTTGGCCGCAGTTTTCATTGAAGTTCTAATTAATTATTTTAATTGATGAGTACAAGTGCCCACGCACATAATGCGTCGCCGCGTGGCAGATATGCATGTTGTTGATAACATACATAGTTATGTAACACGTCATTCTATTTCTAATAACATGTAGAGATAAACTATCCCGTGTTTTTATGCGTTTTGTTTGTTTTTACACGTTCATATATATTTTTAAATAGCCATTTGTGTCCTCTCCGTCTTCAACGAGCCCTCTCTGCAGTTTCTTTTTCCCAATTGCTATCGAATTCTGTTCGTCCGTCTGTCCATCTGTTTTTGTGTTTCTCTTGGCCTGGTTTGTCCAGATGGAATCCATTTGGTGGTGCGTGTGCCTATCGGTCTTTATGTATTTAACTTCACCATCATCATTATTGACCCGTACTCATCCCTTTGCTGGGATATAACCTTTGAGATTTTATTCTTCATTGGGCCCTCTGTATTTTGTCCCACATAAAATACTTTCAACTCGTCCCCAACAACGTGTTTCCTTTGTCCGAAAATACATTGAAATAGTTGACCTAAACTCACTAAGTATTCACAATAGTGCATTAACAATAAAGATTTTATGCTAAGATATTTCTTTTAGGCAACAAATAGATTTTGAAAATAATTGACACAGATAATTTTACGCTTTTCAGTATGAAACGCTGATGTAACATTTAATTACATAGTGTTCAATTTACCAAATGAACATGAAGAAAGCAACGCAGCAATTCTTCAAATCGAGTACAACGCACCTGCTGCACTGCAATTTACACGCATAATACACATAATAAAAATATTTAGGAAATAATATACACACATAGATATATAATTTTTGTATAAATAATAAGATTAATAATTAATAAAGTCTCTTCACTTCGGATTGCTGTTTCAATCAACACCTAACCTGGTGTACCTCTCGCTGTGGCCAAGACACCCTTAACCGTCAGAACGATCGGTTGCATGAGTCTGTGCAACTGGCAGTGAGAGGACACTATGGTAGCTCAGTAAGGTCGTCAGGGGAAACCCTGCGACTTTATACACATAGTTTAAAATGAATAGGTGCTATTGACAAATAAAAATTAGAGTAGATCGTTTTAATGTAGTATTTTAAAAAAACACAGCCCTAGATACATTTTATATTTGATTGTACAGTCAAGAGCAGGTCGACCTTTACATATTGGACTTTGTACCATTCATTCTTTCTATGTCATACATAAGGGCCAAAATTGTACTACAAGTGTAAAGCTCGACGTGCTCCTGACTGTACAATCGCGATACTCAAAAGTCCCAAAACATCAAAGCGCGTTATACTCTTTAAACCCTTTTTTGTATAGGTAGGTATATGAAACCCAGTATAGTCTCCCGGTAAAACTTCAACAGGTTCATACCACAACTACGGCAACTACTCCAGAAATAATATTTCATTTCTTTGGAACTACTTTACATCATTTTACATAAGGCACTCTATGTTTTATTTAAAAAGTTTATAGTCGTCTGTGTCATGTCAGTTTAATCCGGAAGAGCCAATCAAGCGGCTTTGTTCCATTTTCTTGGTACTTGGGTAATCGAATAAAACATAGTACATTAAACGAAACCAGGCCAAGGTCGTGGGCCGACGATAAAGTCAGTTAACTGTATCTCTTCTCCCATAATTTATATAAGTCCGTAAGAATGGTTTTACATTTATTTTATTTATTTATTTATTCATTTAATATACACAGTATTACAGTAAGTACATACTAAGGCACCGTGATATTCAAATACAAATAGGAATAACAACAAGTAACATACAATTAACATTTCACAATGGTCTCCTGTACATCTCCTCGCAAAACCTCAAGCACTTCCGAGTCCCGACACACAGTCACCCATTGACTTACATAGAATAGATACGATATTCCCTTTAATATAATACAACACTTCCTGCTCCATCTATTTTCTTTCTGATTAAATTCGTTGTGTGTACCAAGACAGCTGTAGTTTCTCCCCCGGGACGTCAATAAGCTTCATTGCTTATTGTCAATCTGAGGTCGCCGTTGTTGATCCTAGCTTTACAGGAGCCACAGCGGTGGGAATGTGTCGGCTTGTCCCGATTTACTTTATTTAATAGGATAACTTATTGTTTTGTCCCTGTCATTCTTAAGGAGAATCAAATGAAGCTGGAAAGTAACAAAACATTAAAAAAACTAGACTTCGATCACAAATAGATGACAATTAACGATGGATGGTGTCATTTACAAAATATAATCCACTGTTGGGAATCCAGTGGACGCGGTCGAGGGACGAGGACTTCAAATGCCCAAATTAGAGAGAATTGGAGTTCGGTTTATTTTTAGAGAAAATTAATTAATTCAAAAATTTCCTTGATAAATTAAAAACATTTTTGTTCTCAAGAAGCTTCCACAAAAAACAAAAAGTTTTTATGTAAGAATTTATTAGTAAACAATAAATTATGTAAGATAGCTATTTTAGTAGCTTTTGTCAACAATAAAAAGTAACCGCTTGAAAGATTCTTTTGTCATTAATACTTTTTCTTAACTTTATTTTATTCAGATTTTTTCAATTGTTATTACAATTATTATTAATCCATTTATTTCAAGCAACAAGTAGGTAATGTAATTTTATTATTTATGTTGCAGTTAAAATCCGTTTTCAGTTAGAACGCGTTTTCCCGAGATAGAAGTAGTTCTTACTAAACGCATTTGTTAATACTAACTAGGGGAAACGCGTTTCTTAGAAGCGTTTCAGTTAAAAGTGCCCCCGCCAAGACGAGCCAAGCGGAGCGCAAGGGCACTACCTACCTTTTCTCGAAACGTTTCGTCGCTTTTTTGAACTCTCATAACTTTGGTTTGGATGATGCTAAATAGTTAAAAATTTCAAGGTATAATGACACCAGTACAGTCATTAAACATACAAAGTTTGAATGTCGTAGCTATTATACTTTAGATTTTATTAATGTCTAAAAACCCCCGATTTCGGCACTGATTCACTCACTCACTCACTGATCATCATAATTCTTAAGGTATTTCCTGAAGTCCTAGAACGCTGAAATTTGGTATGTAAGCTAATATTACTACAAAGACAACAAAAAAATCATAAAACTTGGAACTTTCATCCCCCAACCCTTTAACTTAGGGGATGAAAGTTTGTATGAGATTTCCGCTTCTTAATATCCTAGAAAGCTGAAATTTGGTATGTATGCTAGTATTAGTACACAAACAACAAAAATACCATAAAACTTGGAACTTCGGCCAAAAGAAAAAAAAATTATAAGTAACTTACAAAAAGAAATGAAGTCCCACCAAAATCATTTTCATGTAAAAATGTTGCCAAGACGAGTCTACCTTAATCAAAATCTATGAAAAAGTGGTCAGATCTCATGTAGAACCAAGATTCTTGATCTATGCGCCCTTACTTTACCAGGCCTAACTTCACATACTCTACATTTTAGCTAAAACGTGATGCTTGGCCGTTTTGCTACCGTTATGAAGATTTCATAGCCATTCGTTCATCGTGTGTAAAATAAAACGGCCAAGCCACACGTTTTGACTAAAATGTAGAGTATGTGAAGTTAGGCCTGGTAAAGTAAGGGCGCATAGATCAAGAATCTTGGCTCTACATGAGATCTGACCACTTTTTCATAGATTTTGATTAAGGTAGACTCGTCTTGGCAACATTTTTACATGAAAATGATTTTGGTGGGATCCCGAATTTTATTTCAGAGATTTCGCGAAAAAGGCGCGGTGCGATAATATACTACTGTTTTTAAAATGAATTACATATCAGGTCAGTCTCACCCGATTATGTTCACGTACAGACAGCCGTTATGTTACGTAACAGGCCGATATTGGCGCATGACGCAACAACAGGCGCTAGAAACACGTCAATTCTCATACATTTTGTATGAAAATCGAGCGAATGACCCGATGAAGTATTCATTGTACAGCGAACAAACGTTAGTATATTCTTATGTGACCTATATTGTGATTGCAAAACCGTCTCGTTTGGCTCATATAATTTAATAGGAATTATAAGCTGCAATAATATTATATTTGCATTCAAATTTAGACTTTATTTCCATTACAAGAATAAACAGTATGTGTTTGCTTACAGGCCGAATATTATGGGACTGGCGTGGTGCTAGTCGGCACACATTGACACCGCTTTGCGCTGGCCACTGTGTCCCCAACATAATACATCGCACCAAGATTCGTACGTTTGACGAATATTGTATGAATTCATAATATTTACCTTTATAGGAAAGGTCCTAGATTGTATTGAATGACTCTTGACAAATTATTCTAGTTTCCGAACGACTAAATTTTTTTTTGCCGAAACCAAAACCAAATCTTCGACACTGGTCTTTGACCAGATACTTAGCTTGTGCCTGTTTAGTAAAAAAACCCACGACGACGGCCACACATGTGCCACAATCACAAGAAATCACGTTTGAATTTAGCCGAATAATGCAAAAATCACAAATACCTAATTAGTTTCGGCTTGGTTGAAACTACATTTAATAGCCGAAACCGAAACTAAACTTTGGGTCGGTCTTTCTATTTCACACATTTCCTAGAAATTATATTCCTGAATTTCACAGTTTCGGTAACATTAATGGAAGTCTATCAAGAAATTAAATCGTGCAATATAAATGATCATTGTTGCGAATTCACGTTGGTAGATAACGTCACCGCAATACATGTCGCGTCACGTCCCAGTAATTAAAACAATTTCAACTAATTAATTTTGATTTGGAATTTCGGATGTTAACTACCCATTTGGATTGATTATTGATTACATTATTATGATACAATTACTAATCGAATTAATGACTGGTTAGATCTTTCATGATCGTTTAATGGTTCGCTTAGATCTTTCAAACTACTCAATGGATTTTAGCGCAGTTCAGTGGAAAGATTGAAGAGAAAGGTATAAAGTTTATGTGTGTGTATGTGTACAAGAATTTTCCGAAATTTTCACGGAGAAGCTGAATACACGTAAGCGAAGTTAAGCGGGTTTAGCTTGCTTCCTCATAAATCATGTACAAAATGTTTTGTCCTGAAAGACTGACTAATTCATTCAAATTATTATTTACATTTTTATTTAAAGATTACGATTTCATATGCACCTTCTGCAGTTGTCATATACAAGGTGAAACGGAACGACCGACACAGCTGTTTCTAAAGAGGACGTTTTTGACGATTTCTTTTAACCTGTGTGTTGTTTTGTGTTTTAACATTTTTAGTGGTTTTTCTTTGTCTAATGCATTATTTCCGCGTGGGATTAGGGTTATCAATACGTAGAAAATTGACAGGTCAGTGCATTTTTTTCTAAAAATAAACAATTTTTAAATTAAACCTATACAAAAGCATGTCTCTAAAGTAAACGTTTTTATTTTTTTTATTTTTTTTATACCACAAAGGTGGCAAATAAGCTTACGGTCCGCCTGATGGTGAGCGGTCACCGCAGCCTATGGACGCTTGCAACACCGGGAGCATCACTCGCGCGTTGCCGACCCTGAACGTGAAACTTTCGGCTGTGTAGCTAGGTCTTTTTTTTCTCTATGAAACAACTGTATGAAAAAATATTGTTAACCTTTGAAAGTCTGATGGGCGATAATATCATTTAACATTGTTTTTAAATCTCGATACTGGGCAAGTTAACGTTCCTATCATTTTCCTTTATTTTATCCTTTTCATTTTACTCGTTATTTCATTATTATAGAAATAAGATTTTTTTTTAGGAATTCCTAAGAAGCGAAATATTGTATCCTTGTAAGATCTTTTCTAAGAATTTCAGTCAAGTTTTTTGTAAATATTTTTTTCTTTTAATATTATGAAAAAATGATTAAAAAATGTTTTCCCCTAAACAAGGAATGGTAGAGCCTAGCCACTACCATGAACTGATAGTGGCTCGTGACGTAAATGAGCTGGCTCGACCGGGGAAGTACCACCCTCTCATAGAATATCGACGTGAAATAGCGGTGATATGCTGCTGTGTTTCGTACGATGATGGAGAGAGCCGGAAGCCTAATACTACTCTCTTTTGCAGTGACCCGCTAGCTCGTTTGTCCTCCCTCTGTAATAAAAAAAAACATGGAAACACACCACGTTTTTCGGTACTTGTCATTATAAGCATTATGACGTGTCAACATTTTTCTTTTATTACAGTCATTTGTATAGTGGCTCGTGGCCACTCACATTTCCAAAAAAACTATACCTAGATGTGTTTTGTTTTCGCTAATAGGAATCCATTTTGTATCTCTCTTTATTTCGACAGTGACCAGCGACTAGACAAAAACAAAAACGTAATTTTGTGTAATTTTGAGTGGCTACGAATAGGCATAAAAATGGTAAGTGTGTATGTCGTTACTATCATTTATTTATTTTGTTTTAGCAGATAAATTACTTATTGATGTCTTTTTGAACAAAAATACTCTAACCGTCACTCATTTTATTTGGTTTGTTATTTTAAATAATGTGAAAATTGGGGCGTACCCCGTAGCCATACAAAATTGAGTTAGAAGAACGAGAACAACAAGAGGTGTTGTAATCCAAATGACTCCAAGTTAAAGAAGAACTCTAAGAAACAGAAGAGCCAAAAAGCAACCTCTGGTGTAGAGAATACCGACGAGGATACCATGTGCCTGTACTGCCTTGACGTGAATCACACTTATTCCTTCGGAAGGTTGGGTGGCTTGCCAACTATGTGGACGGCGCGGCTCATACAGTTTGTGCTGGTGTAGACGACGACATTACAGAAGATATCCATATCTGCTTGTAATGTGACGCAAAATAAATACGCACCCCATACTGCTCCTCCCTGGGGCACGATGAGGTTCATTATAGTTTCAAAAAAATTAAATTTATAACGACATAATATGATTATTTACATCACGAAATTCAATACCAAATGACAGTAACCAAAGTGTTGTGATTAGTTTTAATTAATAAATACCTACATTGCGTTAATTATATTATTGTGCATTTTCCTTAACGTCCCCATTATGCCCCCCCTCTTCCCTCGATACCCTAAAAAAGCACCTTTTCCGTTAAACTACAGTTAATAAAATAATTGTAAAGCAAAAGTCAAATTAATATAAACAGAGCTTTGCTTTGAACCTTGTCAAAGAGCATACTATCAAAGGCAAAACCTTCATAGATACCTATTTTCGGTATCATCAATATTTGAATAAGTCGTCAAAGATTGCCTGGTAGCGATTCTGTATATTCATTCATGTCTCCCGATAGGGGGAGGTATCCACTATTTGCCATGTCGTTCTAGAATTTATTGATATAAATTCCTTGTATATCATGGGTAGAGATGGGCGGAAAGGAGCGATGTGTAATAAACCTTTTATTGGAAAATACTACAGCAAACAATATTATCACGAATTCAATAGACTAGCTATTGTCTAGGACTTCAAAACTGCACTTTACTTGTTTTGTTGAGGCTTGTACTTTGAAAAATGCCATCATTAAAAAAAAAAGTAATATTCCAGAATAAAACAAAATGAAAAGTAAAAATGAAAATTTTGGTAAATTTATAGTTTTATGCAACATTTGATTTTATTTCCATTGTTAGCTTGTTCAATAAATAGCATAATAGCACACTTTAGCTCCGCCAATGGACACGCTGTGTCCTGAATAACGTCGTCGGTATATGTTCTCTCCTATCTGTTAACACTAAATTGGGTTTGATTGAAATGCTCTAGATATCGAAATGTTCACACGAGTACCTAATGTAGTTATATCAAGACAGAATAGTACTAGTCTAATATATATTTTGTGAATCCTTAGTGCTTGTAAATCGCGGCGAATTTGCGACACCGCGCGGAAAGCACGCTAGGGTCACTAGGGCTTTCCATTAGGTGGCCCGCTTGTTTGTTTTTCTGATAACAAAAAAAAATCTAAAAATTACTGAAAGTGTTCATAATATAGCTTTTTACAATTTACCTAAGTATACTTTTTTATAATTTACATCTGCTGGCATTACTATTTAATAATATTAGACCAAGTCAGTGGCCTTCAGATGTCTTGAAGTTCCTGCCCTCTGCCAATCCGCATTGGAGCAGCGTGATACGTACGGTCTAATCCCCTTCGATTGAAGTGTACAATATTAATTTATTTATTTTAATTTATATATTAATTATGTTACAATGGCATATTTAAATTGAAATTATTATATTTTTACTAACATAGCTATCAAATATCACTGTAACTAACACCATTATGTACAGTCAACAAAGGAATTGACTGACCCCCCTCTGTATATATGATTAAAGATTTCTAAATATTGCGTGAAGGGATTTACTTGAAAATTTGTAATTACATAGCACAATATGAATACTATTGATAAATAAATTTTCAAGTAAATCCCTTCACGCAATATTTAGAAATCTTTAATCATATATACAGAGGGGGGACAGTCAATTCCTTTGTTGACTGTACTCAAATTGTCTGAATAAATAAATAAATTATTATTATTATTACGCAAAATGCTTGCATTTGCCTTTTTAATTTTTAGTACCTATTAGGTTTGATGGTTTGATCTCATTTAAATTTTAATGTTATTATTAGTTTAATGAAAATCATTGTAGTTTTACCCAATAAATGTAACGATTTTAAAAGTACAAGTAATAAGTATATGATATTCTGAAACGTAAGTAGGCAGATCAAAAGGCCGGTCGGTCGGCTGAACGCTACGCCTCGGAAATGGGTCATGATGATTTTAGAATCGATACCCGCTCGCTCTATTCTGCAGTAAGCCGAGATATGAAACGCCTCTATAGAGTTTTATTATGAATTTCGTAGGCATCGTTTCATAGATCAGATATTCTATATAATATATATTTAACCTACCTACTACTTCAGTATAACTTTTTTAGCCAAAGACGAGAATATTCGACGCTAAGGAGTTTTTTTTATTGTGTGGATAATGTAAGAATTAACTAAAAACTCTTTTGTTAAATAATTTTAGCAAATTACATATTTATTTTATTAATATTATAAATGTATAATGTTATTATTCTTCAAATACTCCTATCACTATTATTCTACCCGCCCGACTTTAAGGTTATAAAGCAGTTTATTTTAAGATGGTGGCCTAAAAACGAACCTAACAGACCCTAATAACACGTTCAAAATAGCTTATGTTAACTTTGTATAACTAAATACAAAAACATACTATTGTCCAATCAAACTTTCTAGAATAACAAACCTCGTGCTGTAGTTTCATTATCACCACCAAAATGATAAGGGATGACGAATATAGGTGAAAATTGTTGACATGCGCACTGGCCAAAGGGAACAAAGACGACATTGACCTACAGAAACGTAGTTATATTTTTTAACTTCATATTTCGTATTTCGTATTTCAACAATAAATTTAATTTTGGACGTTAAATATGCAGAACTAGTCAGAAGTCTATAATTCACTTGAGTGGCTTGCACACACAATGACGTCAGGATACATAACTAGCGTAACCCGGGCAACTTCGTTTGCGTAGGTATATCCCAGATTCCCGTGAGAATTTTGAAATCTATAAATATAAAAGGAGAAGCTGACTGACTGACTGACTGACTACCAAGGCAGGGCCTAAACTATTAGGGTTAGAAACTTGAAATTTTGCAAAGGGGTTCCTTTTATAACGTAGGGGAGCATAAGAAAGGATTTTTCAAAATTCCCACGGGAAAGCGAGATATACGCAAACGAAGTTGCGTGGGTTTCGCTAGTGTATTATAAATATAAACGTTCCTCTTGAATAGTGATGGGCGATTTTCAGAAATGTTCTCTTAGTGGAAACATTATGGAAACGTTCTCGAAAAGGAGAGAATTTACGGAAATTTAAGAGAACATTTCCGGTAATCGTCCATCACTATTCAAGAGGAACGTTTATATTTATAATACACCGCGCAACTTCGTTTGCGTATATCTCGCTTTCCCGTGGGAATTATGAAAAATCATTTCTTAGTACACCCCTAGACGTCGTAAGGAACCTACATTTCAAATTTGGAATCTCTAGAGTACTCGAGACCCAGCGGTTTGGGCTGTGAGTTGACATACCCTCGCAACTTCGTTGGCGTATATCTCGCTTTCCCGTGGGAATTTTGAAAAATCATTTCTCAGTACACCCCTAGATGTCGTAAGGAACCTACATTTCAAATTTGGAATCAATAGACCCAGCGGATCAGTAAAACCGTTGCAACTTCGTTTGCGTTCTCGCTTTCCCTTAGGAATTTTAAAAAATCCTTTCTTGGTACACTCCTAGATGTCGTAAGGAACCTACATTCCAAATTTGGAATCTCTGGACCCAGCGGTTTGGGCTGTGCGTTGATATACCCTCGCAAGTTCGTTTGCGTATATCTCGCTTTCCCGTAAGAATTTTGAAAAATCCTTTCTTGGTACACCCCTAGATGTCGTAAGGAACCAACATTCCAAATTTGGAATCAATAGACCCAGCGGATCAGTAAAACCCTTGCAATTTCGTTTGCGTATATCTCGCTTTCCCGTGGGAATTTTGAAAAATTCTTTCTTAGTACGCCTCTAGACGTTGTAAGTAACCTACATTCCAAATTTTGAATCTCTAGACCCAGGGGTTTGGGCTGTGCGTTGATATATAGTTAAGTCAGTCAGTCAGACAGGACTTTGAATTTTATATATATAGAAAATCAAATGTAATGTCATTATAACTACCTACCTGACATGTATCTTCACTATGGCATTCATAGCTACTGAAATTACATGCATAGTCATCTATTTTTATGTCAAAATTAAAAAGTCTACATACTTGGTTTAGATTCTCTTAAATTTCCGTAAATTCTCTTAAATTCTCCGTTCAAGAGAATGTTTCAGAATGTTCTCGTTCCAAGAAAGTTCTCGGAATGGAAATGTTCTCCTGCCCATCACTACTATTGAAGCACTCTCTATCTATAAAAAACCGCATCAGAATCTGTTGCGTAGTTTTAAAACATACATAAGGACAGACAGACCGACTTCATTTTATACTATGTAAAGATATCGTAAATGTACATATATTTGCACGACTATTCAATATTGTGCCAGGTCCAACGGCATTTATATAAAGGACTGCAAAAACCTTCGCTTTAGATTGCGAGCGACGAATCTTAAATATCTAGACCCTTCTTGTACAAATGCTGAATACAAAGAGGAACCAAAGAGCACACGTGTTGATGAGAGTAGTAAACGAATAATGTCCCCTTATAATTGTACATTACGGAATAATGTCTCACTGAATTTAAGATAGATTTTTATGAATATATCGGCTACGCGTGAGTGATAAGTCCCGGTGTTGCAATATGCTACGGTGACCGCTTGCCATCAGGCGGGCCGTATGCTTGTAATTCATCTTAGTGGTTAAGCAATATTTTCCACATTAACGCGTCCGATACCTAACCGCACCGCAACTGAGTATTTTGTGGTTTAGCAGTCTAGTAATTTCATTAGCAAATAAAGTCTGCTTAACGTCTATACAGTTGAAGTGATCTATGGATGTGGATGTGACACACCGTCAGACAAGTATCTGATATTATGATTTAAAAAATATAATATTCTAAAGATGGAGAGGTATGAGTATTTATTGAAATACAATAATATAATAATGTTAAAATTGACAAGATGGATAAAGGTAGACACGTGGCGGCTGTGAAAAGAAGACACAAGAATAACAGAACTATTATTCCTCTAGTTAAACAAGCGCAACGTATCTTATTTGCTCGATGCCCTCTATCACTCAGGATTAAGCATGGCCGTGCAGTGTGTACCTACAAAGCGGTTCGATATCGGAGCTAGAAACAAGGCGGGCTTGGCCTTCTGACATCATCGTATTACGTCACCCGGCACCGCACATGTTCCTACACAGCATATAATTACATAGGGCTAATACGCGTTTGAATTATGGAGAACTCGCTGCCCGATCTATGAAGGTCTATTAAGCCTATGACGAAATTCCAAACTTCCTCCTTCCTGGTCGACCGCTGTTTGCTCTCTCGTACAATATTAAACTTTGTCCCTAAACTGAAGAGAAATATTTGCATTTATGTGATTAGTAGGCTCCTGTGTCATGGCTTTTTAGCTCAGCAAATGTTTATGTATGAAGTTAGGGCATAGATACGTAGCATTTGCTCGTTAAACATTAGTATCTGTGAGTATATTCTGTTGACCTAGATATTTGCTAATTCCTACTTAGAGTGTAGGTATAGAATGTAATGTAGGTAATAATTTATTGAAGTTTATTACTTTTATAACATAATGAAGACGTAACTGACAATCTACTTTCTAACTACCTACGCACATACCAAAGCTGCGTTTACATCTGCTAGTTCTCTCGAAGGAACTCGACAAAGTGAAATGTGTCATAAGCTAAGCTTGTTTAACTGTAGATTTTTCAGACATACTGGCCAACTCTTGAATCATCATTATCCATCATCATATCAACCCCTAATCATCCCACTGCAGGGATGCTGGTCCCTTCAATCGAAGGAGATTACTAGGCCACCCTACTCCAGTGGCAGCTCTTGAATTTGCTTTGCATTTGCATTGATTTTTTTTATAAATTTTTTATTTACTTTGGTATATTCTTTAACTCACGAACTACAGTCAAACAAAAATGATTAAAATGGAGGCATCCTCTCTTCAGAGGCAGACGGCAGAGATCTCCGATCGATGCCCCAATTTCAATGGTTGCGGGACTAAATGACTGAAACGCTCTGCAAGGTTATTAAAATAGCATTTCATACAAAGCACAGACAGCTGCAGAGAAGCCTGACCCCCCCCCCCCCCCCCCCCCACTAAGTAAGAATTAGGTTTTTTAGGTACCTCTAATCAGATTTTATCGAATACTAGACGTAATTAAAATTAAAAATTTTATAAATTTTTGTTTAAATTGAGAATTTTAGAAAACTTATTTCTTACCACGTTTGGGGGGGAAAGATACTGTCTTGTTATTGCCACTGACATAGTAATGTCTAATAAAATTCCTAGTTAACCAGCAGTTAGACCAAAAACGACCTTGCATGCATTTAACCTTGACCTTGGGCAAGCTGGATTTTTAATGTTCGAGTATTTAGGCCATAAAAAACAGGGTTTACTCGTTCGTACCCGTCAATACAAAATGCTTTGTTTAGTCCTAATCGTTCTTAGGCTTTTTGTATATTGGGATACCTACATAGGACAGGATTTTTTGTGTTTTCTATGTCTGAAATGCTGTGTGATAAATTAATAAACATAAAATATATTTTATTATTTATTATTTTCGGGATACGTAATTATGCTTTCAGCGTCGAACCTTTGTAAATAGTAGACAATTAATAAATCATATATATTCAAAATAAATTACAAACAGGTACTTACTTACCAAAAAAAGTACTAATCTAACTAAGCTGCTGTTTGTTATCTCAGACACAGCTGAACTGTCAGTTTTGACGGGAAACAGGCAGAAAACTTAGAAACATGGAGCATAAATGAGGCTCTGTTACTTGACATTATCTGTCTACTGTGGCCCCAAATAGAATCAGAATCACACGGGCGAAACGAAAGGCATTTGCTAGTCACAAATATCCGTCCCACCGTGGTGTTGCCCTGTCCAAATTCCGCACCCGCCGAAATCAGGTCATCGATCCGCACGTTCCGCAGTCTTTTTGCGCGCCCTCCAACTCCAACCCGTAAGATATAAGGTATATTCGCTTCATATAATTACTATTTGAACCAAATCATTTCATATTATTTTTAACCCCCTACGCAAAAAGAGGGGTGTTATTAAATATATAATTATAAAACCTGAAAAGTACGTGCTAAATAAGTGATTATAATATTTGTTTCACACATTTCCAGGCTATTTTAGGAATTATATACCTACATTTCAAAGGAATTTTAAACAATGTCGGATTACATACGTTTCGGTTATCATATACACAACCTGATCAGCACTTGCCCCAACGACGGAGGCACGCCGTACCAAATAATGAATACATTAATAACAATACGTTTAGATAAAAATATAAGGTATTTCCGTATATTTCCACCTCCATTTGTAACAATGATAAGTAACTTAGTTTTGATATCAAAATCCCTAGAAATGGAATAGACGGGATAACGCGAACGCTATACAGAGCTCCAAGAAATTGTAATGGGTAGAGCGAACGACCATACCTCTTTTATGCCACACCCAAACTTTGACAAATATTGGACCCAATGCTATATACTTTGTCACCCCTTGCTGAACAATGCAGGCAAAACGATGTCATTAGGCGTGCGTGCATACATTGGCGTCTGAAACACTTTCGATCGTTGTTAAGTAGGTAATTAAAATTCTACACACTATTAAATAAATAAATTTTGCGCAATTTACACAGCGCCACCTGGTCCCAAAGTAAGCAACGCATAAACTGCTGCTGGTGTTAGGACCAGAAAACGCATATATTGTTGTAATATACAACATCACATAGGCAAGAGTTTTGCCCGTGCGGTTATCGAACCCGCGCTGTGCCCGAAGATAATTTTCCCTGGTATAGCAATAAGGTTCATTTATTCGTGTGGAAGGGCGGATGGCTACCGTCGGTGGGGGGACGGTGGCGGGGTTGCGGAAGTATCACCAGATCCCGCACCCCACTGTTAAAGCGGATATGCATTAGATAGAGAGAAGGCCCGACAGACCGTCGTCGCTTCCCCAAGCGGTACATGCAGATAACCTAGTGCATTTTCCTGACTATTAAACAAAAAGTCTGGGAGACTGGTCTGCCAATTTTTGTAGGTACTGATTTTTTTATTTCTTTTCTTTTAAGTGTAACGCATATAGAAATAAATATATATTTCTGTGGTAACGCAACATTATTATTGATATGACACTCCGCGGACTTTTTCATACGTGTCGGCAACATTTTTAATTGTAAAAATAGAAAAAAAAAACAAATATCTGATGACAAAGGCCGTAACCGTGTTTTCTTTCGCCATTTGTTTTACCGGTGTGGTCATTTTGCTTAGTTTCCAAAAATGGTGGTAGTTTATAGAGTAGTTATTTATTTAATACAATAACATTATTATGTAACACTCTCATTGTAAATGACGTTGTTAAGGGCCCACAGAATTAAGTATTTTTGACTTTGAAAGAGCTGTACGACTTTTTACTGAGTCGATACAACGAAATTCTAAAAAATGAAAAAACACTACATGCAGGCGGAAACGTGAACAATCTGTTTCCAATGATAAAGTCAAAGATAGTATTGAAGCTTGCATCGACCTAATTGCCTTTGACTGTGTTCCTGGTAGATAGTAATTAAAACTGAGAGTTGGAATCTAGCCGAACAAGTTAACGCTACTTTGAAGTCCGTGACAGCGATTGAGATCACATAACAGCGCTGTATTAAGGTAGCTCTGGATCTGTAGCAAATTCTAACCCTTGAATTAAATTAGTACACACTGTGGTATTATAGCAAGTCTCCCAAGATGATATGATTGGCACGATAAAGGGTTCGATGACGATCTATGAGGAAAACTGTAATTTTTATTATAAACTATCTGACTCAGCGTAGTTTTTGACTGTGACTGTGACGAACTCTATATTATTTGGAAACTACAAAAAAAATAAGCCAAATCGGTCTAGCCATACTCAAGTTATGACGTGACAACGGGAAACGGGATTCATTTTTAAACTACAAGGGACCCTTAAAGTTTCGCCATGTCCGTCTGTCCGTCCGCGGTCTAGCGCTTAGACGCTTGATGCTAGAAAGCTGTAATTTGGTGTGTATACTCATATTAACAATGCTAACAAAGTGGTAGAACAAAATTTTGATTTTTTTTTCTGCGGTGCCTCGTACACGTAAAGTGGGAATGAATTTTCTTTTTTGCACCGACTCCATGCTGTGAGGTATCGTTAGATAGGTCTTTTCAAAACATTGAGGGTGTGGAAAGATCATTTTTCGATATTATGATCCGTTTCGGAATTTTTTGACATTTATCGTGCCAATTCGTTTTCGTTTGTTCGTGTCGTTTTGCACGGCGGTCCCCCCCCCCCCCCCCCCCACTATATCCGAAAGTATTATGTTTAGATTAGAAATTTTAAAAATCATGATAGTAGTCCACATGCTGAACCTTCAATAAAAACTATACAGACAACCACAATTTAATTGATTTTAAAATGTATTTGTGCAACTCACTACAAGTGAAATAATTGTAGGAGAGATTGCTTAGCTATTGACCGCCTGTTGTAGGATACAGAAGTATAGATACCTCATACACCTCATACACTATTTTGTGTCATATTTATTTTTAGTGCAATAAATAAAATAAAAATTGACGGTTAGTCAATCATCAAAATCTATTTATTATTCCCACACAATAGGTACTTTAAAAAAGCACGAACATGAATAATAGTCATGGCATAATACAGTGGTTTAACTATATTGTGAGGGATCGGAACCTGTACTAGGATACCCTGTGTTACAGCAATAAAGAATTTAGAATTGTATAAAATATTGTAATTACTTACCTACTTACTCTAAAATAAATAACCGCCAATGAAACTTTCTATAAAGAAAGTATAAGTTACTTTCAGAATGAAAAGCAGAAACCTTTTAAAGCTTCACACTTCACAGCTTTGTGTGAGGGTAACGGGTGATATGTATATGTACAGGTACAGCTTCTGACACTTCTGAAAACTCGGCCAGTGAGGCGACGTCGCCATGGCAACCGTCCATGTACCCTGTATCGATCTCCGACGTCTCTCGGATACCGGGTTTCTGCGACAGCACATTCTCCGAATATTGTCTTCGGAAGCACGCCCGAAAGGTAACTTTCATAATAACAAATTAAACGCATTTAATAATTAAACAATAAAATTGTAGGCTGGTTTTATCAATTATTAGTAATGTTTATAATGTTTAATACGCGTTTAATAAAGGTCGACATAATACTAAATCATATCAACCCATAATCATCCCACTGCAGGGATACGGGTCTCACTTCAATCGAAGGGGACTAGAGCGTACTCTGCCACGCTGCTCCAATGCGGATTGGCAGAGACCGCCCGAAGGCCACCGACATCTATCGACAACAGCCGGGACCGACTGCTTAACGTGCCCTCCGAAGCACGGAGAAGCTCGAGAGATATCAAACCCATCCAAACGCTGGCGACATCGCTTAACTTGCATGTTCATATTAGAGTGCGACACACAGCGACGCCATCGAGCGCCTCGAATACTAAATAAATACCAATGAGATTTTATATATTTTACAGACAAAAAGCAGCGGGCCTAATCTTGTTATTATAATATTGACAAAAATAAGTTTTCAATATCAAGCGCCATCTTTCTCACACGAACTATGAAATAAAGGAGTTTCCTTCTGGAAAGGGACTCCTCCCTAGGGTTTTACTGTAAAATTGGTTATAACGTTCTGGAGAGTGAGGGTGGGGAAGAGGATAAGAGGTGACGGAGGAGGGCTTATTTTGCCCATAGGTACCACAAATCCATGCAGACAGAGTCGCAGGCTAAGCTAGTCTGTACTAATATTATAAAGAAGAAAGATTTGTATTTTTTTTGTAACGAATAAATGCATGAACTGTTGTTTTCGGTCCTTAGTAAAATTCGTTTAAATCCTCTAGTTGTACAACAAGTAAGAGAGATAATTTAAGGCACAGCGGATAATCTGCTCAAATCGTAGCAGCCCCTTTGGGGAAGGACCTCCACCTTACAGAAGATCGTAGCCAAATAGCATTGGTCTCGGCCATGTTGTATTCCTACGTGAGTAAGGTCTCCAGAGCTCCACTTGGGGGGGTGGGGGGGGAGGATTGACAACGCGTGAGTGATACCCCCGGTATTGCAAGCGTCTATAGGCTACGGTGATACTTACCATCAGGCGGACCGTATGCTTGTTTGCCAACATTGTGGTATAAAAAAAATGTGTTACGTTCCTTGTACCTAATTTCTTTACCAAAAATGATGTTAATTATTGGACAAAATAATTAAATTATCTGAAAATATGTTTCTAACAAATAAGACTAAAAAACAAAAAACATAAATACAGTCTCATAATAAAATGATATTTTATCTAAAAGGCACTGTTTAGTTTCCTGGAGCGATTCTTCTCAGAATGATTATCCACGTCGAAGAGCATTTCCTGTGCCTATTTCCTGTACAACTTGCAAAATAAATGATTCTAGGTATTTATTAATTACTAGCTGACCCGGCAAACTTTGTTCCGCCTTAGAGGCTACCCTACCCTACCCTACCTCCACTCCTACCCTACCCCTACCCTATAAAAATATAGTATAACAGGGGCAATAAATAAGAAAAATAAAAAGTCAATTCTTAGCCATTTCAAAGATATAATTTATGTTAGTAGTGTTGATCTTATTTGGTTGAGGTTGATATAAGGTTTTTCAAACTGTGCAAACAGTTTTGCGGGTAAATGATTTTATTAAAATGTTTGTCTTTTTGATTTATAAATAAATAGGCTCATGTTATATCAATTTCATATGAGTTTTACCCCCCGGTAGTGGACTAATTCGACTGACAAACAGCCAGTTTCTGAAACTCGTGTTAATTTTAATTCCACATAAGTCTCAAGCTATCTCTATTTTCTTCTTTAGTTTGACAGGGACAGCCATAGTAATGTGTGTGTAACCTTTATAAACACCGATAGGTATTTTTTTATTTAAGCACTAAATTAACCCACATATTCCCGCTGCTGTAACTTATATACAGCCATTAAACAGCCAAGATCAACTACGACAACAATGTGCAGTGAAGAGAAATCCACTGACGTCCCCCGCGTGGCGGATAGGGGAATGGTCGGTAGTACAGCCTAGTTACACTAACCGGCTAAGTCCGATGGACTCGCTGACCAACGACGGGTGTGGTCCTCCAGCATTTCGGGGGTTGTGCGGCGGGTTGACACCTCGCCCACGTAAAACCAATGTTGCTGATGAAGCGTATCCCGTTAGCGCTTCAGTAGCTTGCACAACATCGTCAAGAAAAAAAAAATCCACTGACGTCCCATAGGTTAGGAACACACAAAGGCTATTTGAGCGGTAAATGGGCTGGCTCAACCGTGGCAGTACCACCCTCTCACAGAATAATGACGTGAAATAGCAGTGATATGCCTCTGTGTTTTGTATGATGAATGTGGGAGCAGGAAGCCTATACCTACCCGTCCTGCTTCATCTTTCTGGTTCCTTCCTACACCTTCCTTCATAGGTGCAAATCGCATCCAAGATTCTTAGATGTCCATGGGCAGCGGTGACTGCTTACCATCACCATATCAGTCGTTTGTTCACTTTTCTTTAAAAAAAAACTATTATTACAAAGATTTATGACAGAATATGAACATAGTAAGAAAGGCTGAATACTAACTAATTCATAGATAATGTTACAACAATTACAACCTGTATATTCAGTAAAATACCTAATCGTAAACATAAATTGGAAAGTATACGCGAGTCGGTATTGATCTAACGGTTTTTTATGTCAAGGCAAGTGACATTTCGTTAAGGTAAACGAATCAAACGACAGTCCTTGGGCGAACGTGCGCACTGGGACCGATTACGTTGCACGCCAACTGTTTTATAGAATACTAGCGCTAGCGCCCCGTCCCAGCTTCGCACGGATTTTTTTAAGGAACCCTATTTAACAAAAAAAAACAAAGTATAATATAGCCTATGTTACTTGGGGGTAATGTACCTAGCTTCCCGACGGTGAAATATTGAAATCGTTCTAGTAGTTTTTTAGTTTATTCGTCACAAACAACAATACAAATCTTTTCTATTTATATTATTAGGGTGCTTACATAAAGCAGCAGGTTTCCGGGACAGACAAATCTGTGCGGGTCGGTACCGACCGGTGCAGGTATAATATTTATAATGTTAACTTATGCGCTCACTTATAAAGAAACCGGTTTAGAAACCGGTTTCCGGTACTGAAAAACCTGTGCGGGTTGTGCCTGTTTCTTTATAAGTAACTAGCTTTTCCCCGCGGCTTCGCACGCATTAATTTTATGAAATAGATCTCGTTTGACAACAAAACAACCCATAGCGCGACTTGTGGCGCCATCTGTTGGCTGATACAACGCCCTCTATAGTAGAAAAAATATTTTCCCATCGGAACGACATACTTTCATGGGACAAAAGTAGCCTATATTGGGCTCTGTACCCCTGACAATATGTATGTATGCATGCAAATTTTCATAATGATCGGTTGCTTAGTCAAGCCGTGAAGGAATACCAAACAAACAAACATTTATAATTTTAGTAAGTACATATAAATATGTCGCATACGGTAATGTGAGTATGTCATCAACACTAAGCAAAACGAGGGTGCGCCATCAAGCGGCGTGTTGAGAAAACCTTGCTTTTGGCGCTCTCCGGCAGAGTCGTGATACGGAAGGCGGGCTCGACTGAACACTTCGTTATCGAGCGCCACCGAGAGTAGTACGGAACTGTCGCGTTTTACCTAGTGTCTATTTTGTATTGAGTTATATTAAGAAACTGTACATAATAAAATTTGTGTTGTAACAGCGATTGAAAAAAAACCTAGACTGTGGTTTTTCTTGCGGCATTTCTTTTCCATCAGTGGTTTCATTCCGAAGTGCTAGTAAATTCAATAAACATTCTTTAAGTAGAACTAAAACTGTTGTTTCTCTCATATCACGACTACCCTCGTTACTCCCTTGTGATGTTGAATTGCAAATCGAATAATCGCTAGGCTATCCAACAAATATAATATCCGCATCGATCGGTACCGTCTCGTACAGATTTTTCTGCACCGGAAACCTGTTTCTTTATGTAAGCACCCTTAGTTTAGAAGTAAAGACTAGCGGACGACTGCGGTAGGTACCCATGGCATCCAGATCTCATGGGAATTTTGATAAACCTGTAATTTATTTTTTAGAACATAACTCGGATAGTAATTTTATCTAGGGTTTAGATAGGTATTATTATATTATATGTATATAAGTAGGTAAATACCTAAATAAAATTTTGAAATAAAATCTATACTTTAATACAAACTGGACAATCTTGTTTCTTTACTATTACTAGGTACCTAATGACAACATATTTTTATGCATAATTTCTTTGGGTCATTATTAGGAGTAAGTATCGAATATAGAAACATAGGAGCTCACGAAAAAAACTAAAAACAATGTACTCCATACCTTCCAAACTAAGAAAACTCGCTTTTACTACAGAATTATAAATAGTACTACATACTATTACCAGAATTATGTGATAATTACCTTTTATATTATATTTATACTAGCTGTTGCCCGCGGCATCGCCCGCGTAAAAATTTGTTATGTTTGTCTATGTTGGACTCTGTACTCTACAATATGTATACAAATGTTCATAATGATCGGCTGCTTAGTCAAGCCATAAAGGAATAACAAACACAAACTCACTTTCTCATTTATATTATTAGTATGATATCTAGTCCGATCCGGGGCGGTTCGGTCCGGTCCGGTCGGTCCGGTCTGCTTTATTGCATACAAACTCTCAACCAACTATAAACCATATTTTTTACACTTTATTTCTTTTTTCACGCTTGTCACCCCATTTCGCCCTTTTAGGGGTTGAATTTTGAAAAATCCTAAAACACGTACTTACTCATTTACCGCCAGGAGTACTCCTACGAAGTTTCTAATAAAATTGTCTGACTAATCTTGTTTCTCCATACAAACTTTGTACCCTGAGTTCTCAAGAAGAAGAATCTCAACTTTCTAGGTTGAGTGCCCACGATAATACACGTGCAGTTCTATTTTCCTCGTTCCCGTGGGAATAAAAAAAACGACTTTATACTTGTCAACATCTTAAAGAGAACCTCGATACAAAATTTCAGCTTTCTAGGTTGAGCGCCTGCGATAATACACTTACAGTCTTATTACTCCCTTTCTCGTGGGAATTATAAAAAACCCTATCTTTATCCTTGTCAACATCATAAAGAGAATCTCTATACAAAATTGCAGCTTTCTTGGTTGAGCGCCTGCGATAATACACTTACAATCCTATTACTCCCTTTCCCGTGGGAATTTTATAAAACCCCATCTTTATCATTGTCAACAACATAAAGGGAACCTCTATACAAAATTTCAGCTTTCTAGCTTGAGCGCCTGCGATAAAACCCTTACAGTCCTATTACTTCCTTTCCCGTGGAAATTATATAAAACCCCATATTTATCCTTCTCAACGTCATAAAGGAAACCTAAATTTCAGCTTTCTAGCTTGAGCGCCTGCGATAATACATTACAGTCCTATTACTTCCTTTCCCGTGGAAATTATATAAAACCCCATATTTATCCTTCTCAACGTCATAAAGGAAACCTAAATTTCAGCTTTCTAGCTTGAGCGCCTGCGATAATACATTACAGTCCTATTACTTCCTTTCCCGTGGAAATTATATAAAACCCCATATTTATCTTTGTCAACATCATAAAGGAAACCTCTATACAAAATTTCAGCTTTCTAGCTTGAGCGCCTGCGATAATACACTTACAGTCTTATTACTTCCTTTCCCGAGGGAATTTCATAAAACCCCATCTTTGTCCTTGTCAACATCATAAAGGGAACCTCTATACAAAATTTCAGCTTTCTAGGTTGAGCGCCTGCGATAAAACACCTACAGTCTTATTACTTCCTTTCCCGTGGGAATTATATAAAACCCCATCTTTTTCTTTGTCAACATCATAAAGAAAACCTCTATACAAAATTTCAGCTTTCTAGCTTGAGCGCCTGCGATAATACACTTACAGTCCTATTACTTTCTTTCCCGTGGGAATTATATAAAACTCCATCTTTGTCCTTGTCAACATCATAAAGAGAACCTCTATACAAAATTTCAGCTTTCTAGCTTGAGCGCCTGCGATAATACACTTACAATCCTATTAATCCCTTTCCCGTGGGAATTTTATAAAATCCTGTCTTTGTTATTGTCCACTTCATAAAGGGATCCTCAATACAAAATCTCAGCTTTCTAGGTTGAGCGCCCCCGATAATACACATGTAGTCTTATTTATTATTCGAATTTATTATTCGTCTGCGTGAAGTTCCGGACCCGTTCCCGTGGGAACCACATTAAATTTCGGCAAAAGCCTATAGCCTTTGTCACTCCCTGATAATGTGGCTGTGTACTGGTGAAAGAATTTTTGAAATCGGTTCAGTAGTTTCAGAGCCTATTCAATGCAAACAAACAATCAAATCTTTCCTCTTTATAATATTAGTATAGAGTAAAAATAATTACTTTATATTCGTTCTATCCGATCCGAGCTCTCTTATGGAAACTTGAAGTGAAGGCTTATAGAAACAATTACGTTAACAAGAACTTACTCTTTTATAGGAATATAACAAAGAATACAAACAACTCTAACTTTTACATTGTCAGGAGTTTAATAACTCCAAGAAAAGTTTTATTTATAACAAAATGGGTACCTAAGAAAGCCTTTCTTTACTTGAAACTTCTAAAAAAATACTGTTGACTTAAAAACCTTAATGCCGCGTTTAGACGCTCGCGTTCAAAGTGACATTCAACGAGCACAAGCACGGGCACGAGCATGTGAACAGTTTGAATGTGCATGCGCTCGTGTTTGTGCCACTGCCCGCGCTTGCCGCCGATCGGGACAACTGTCGGTTTTTTGGCAAAGTTCAAGGATGTGCTTGCGCCCGTGTACCTGTTCACACGCGCGCGTTCGATTTAGTATCTCGTGCACTTTCGCAGCGACCGGAAGTATTCTGTGACCAGGGGAAAAAAAAGAATTAATAAAATGTCGGACCTATCTATGCGACGCCGATCATTTTCTTTTTTTTCAATAAAAATAGGTTAAACCGAAGGTAATAGCCGCCACAATATTGACATCAACAGCGTGTGAACATCTTGCTTGGCCCGCCGCCCCTCGACGGGCTACGTGCCGGGCTGCTTGCTGGGCCGCCTGCCGGGCTACGTGGCACGCGTCTAAACTCAGCATTACAAATGTAGGGTATTTAGGTCAACAGTATTTTTGGTGCAGTCCATACTTAATGTATTCCTGAATGATTCTCACTGGAGTCAGGCTGCTCTTCCTATCCGGCTCGGAGGTCTCGGGGTCAGGTGAGCACGAGATGTTGGCTTGCCGGCTTTTTCGCGTCGTCTTTCATGCAATGGTGACGGAGTTAGCATACCCTATGTGCCCCAAACGGTGTCAGCCTGGTCGGCCCTGAACTCGGGCGCCCAAAACCCAAAAGCTTTCCCCGTTCAGCGGGCATGGGACGACCTTGGGGCTGGGAAGGTTCACGGACTGCTCTTACCTAACGCCCGAGATGAGGACGAGGTGAGACTTAGGGCTGTCTCTCGACCAGAATCGGGTGCATGGCTACACGCCCTTCCGTCATCCCATCTAGGGACTTTGCTGAAAGACTTTGCGGGTGGCCGTGGCTCTCCGCCTGGGCTGCAGAGTATGCGAACCGCATAGATGTCGTCACGCGCTGAGTTGCCTTCGCAGCACCGGTAGGTTCCCCCGTCATCATGCGCTCAACGAGATTATTCGTAGGGCTTTTGTTTCGGCCAATGTGCCCTGATTGCTGGAGCCGCCAGGTCTTAGCCGATCAGATGGTAAGAGACGGACGGATGGACGGTGTAACGTTGATACCATAGCAGCGGGGTAGGTGCCTGATGTGGGACGCCACTTGCATCAGCACGGTTGCGACCAGCCATCTCAGTCGCACTGTTAGTACGGCAGCTGCGGCAGCGAAGAATGCAGCGGAGAGGAAGAGACGAAAATATGCGGCTATGGAGCCACATTGTATTTTTGTGCCCATAGACGTGGAAAGGCCTAATTAGGGAGATAAGGCACCGAATAACGATGAGAAACAGCGAACCCCGATCTGACTCGTTTCTGGTGCAAAGAATGGCCATCACCATTCAGCGTGGCAAGTGTTGCAGCGCAGCAAGCGTTATAGCGCTAATACGCACTGTCGACTGGTCGCCGGCGACTCGGTCGCCAGTGACTGTGACTTTCATAAAGTTCAATAGGTGTTTACACACTTGGCCGCCGGTCTCTTACCTATGTTTTGGTCGCTTAGAGACTGAGTCGCCGGCGACTAGTCGACAGTGCGTAATGGCTCTTAGTGAGCTTTGCACCAGAAACATTAAGGGGTGGATTCGAAATTTAGATCATTTATTTTTATTTTTCTTATTTAATTTTTTTTTACGACATTGTTTTTATTTTTGTATACAATTTGAATAATTTAGCTTGTAATTTATTTATTTATTATTGCACATGTTTACAATACAATTAACAAAAGTTACAGATAGGGCTTAACAACTATTGTACTTATTTGTAAAAAACATGGACCCTGGTAGGGTATAGCAATATAATACAGTAGGCATTGCGAATTATTATACATAAAAGTTATGAATTATGATACATTAAAAAGTTATTAACATTCTAAGAAGTGATATAATCTACATATTTCTTTGGGTTCTCGTCGGCCAAAAACTCCCTCACTGAATAATAAAGTGTTTGTAATTTGTTTTTATATTTATTAATTTTTTGTTCATTTTTAATATAATCTGGTATTTTATTGTAAATTTGTATAGCTCTGTAGTAGGGTCCCGATTTATATATTTCTAGCTTTGGTTCCGGTAAAATTAAGTTGTTATAACGGCGTGGGTTTTTATCAAGTTCGAAGTAGTGAAAGTGTTTACGAACAAAGAGAGCGATTTCGAATATGTAAAGGCACGGCAAGGTTAAAATATTTTTTTTTTTTAAAACGGTCTGCAGCTGTTTGGTTGATGAATGTTTGCTATGATACGTAAGCATTTCTTTTGCATAACGAACAAGTCATGCACATCTGTACTATCGCCCCACAGGACTATTCCGTAGCGAAACCAAGCTTGTGCTTATGCGTGATAAGCAGAGAGAGCGCAGTTTATATATATGTGTATTTATTTTTAGGGTTGTCAAGGCGAACAAAAATCGGGATATTTTCGTAACCACTCTTTTATCTAATTAAAGTTCTCTGTAATTTGTTTGTTACTGTCGTTTCTATTGTCACATTCAAATAACAGAGCTACGTCGTCGGCAAATAGTATGCTTTCCGAATTTATTATTTTTGATTTATTGTTTATTTTGTGAAATCTGTATTGTGTGTGATCTGTATTGTGTGCCATATCCCATTCAAACAATTTCTGGTTTAGAGTATTACTTAGTACCGATTTGTAAAAAACAATGAGTGAAAGGAAAAAAATTATCCCAGCGGAGCTATGAGAAGATAGATAGATAGATAGATAGAATATACTTTATTTGCAATACACATCCAACAGTACAAAGAAATATTACATTTAAATCTTACATACTAGTGTATTAGCAACAAGGCGGCCTTATTGCTAAAAGCAATCTTTTCAAGGCAACCTTAGGGTAACGAATTAAAGACAGAAACGGGCAGGGCAAGCAAAACAAGAATCTTATTAACAAAATTTGCAACGTAATAAGTACATAAATCAATAAAACTGAACTAATTTTGAATAATAATACTTACATAAGAATACACAAATTATACATACATACATATATATATCTCATACATAATATAAATATAATTTATATACATAAATACATACACATACCTACACATATATACATATATATATATATATCATAAACATATGATAAATAAATAAAGTAATGTCGTAGTAGGTCTTAAAGAAAAGGAAGAAAACATTCGCTTATTGTGAAAGAAAATGGTTTTTTACAAGTTTTTTAAAAATTAAAATAGATTTGGAAGTTCTGATAGCTACAGGAAGATTATTCCACAGTCTGATGGCCTGTATAGTAAAAGATAAGGTCAAGGAATTTAGAAGAGTGGACAGGAATGAGAAGAGTGAGGGTTTCCGAGGAACGAAGAGATAAAGCATGAGAAGAAGATGTGAAAGTAAAGTTTTCTTTGAGATAGGAAGGAGCTTGAGGACTATAGAGAATAGTATATAGGAAGGTTAGAATATGTAAATCCCTACGTTGACGAATAGACAGCCATTTTAGTTGAGTTCGGTACTCAGATACGTGATCAAATTTACGTAATCCAAAAATGAATCTGATACAAAAATTTTGCAAGCGATCTAATTTACATAGCAACTCATAGTTAAGGTCTGAATACGTTATGTCGGCATAGTCAAGGATGGGAAGAAGGAGGGATTGAGCAAGAGCAACTTTGGTGGCAGTGGGTAGGAAGTTTCTTAATTTACGAAGAGACGCAGAAGCGACAAATATCTTCCTGCTAACCTCGGCCACCTGTGCTTTCCATGACATTGTGGAATCAATAATAATACCAAGATTTTTAACCGAATTACTAAAGGGGATGCAGATGCCATCAAGCATAACCGGCGGGATACGCTGATAATCTAGCCTTGAGATAAAAAATGGACTGCCTATAATGATAGTCTGCGACTTGGCTGGGTTAACTTTTAATCCATAGGATTTACTCCAGAATGATATTTTATTTAAGTCTTCGTTAGTTTGAGCCACAGCAAATGCAATATCATTTAAAGGAGCCTGACAATAAATTTGCAAATCATCTGCATAAAGGTGATAGGAAGAAGAAAGTGTACGTGTGATAGAAGAAATAAAGACAGCGAAGAGTAGAGGAGACAGCACACCACCCTGCGGCACGCCAGCGGTTGTATCACACCAAGAAGAAGTTTGGTGATCAATTTTGACACATTGCCGACGCCCGTACAGGTAATTATGAAACCAATCATGCACTGTCGGAGATATGTTAAGAGAAGAAAGAACTCCTAGCATAATATCAAAATCAACCGAATTGAAAGCATTGCTAAAATCAAGCAGGGTTAACAGAGTGAGCTTTTGATGTTCCATACCACGCCTAATATCGTCGGTAATCTTGACTAAAGCAGTAGTCGTACTATGACCAGGTCGGAAACCGGATTGGAATGGGTTAGGGATATCGTTAGAATTAAGAAAACTATTCAGTTGCCAGTGAACTAGTCGTTCCAAAACTTTGGAAAGAAAAGGAAGTATAGATATGGGACGATAGTCACTGAGAACAGAAGGATGCATTTTTTTGGGTAATGGGATAATGTGAGCTTGTTTCCAGCATTCGGGAAAGGATCCAGTCGAAATAGAAAAGTTAAGGATTTTAGTCAGGACGGGAACGAGGAGGTCTAAGAGAGGAATGATCATTTTACGACTAATACAATCACCTCCAACGGCATTCGACGTGATGGACAATATACTTCTCTTAACATCACAATCAGCGAATGATTTGAAGGTAAACGGTGAGTGGTTGGGAGGAGGCATCGA
Organism: Endotricha flammealis; assembly: GCA_905163395.2. Classification (NCBI taxonomy): domain Eukaryota; kingdom Metazoa; phylum Arthropoda; class Insecta; order Lepidoptera; family Pyralidae; genus Endotricha; species Endotricha flammealis. Next base: position 17,867,453 of record LR990852.1, on the reverse strand, counting down.
AGAAAGATTAATCAATGTATCAGATTTGACTTTATTGTCAAGAAATGTGCAAGAGGAGAAGTGACTATTTAGAGAATTAAGATCTATATTTGAAGCACAGGAATAAAATAAAATGAAAAGAAAAAGTAAACAGAAAAGGAGGTCTTAGAAAAGTGGCCAAAATTTCTTCATTTTTTCACACTTTTTTCAGTACCTATTTTTTTTTGTGACTAATCTTTACCCTTCATAAGGGCCCCCAAACAATTTTTTATGCGGGACCTCGCCAAGCAAGCTTCTGGCAACAAGTAATAGAAAAAAAACTTAATCATAGAGATTCAATTAAAAAATAATAATCGGTCAATTCATAATATTTTAGCGGTCAATCTCCATTTGATGTGTCTTTTTCAACGACTGTATTTTGGTGAATTTTTTTTTGTACCCACACTACACATATGAAGCCATTAATTAATCAAAAAAATATATTAATATCACATGGGATAAGAAACAGCGAGCCGTTCGGTAATCTATATCTCCCTATGTTAATAAGTATTACAACGAGGAAATATTTCTATTTTTTTTTTTGTAATGATTAAATTAAAAAGTAATGGACCGATTTCAAAAATTATTTCACTGTAATGTTACGAAGGTACGTTACCCCCCGGGTATCATAGGCTATATAAGTAATATTTTCAAATAAATTAGGGACCTCTACAAAAATCGGTGCGAAGCCGAGGCGGGGCGCTAGTACCTACTACATAAGACAGACGTCCTTTCTATTTTTTTTTCTTTATTAGCAGCTCCCTGAGCGCCCTCAACCAGTTGGAATTTGGTGTTTTTGCACATAGACCGGTTTTGTTTCGACAGCGATATATCATGCGCGACTCTAAGATGTTATATTTACATAGGTACCTACAGAAAATTTTACCAGGTGTTTAATCAGTAGGTACGTCTAACAGGCACTTTCTGAAACGCATTTTAATTTTAATTCTACCTCTTTAGATAGGTACCTACCTCTTTTTTCTTCTCTTTAGTTTGTTAATGACAGCTATAATTAAATGAGTTTCAGAAACGAGCTGAAAGACTGTTAAATTGTTGTTGAAGCACAAATTACTAGTTACTTCGTAAGTTAAAGTAAGACATTCTGTAAGTGCTGCGGGCATTCTCCTTGTTGAATTCATCAGGCACTAAGTATTTCATCAGTTAGTTGAAAGATGGTTGCAAGTCTGTTTTTTCTAATAATTAATAAATTATTCAATGCACAAGTACAAATTAAAATTTTTCTCTTGACTACAGAAACCAAATGGAAACCCTCAACAACATTTATTATCCTTTTCATCTTGGATTTCTATTTTCATGATCACAAAAAGTTTTCGTCGTTGCGAAATTCAGTTGCCATGGCGGCCGAAAGGTCATAATCATGGTTAAAAAACTTTTGCCAACATGTAAAATTACCGCAATCACAGAATGGATAATAGTACTACGCCGCAATCACTATGCATGGAAGTAATACTTTATGTAACTACTTGCCCCATCTATCGAGTCGCTGAGAAAATACAGTAGAAGAAACAATCGCTGCAACAGCACGCGCTTGTGCTGTCATCTATAGACAAATTTTGTAACTACGTTGTAAATGTGCATTTCCAAACTAATAGATGGCGCATAAACCATCTTCATTAACATTTATAATTTTTTAGAAATAAATTAAAATATTTTCTATAGATTCTTTATAATTCTAATCTATGAGCATTTGGATGGCCAAACCAGAAACTATTTAATATTACAAAAATATGCCTAGTTTTTGGAACCAATTTTATAAAAACCTGCTTTGTTGTTGCTTAAAATTTTCCTATCCAGGAATCGAACCGGCGCATTAAAGGCATTGAGTTAATAATACTTATACGATATTATTAGTTGTCTTAGTGGTTGGTGTACACCAACTAAGGCAACTAATAATATCGCTTCAGAAAATTCTACAAAGCAATGCAAACTAAGGAAAAGGCACATTTTTTGTAATAAAAAACATTACACTCACTTTTTACAAAATATTTTATTATTTATAAAGCATGAAATCTTTGTTAAATATGACATAAGGAATATTTTCAATCGGTAAACCCATCTGTAAAGGTATCAAGCAAAATTTTCTCGAACCATCGTAGTCGTTCAGCGTTTGAAGTATCATCTATACTTTCTAATACTTCTCTTGTTTTATTTGTTATTAAGTACCAGAATGTGTCCAGAATGTACTGAATAATTGGATGATAATACTTTAACTCAGCATCTTTAGTTGTAACTTTACGGATAACATCTAATACTGTTGTATACAAAATTGATAGACGGGTAGCAGGTTTACAAATAGACAAATGATCCAGTGGTAATTGGTAAAAAGCGCCTCTTCCCAAATCTGCTGAAAAGGTCTCGACAAAAATGAAAGGAACTTTGAATGCCGTAACCAAAGTAGGCATAGTTTCTGCAAAACTGATTGTCTCCCAGCCACACACATCAGCAAGATGTACAAATTCAGATTGAAGTTTTATTAACACTGGGGAATTAACTTGCAGTTGTCTGACATCATTAGAAGGCCACAGAACAGCAGCGGCAGCCCGTGGCATTGTTGCCAAAGCACTTCCCTTATGAGGTGTGCTATAGAAAAAGATAGCCTTCGTACTTTCTGCTACGCGCTTAAAATCTGGATCACTACTCTGAGCAGCTTCAATTAAAACTTGTTTAGTAATCAGCCCGCCCATTGAATGTGTCAACCAGACAACAGGAGTATTCTTTTTACCAACTTCCGCATCAACCAAAGCAGGAGCTAAATCTGCAGCTCTAGTGGATATTTCTGCTGTTTGCAGTGGACATTTTTCAAGCCACTCTGATAGTGAACTCCAATAGTTTACACCTAATATTCTCAAGTTACTACAATCTTTTGGTAACCAGTCCTTCGGCCAACAAAAAGTGTAATTGCATCGATCTTGTTCTTCTTGTATTAAAGCTATACGTTTTTTACTGGCTGTGTACTCTTCCATGGGATTCACTACTCTTTGGGCTTCTATTGGGATGTCTTGGAGAACTACTTCTACATCAGTTAATAAAGCTTCATCCTCTATCTCCAATAGATCTTGAATCACTTCATTAAAATCAGGATCTATAAATTTATTGCCCTGGGATTTCTCTTCACATGGGTCACAGTCAATATCTGATACTGTCACATCTACTATACTAACAGGAGCAGCACATTTCCTATCACGTTGTCTCCATGTAACAAAAACTCCTCCTCTCAAACCATGAACTAGCAATGTATCGCAAGATGGTGGAGTAGTCGTTCTATAAATGGGATGTAATAAATAAAGGCCTGGTCTGTAACAGTGCTCACCAGATAAGTTAGCAAGACAGACAGCTGCCGAGCTTGATAAACGAACATCTTTTGACCTCAAAAGCCTCGACAGTTCCCCAATGAAACCGTTTTGGAAAAAGTCAGTCAGTAAATTGCAATGCACACTTAGAACAGTAAGAATTCTTAATACAGCCATATCTAAATCTACATCATTACGATTTCTTAACATCAACTCTGCTAATCTCGCTAAAAGACCCATGTCTATCAACATTTTGGTAGAGGAATCCTCATTGAAAGTTTTGCTGTTGAACAAACTGATGTGATGATGTAGTGCATCAAGACATAATATGCACAGGTCCCTTTCACTAATACTATCTGGCTTTGCAGGAATACTGTCAGCTTCCATAGCTTGCTCTTGTACATTAACAAAGTACTTTGAGAGGAAATGTTGGATGCAACTATGAGGGTTCACATGTTGCGCTGCAGCTATCATATCCATAAATTTAAATGAAAGTAGTTCTGAGGTCAACGCCGCTCGGCGAACATGTATCGGCGGTGGCAGAAAGTATCGTAGGTCAGCGCCACGTGTACGGGCTAACAGTACAGCTGTATTTTTATCCAATGCTTGAGCTAACTTTAAACAATCCCAAATTTTATTATTTTTGAAAGAGGCCAATTGTTCCAACGCGACGTTGCGTTGCTCCCTATTGCCATGTTTACACAACCAGAGCAATCTCCAGGCCAGGGAATGCTTCAAACTCTTCCATATCCGAGCCAGTCCAATAGATTGTCGCGATTCCTTGTCTTGTTCTAATTTCAAAGTGAGATTGTACGACGGATCGTCTATGTAGATATATTCTGCTGCTAGCTTTTTCTCTATATCTTCAACATTAGTGTTAACTATTCTATTTATAGCAACAGTCGTCTGTCGAATATGATATGCAATGAACAAACCACCGCTTCCCCAAAAAGAAGCTACTTTTAGGAATTTCAAAATCGGTTTCAGTTTATCTTGGAGACTCATTCTTTACCAATTCTGATACGACTATAAGCATAATATCAAATTTAACGCGAGTTGTTTTGATTTTGAAAAAGATAAACAGTAATAAAGCCGTCCGATCGACAGGTGTGTGTATTTCAAAGTGTCACTGTCATCAGTCATGTCATGTCACGACGACATGAGTTGATTTACCACAGATTAAAAATATTACTCTGTCGTCTTCTTTATTAGATTATGGCAATAACGTAGCATGAAGGACTTCTTTTTCCATTATGGCCCTGACCCCTGATCGACGTATGAGCCTGTACCTCGGTTTTAAGACCGACGGTTTTACTCGCGGCTCGTTAGTGCTAATCGACTAAAGTCTAACTTTTTATTAGCTCTCTGCAGTAAAATGACGTTTCTAAATGTCATCTAAATGTCATTCAACATACAAATTGCAATGTCCGGCAACCATTGAGGTATATTCATGGAGTACAGGTACTATACCTATATCAAAATGAGTTATACAAATATTGTGCTTTTACGAAACGAATAATGTGACATATGTTTATCTCTGTTTAACAAAGGGTCATCTCTCGTATGACAAAAAGGGATAACTAACTCAAACATTTCTATTTCTGGAAACATCGAAAAATTATTTGCGAAATTTTGACATGTGGCACCTGGACGCCATTGTTAAGTCAGTTGTTGTGTAAGTACTCAAGCTGTCAGTTCGTCAAACAAAGTTGATTTTTAAACAATAACTTTCAGTTTTATGTGAAACAGTGTGGATTATTTTGCTTTATCACAATAGCAATTATTAACAAACATGCCTGTATGTTGCATTAAGCGATGTAACGCGAGGAATAGTAAAAATCAGCACCAGTTAAGTTTGCATAGGTTAGTATTCTATTTTCTCTTACTGTATGTCGTGTATTCCGTTTATTTATTATTAAGTGTTAAGTAAATAGGTTTTAAAGAACAAAGAAACCTTAAGTAATATAAAATTTAATGTATATGCTTTTATTTTTGTATTTAATTTTCCATGTTATTGTTTACGTAGTGTTGTGAAAAAGTATCGAAATTTCCTATGATAAAATACTTTTCTTGTAATATTTTTCGGAAAAAAAGTCATCACTAATATCATTAAGATGAAACAAATTAATCAGTAACTAGTTTTGATTCATACAATCATCGGCATTAAACAGCATAATTATATGTGTAATATGCTTATATTGTACTGTTATTTTGTTTCAAGGTTCCCCAAAAATACAATTATGAGAAGGAAGTGGCTAGATGCCATTGGTACTGAGAATATAAAAAACTGTCGAGAACTCGCAATATGTTCGTTGCATTTTGAAGAATCATGTTTTAATAGAACACTTAATCGAATAAGATTAAAGGACTAAGCGATACCATCATTGTTTTCTTTGGTAAGAATTGTGAATAGGTGGTATAAAAGTTTGTTAGGAAGCTTATTAAATATGGATATTAAGAGTAATAATTGTAGCTATGTTTGTCGGGATTGCTCTTTAGGGTTCCGTAGTGGGAACCCTTATAGTTTTGCCATGTCCGTCTGTCCCTCCGCGGTCCAGCGCCGAGACGTTTAAAGCTAGAAAGCTGTAATTTGGTATGTATACATAGATTAACAATGTTAACAAAGTGCTGGAACAAAATTTTGAATAATATCTTTTTTTAAGGTTAACATGTAAAGATGGAATGGTTTTTTTTTACCCACCCTATGTTGTGGGGTATCATTAGATAGGTCTCTTCAAAACATTGAGGGTGTGGAAAGATCATTTTTTGATACAATGATCCGTTTCGGAAATATTTACTTACAGAAGATCGTAGCCAAATAGCATTGGTCTCGGCCATGTTGTGTTCCTACGGTGAGTAAGGTCTCCAGGGCTCCACGGTGCCGGTGGTCCCCATTCCCTCTATCTCCAAAAGTCTTGTGTTTGGAAATTTGCAAAAAATCATGGTAGTAGTTCATATACTGAACCTTCAATGAAAACTATTACGGTTAAGCAGGCTTTACTAGTTACCGAGTAATAGCCGACGAACTTTTAAAATAAAATATCTTTGATGAAAACTTACAAATGTGATAGAATATGATATTGGACTCATTTTCAAACAAGCAAAGCACAGTAAATACGGAGCCCTACACTGTGCGTAGCCCGACACGCACTTGACCGGTTTTTTATTTTAATTTTACATATTATTAACTCACATGAAATGAATAAAAATTTATTTTATTTCCAATCAAAGTAGTTTTCCTTTAATCCCACTTCCCACTAATATCATAAAATCAAAAGTTTGTGAATATGTTTGTTACCTCTTCACGCTCAATTGGCTGGGCCAATTTTTATGACACTTAGGTTGTTGATAACTTGTAATAAATAATACATCAACACCGAAAAGTCGAAACAGAAATTAGCGGTCTACCACGTTACTATTAGTTGTTATTTATGTGTGACACAGCTAATTAATTTCCTTTTCTACAATGTGATTTATGTGCTATTTATTTAAAAAGGCAAAAAATTGAGTAGCCATTAAGCAAACTTAATCACAATGTTAACGTAATGTTTTTTTTCGATATCGATAGTTTAATTTTATCATATCAACCGGGGCATCTCTAACACCGGCTTGTGATTGGTCGGCTCATGGAAGCCATATTTATGGTAAAAGTTTAGGTGTGACCACTATTCTTGTAGGTATGTTGTATCCTCTTCTTTATATAATCTGAGCCGGCAACCCACAAAACGTCATTTTACTGCAGCTAATAAAAAGTTAGACTTTAGCGAGGTAGCGAGCCAACCAAACAGTCGCGCCTGAATGAGAGAGGGAGAGAGGTAACATTTCATGTTCCGAATCTCGCTATCTCTTTTTACATAACGAGCCGAGTAAAAAATATAGCAAACAAGCAAACATGACGAGCCGCGAGCCAGGCTCGTCGGTTTTTATAACCGCGGTTTTGCAGTGATTGAAAGGCCAGCTTTACCGGCGAGCCCTATAACCGCGGTTTTACTCGTAAGTTGATCAGGGCCTTTAGGAAAGTTAAAATCATAGGATTCAATGCATCATTGATCTGTCTTCCGTAAATAAATTCATACATGTGTGTTGTGTACATGTTACAGCTATAGCTGTAAATAATAGCTGTAAATTTTCAAGCTGGCAATTTTTTGACCCATAGCGGCACTTTGGCGTCAACTTAAATTTTATCAAATTGTAAAACATCGATTACAATGTATGTAGAGTGCGCGCACGATAACTCTGCGCGCGGGCGAAATCGGAACTACAAATTGTGGTAAGTAAAAATCTAATATAATTTATAGAAAGAAACATTTTCAAATATGCATTTCTAGGTATACATTTTCAATAAAAAAAATATCGCCATTAGAATATTCACTATAGTATTTTAGCAAATTGCGTACGTACAGTAATGGCGGAAACACACTACCGTGTCGGGGCCTGTCGTGTCGCGCCAGAAGCATATCGCGTTCATACATTTTATATGGTTAGGAGCACATTTGTAGGGCGTGTCGTGTCGTGACTCGCTCTGTCGTGGCGCGGACTGCTGGCCGCCGATTGCCTCACGGCGGTGGTGGGGGTTATGTCGCGACACGACACGCCCTGCAAATGTGTTTCTATACCCGCGCGCGGCTCGTGGCGCGAACAAGTGGACGCTTTTTTTTTAAATTTGTTTTTGCAGCGTGATAATGAGTTACTAGGTAGTAGATTCCTGATAAATATACTTAAATACATTTTTTTGTAAATAAATGCCATTATACAAAACACCCAGACAAAGGCAAACACTGCGAGCTTCTGTTCAGAAATGAAAGAAATAAACGTCTGGCGTTTATTTCGTTCATTTCTGAACAGAATCGCGCCCCGACACGACACGTAAGTGTGCACACCCACCGTCACGACAGAGCGCGACACGACACGCCCCGACACGGTAGTGTGTTTCCGCCATAAGACTTATAAGAGTAGGAAAATAATAAATTACGAACTAATAAATTACGAACTAACAGATCGAAGCAACACTCAAATTACGAACTTCAATGTCAATCAAATCAATAGTGTCAACTTGAGAAGCACTACTTCTTGTATCTCGTTGTTGCTTACATAATTTGTTGAAAATAAACTATAAAACAATATTGTTTTTATTTTCGACAATCATTAAGAATAAAACTTTATGAAGCGGTGCCCTTGAACTTATTTATAAAGTTTTTATGAGGTGAACGTACAGCAGCTTTTACCGGTGAGTTACCAGAGTTATATAAACTTATAACTTATTATGATACTTTTAGTATGTAATGGAAGATAGTTTCCTAACGAAATCATGGAGATTACATTATATTTCCTTTTATTTTGAGATTAGTACAAAACAAACTAAGACTACAATTTTATAGCGCGATAGAAATAGTTTGATACTTTAAATGATTTTTTTTATACCGCATTTATTAGACAGTCTGAAATATTCTAAAATTATTTCGTTTGTTTTAGGTGTTTCTGAAAGTATAAGACCTACGCAGAATAGTTCAGCATGGTATTGAAAAAGGAGGAAAATTCTCTACACCTGCTAAAAACAGAAAACGTCGACCATCAAAGTGCCAACAATTGGTAAATCATTAGCACAATTAAAAGAAGACATTAATTATGATAGAAGTCGGGAACACTTAAGGAGACTTCTGAAAAGATTGGTTTCCGGTTTAAAAAATGCAAGTCAAACAGACAGGTAAATGTAAATGTACTTATACATTGTAACTAACGAGTGGAAGAAAAAATTGCTAAATGACAAAAAAAACCGTAACCGGTTTTCTTTTATCGGTGGCCATTTTGCTTTTATCCGAAATGGTGGTAGTTTATAAGGCGGATAAATATCAAAGGCGGAAGTGTCCACAGATTGGAACTTCTCGTGAGAGGAAAAAACCCATAACTTGGTAAGAATAAATGTGGGGGGTACAATTGGCGGGAATATGACGTTTGACAAGTCACGTGATCACAATTTGGTGCGAAAACTCGACCGCGAAAATGCCCAAATTTTGATAAATAGATTGGACATTGCCGGGTTTGATATTACACTGGTGGACATTTCCAGTTTTGATCAAAACGGATATGGACAAAGCCATCTTTGATATGACTCCATATTGAATGCTGCTCTCTGATTGGTTGCTGTTGACCTTTCGTACCACGTGGTCCACTCTTTCATTGGACGAAGCCATCTTTGACGTTGATAGTCATGGACAATGCCAACTTTGTTGTGAATGACGACGTTTGAAGTGTAATTTTAAAGGGATACAGCTGGCTTTGATACAAACTTATTTTAGCCATAGACAATATGAATACAGACTAAAATAACTGCATTCAAATCTCAATTTTCACCTTGGGTGGACATTGCCGTCTTTGATATATGACTCTTACAAGTTGTAAATGTCAAGAAAAAGTGCCTGTGAAGGTCTAATTTCTGAAATAAACTTTTCATTTTATTTCACAGGTTCTGGTCGAAAAATCTAACGCACATAAACAACAACAGAGTCGTGACACGGAAGGCGGACTCGACTGAGGACTTCGTTATCGTGCGCCACCGAGAGTAGACACTAGGAGTCAGTGGCGAAGGGTGAAATTTTACTCAGGGGAAGCCGGAGCAAAAAAAAAATATACAGTGTTATCTTACCACAGGGATGGAGAATTCCGAATACCATATTACCATTACCATACATAAAAGCACTGATAGGTATAATATGGAAAACCAAAACAGTGTTTTAAGTTTACAACTACCTATCTGTGAGCCACGAATACTTTTCGTACAAATTACAATGAAAATGTTTAGTAAAGCCATCTTTCCGTTTATAATCTATTTTCATAGAAGGAAAAGCACGGGCGCGCTGTATAATATGTTTTTTATTTTCAAAACTGTATGTTTGAAAATTATTATCTAATAAAAAGTCTGTGAGACAACAACCCACGTCTAAAATTGCAGCCATTACGAATGTAAACAAAACAGACTAAACCAAAATAAACAATTAACTACTTACAACTGAAACCGATAAATTCTATAACTATAACACAATTCACACCGAGCCCTGTCCAACATTTAACCACGAAGTCACTCTAATCTATTCAAATTTACTAAATTAACAACAAAAAAACAGTTTGATTATGGGAAGGAACCCTCATGCGCGAGTTCTACTTGCCCTTGGTCGGTATTTTATTTTTGATGGGTACATAAACCCGTTTAGTAAGTAAAATCAGAAAATTACATAGGTATTCAAATTGCTGGTGCTAGTTATAACAAATAAATTCATTAGACTAGTACCACCTCCCGACAATAGATGGCACTGCGAAACCTGTCCAGTGATAACTAAAAAGTAAAAAATAAATTAAAAGTAAAAAAAATATATTTTAAACAAGCTTTTATTTAATTGCGCTAAAAAGAATAAAATAAACTTTTCTTTTAAAACTTTAACTATCAACTTATAACGTCATTACACAATTTATATGACATAAAAGCTTGTCGCGAGACTTAATTACTAAGAATTACTCGTACTAAGTTCGATAATTATGTTTTATAATACAGGTAAATCTCGCGACAAGCTTTTATGTCATATAAATTGTGTAATGTTTCCCTCATACCACGATTATCCTCGATACGCTCTTGTGATGTTGAATTGTACATAGAATAATCGCTAGGCTATCCGACATATACAATGTGTGGTTTTGTACAGTTGCAATATCTACTGCTGATACTGAACACGAATATGTGAAAAAAACATTATGTAAAACTTACATTTCAATTCGGGACAAGCCCACCACACATTCCCACCACTGTGTCTCCTGTGTAGCCAAGATCAACAACGGCGACCTTTAGATAGACAATAAGCAATGAAGCCTATTGACGTCCTGGGGAAGAAAACTACAGATGTCTTGGAACTCACAACGAATTTAATCAGAAAGAAGATAGTCGGAGTAGGAACTATTGAAAGGACTTCCCTCCTTAACATCTACGTGAGAAACAGCAATTTTAAGCAAAAGGGACCTAATGCTATGAGCTGTTGTTTGTTAGAGGTGATGGCGTGTGACACAATAAAAAAGGTTTATATTCTTTGTAATTATAAAGTTATTATTAATTATAAAAACACATGTTTTACATGGCATGGTTAAAGTAGAGTACAAAAAACAGGAAGGAAGTGAAGTAAATTTTTTTTTTAATTACAAGCACCACAAACTAGGTGACCATAACCTAATCTTTCCTTCTCTCAATTATTGGCAATCGCATGTCAGAGTAAAACATTTATCCGTAAACCCTTAACACTTGCCCTTACTCTGACATGCAATCACTTCTACATTAAATCCTAATAATGTATTAACATTTGAAATACCAGTAAACATAAATGCATGCATGCAACACAAAGAGTAAAAAAAACTTAAACTATAATCCCTAAATTGTTGACAAACTTTGTATGCTTTAACTTAGCTAAAGGCTTTGTTAACACATCAGCCATCATTTCATTAGAAGGTTTATATTTTATTTTAACTAATTCTTCATTAACTGCATCTCTGATGAAATGATGTCTGACATCAATGTGTTTCGTTCGCCTATGATGGCCATGCTTATTCTCAATAACACTTTGAGCACATAAACTGTCATTGTAGACAATTATAGGTGTTACATTCAATTCAAGTGCATCATTGAATAAATTATTTAAAAATTTACATTCTTTTATAGCTTCTCCCAAACTGTAGTATTCCGCTTCGGTACTCGAATAAGCAACAGTGTGTTGCTTTCTGGATTCCCAGTTAATCAAACAATCACCATAAGTAACACAATATCCAGTATAAGATTTGCGATCATTTAAGTCATTTGCCCAATCAGCATCCGTGTGTACAACAATATTACTGTCACTACCTCTTTTATAAAGTAATCCATAATATTTTGTACCTGAAAGATATCTCAACACCCTCTTAGCAGCTTGCCAGTGCGTCTCATCATAACAATTATTGTACTGGCCCAGTTTGCTACACGCAAAGGCAATATCTGGGCGTGTACTAACACATAGGTACATCAATCCTCCTATCAAGTCTCTATAGGGATATTTACTCTCATCATACCTGTCTGATTTCATTAAATTAACATTTACTTGCATCGGGGTCTGAACATGTTTACAGTCTTGCATACCATATTTTTCTAACAGATTCTTAATGTATTCTGATTGTGAAAGCTTTAGCGTACCATTCTTTCTGTCTCTTTCAACTTTCATTCCTAAGCAACTCTTAACTTCACCCAATTCTTTAATTTCAAAGTTAAGTTTTAATGTCTCTATTAGCTTTTCTTTTTCTTCACTATTTTCACTAAAAATAAAGAAATCGTCAACATATAATGCAATTATTACCAATTTTCCATTTGTTTTTATAGTATAAACACAATTTTCGCACTTAGAACGTTTGTACCCTATTGATGTAAGCAATTTATCAACCTTTAAGTTCCAGGACCTACTAGCTTGCTTTAACCCATAAATACTCTTTTTTAATAAACAGACTTTATTTATGCCTGTTATGTATCCTGCAGGCTGTTCCATGTATATGGTTTCCTCCAATTCTCCATTTAAAAAAGCTGTACTTACATCAATATGGTCAATGTCCATATCACGGTGCACAGCAATAGCAAAAAGCAGTCTCAATGTAGAATGTTTTACTACTGGTGCAAATGTGTCATTATAATCAACACCATAACGCTGAGTAAAACCACGAGCCACTAACCTTGCTTTAAATCTTTCAAAATTCCCATTTGCATTTGATTACATTTCCACTATTAGGTCTATCAACCAGTTCCCATACATTGTTTTGTTTAAGAGAATTATATTCCTCATCCATTGCAGTTTTCCAATATTTACTATTATTCGATGAAAGAGCTTCAGAATAAGTATAAGGCTCAGTACTGAGTAAAGCTATATCATCATCAACAATATAATCTTTCATCCATGTGGGACGCGTTCTAACTGACTTTTGTGCATTTTCACTATGTGCATCTTTTTTATATTCATTCTCAACTTGCAAAAGATCATCACTATTTACTAACTCATTCTCAGTAGTCTCCTCTAAGTATTCAACACTTTCATAAAAATCACCATCTTCACTTGTGCTATCTAACTTATTACAAACCATTTGAGAATCATTTTCATTTTCAAAACATTCATTTAATGTATTTTCTTGCCCTGATCTTGTACTATCAGTATTAGATATAATTTGTGACTGCTCAGATTCATTACTCCTTGTATTTGACATATTAAAATTTTGATTCAAACTACTATTAAAAATATCCTCATTTGGATATGATTCTCTAATCAATGGATACATAACATTGGATTCATTCAAGTCATCTGTTACACCTGACACATTTTCTAAGAAAGTTATATTCCTAGCTTTAATTACCTTACCTGGCTGTAAAGAATCAGCCAGCCTATACCCCTTTGAATTTTCACAATAACCTATCATAATGTAAGGTTTTGACTTTAGGTTCAATTTTTACGTAATACATCAGGAATTAATGCATAAGCCTTACAACCGAAAACCTTGAGGTTACTGAGATCCAGACCATTTCTCTTCAGGCAGAGCATTTTTTAAAGCCGCTGTTGGACACCTATTTTTTATGTATATAGCAATATCTCTGATCTAGCCCTGCATCTCTGAGCATAGGACGTACTTTCTCCATTATTGTACGGTTAAGTCGTTCAGCTACACCATTTTGCTGCGGAGAATAAGGAACTGTTGTTTCATGGATAATACCACTATCACAAAAATATTTTTCTAATAAATTATTACAATATTCTCCACCGTTATCTGTTCTTATTCTTTTAATTTTTAATCCTGTTTGATTTTCTACTATGTTTTTAAAATCTGTAAACTTCTCAAGTATCTCAGTTTGACTCTTAGTTTTAAGGAAATAAACAAAGCTTTTACGGGAATAATCATCAGTTAAAGTTAAAATATAACGGGCATTACCAAAACTGGCCACAGGCATAGGTCCACACAAATCTGAATGTACAAGTTCAAGTAATTGTGTGGATCTTCTAGAAGTTCCTTGAGGATATGCAAGAGCTTTCTGCTTGCCCTCAATGCAAGGTACACAAGGCAATAATTTTGACTCACTGAAAACAATACCTCAGCCAGACCATCACGGAGCATTAGTAAACCCTTCTGACTTAGATGGCCTAGTCTTTTATGCCATAGACCAATTGAATTATTAGAACACTGTACCTGTTGAGACGAGACGCACTGATCAGGTGCATCATGGTTGGAGCAAGATAACATCGCAGACAACTGATGCTGATTGAGCTTGTAAATTCCATTACTATTAGATGCTGAAAAAATACAATTACCATTAGTGATGACATTATCACTTTTATAGGCTCTACATTGTTTATTGTTAAAAATCAATACATATCCCCTTTGAGTTATTTTATTAACCGATAACAAATTAGCCGCAATGCCTGGTACATAAGTAACATCACTCACAGTTTTGTGACTTTTATCACTTAATATAATTGGAACATTGCCAGTACCTTTACCACATAATATTTCATTATTAGCTACAATAACAGTGGAACCATTTTTATAGGTAAAATCTGTTAACCAGTCCTTTCGCATAGTCATATGTGTACTACATCCAGAATCCACTAACCAGTCTGAAGGTTCACAAATCGATGGAGCCGATGACATCGCTAATGTCGTAAGCGCCGCCTGCTGCCCACTGGAACTAGGTGACCGATTCAGCAACGGACACTTAGGGCGAATATGTCCTTCTTTTTGGCAATGATGACAAATAATTTTTCTTTTTGAAGACACAAATGCATTATGCAATCCATTGTGTTGTTGTGTTGTTTTGCGAAAATCTCCCTCTTTTAATCTACTTATTACCATCTCCGAAGTGATCTTTGTACTTTCCATTCCTTCTATCGCCATTATTAATGGATCATATTGTTTGGGCAGTCCTATCATGACAATTTCCGCCAACTCAGCATCCTCAATAACACAGCCCATCTCTGATAACTGCTGTGACGTGTCCATTATATGGGCTATATATTTTTCCAACGAAGAAAAATTTTCAAATTGCACTTTGTATAAATCTCTTTTAAGAGATAATCTCCGACTGATGCCCCTATTCTCGTAGGTCTTCTCTATGTTCAGCCACGCTTCCCTAGCTGTCTTAACATTTTTAACATAGGGATATACACTCATTTCTATGTTTAGGCAGATCTTGGCTAAAGCCCTTTCCACCTCAATTAGACTACATGGCGCTGCATTGAACCGATTGAACCGGGAGAGCCGGTTCAATCGGTTCAATGCAGCGCCACAGTCCGGCGTCCATCACCACCATCTTCATTTGAAACTTCCAGTTTGCATAATTTCTCGTGCCATTCAGTTTTTCTACTAATGGCACTATGCCTAGGTTACTTTCAACTCGGCGAGGCAGTGGAACAATGTCCAAAGCATTCTTTTGTTCTCCCGCACGTGCACGAACCGAATCTTGATTTTCCATGGTTTGTTGCAGATACGCTATTAATAGTTAGTACAACTTGTCTGGGCCCATAACCTGTTAGAGGTGATGGCGTGTGACACAATAAAAAAGGTTTATATTCTTTGTAATTATAAAGTTATTATTAATTATAAAAACACATGTTTTACATGCCAAAGATCACACTCCCACAGTTCGTGATGAGCTGTTTGTTCTACTCTGGTATTCGCGGTAGAACACTCACAGAAAGGAGAAGGTACAACCTTGAAATAAAATAACTTGGGCTTAAAGTTTCTGTGTCCCGTTAAAAATTGAGCTACTTGATGGTCGACCTATAGCCAAGTTTTCTTTAATCTGTCTCTCACTCTCACGTATAGTACATCGACGCTCGACGCTGTATCTCTAAATCGACGGGTATTACGCCAGCCAGCACAGGGAGTGCCTCCGTGCTGACAGTTCTGTAAGACTTACACAAAAATATCAAGACAAGATGCTGACTTTGCAATAATTTTCTTCGCGCGGCACTAATTGTTACACGATCCGCGAAAACCGCTGAACCATATGTTATACAACCCAGGTACGTCGCAGTATAAACCATTTTTAACGTTCTAAAAGTTAAACCCCAGGTTGCGGCAGATACTCGAGATAAGGTATAAAAATTATTTTTGGCTTTTCTCCTACCTGCTTCATATGTTCAATGAAATTAAAGTTTTTGTCTAAAAGAAAACCTAAGTAGCAGACTGTGATTTTATTTGAAACTGAAACTCCAT